>OZ012661.1:98286702-98662745 GCA_963942545.1 Oxycera nigricornis
ATTGCAAGTCAAAATTTCAAAAATTGACTAAGTTACAATGATTGTAGTGAGAGCAGTTAGGTCGATCAGCTGTTCAGTATCGCATCGAAAAAGTTAATAAAAAAATTAAGAAAGTCAACAATATCCCTGGAGATGAAGAGGGATAACCGTCATATGGTCCAGGTCTCGATAGTTTAATATAGGTATGAAAATTTTAATTTTTTTTATACATGATTTCATTACGAGAGAAATGGACTAAAATCTTTAAACGCATTTTTCTCGTAACGACTTTTTTTGAACTGGTCGCATCAATATCTCGAACAATTATTAACCGATGTCAATTTTTTGTTTTTGTTTTGTTTGTCTTAGTAGTGGTTAAGGTTAAGCATAGCCGATTTGAAAATTTTTGTGTTTTAATATTTTTTAAACTATTTGAAAACCAAAAAAAAACAGTCGAAAAAATTAAAATATTGTCAATCGGTCACCATTTTGTGAAAAATCAAAATAAAAAATAACGGCTACGTACAACGATAACTACATTCATACAGATTACAAAAAATCTTTTTTCTGTTTTTTTAGAGTACCGGTTTTTAAAAAACCGATGCGACCATGGAGGGGAAATTTTTTTTCAGGCGCTACGGCATCGTTTATATTGTTAAAACTATTTAATATTTTTTAATACAAATTTGTGGAACAATTATTAGGTGTGTACTTAATAAAATAAAAAAAAAACGATCCAAAAATTCCTCTACTTACTCGGTCAAAAAAAATTGAAAAATCATTAATTTTTCGGCCGTCACAGTGGCTATCGCCTTAATGTCTACATAAGCCTAAATAAAACCCGAAAGGAAACAATTAGATTTTATTAAAACGCTTACTCCTGAAGTACAATAGACGTGTAGTATTTTCTGAATAGCATTCCATAAAATTTTCTTTTTTGAGAAAAGTTAAAGGCTTTGCATAGTTTTGTGGAATATTCCTGATATCGTTAGAATGCTGAAAACAGCCTAATTTTCAATATTTTCTTCAGCTCCTTTATTGTATATAAATTTAAAAATTTGCACACATTTAGATTACAAAAAAAAATTCTTTACTTTTGTTATTTTTCTACTAATTTCTAGAGGGTGCCAAAGTTAATGTTTCAAAAAATGCCTCGTCCCACTGCGGACAGATAATTTCTGAAATAAAAAAACCCAACCGCATTTTAAATAGGAATGTTTCTTACGTGGTAATCTACCACAATATTTTGAAAAAAATGAACAAAAAATAGCGGTTGTTTGAATTTTTTCCCGAAAAATCGCTTTTTTCACTTTATTTTGCTTGCTAAATTTTTTGGGATTGATTTTTGGCCTGTATTGTGGTAGATTACCTCACAAGATACTTGAATAAGTATCGCATTAAATTTTACTTAAGTCTTAAGACTTACGTTAAGAATAAGTGTCTACAGTTAGTTGGAAAAACGTCATTTCGAGAAAAACGCGTTCAAAGTTTCGAATACCGAAAATATCGCTTACAAAGCGAAAAAGGCGTGCACGCTCAAACTGCCGTAATATCTTTATTTTTGGGAATATTTTGATAAAAATCTGAGACGTAATTTCTGAAAGTATAATAAATTGAAAAATGAAAAACTGATGTTTCAAAATTATAACCTGTACCATAAAAGTAAATCATACGATTCAATGGTGACTGTTTTGTTTTAGCATAAACTAAGTTCTACAAAAATTCCACACTTAAATCTCATACGAATGAATTAAATCATTCCGGTCGACCGATTGTTGCTCTCGTTCGATATTAGTATGCGAATCGCTTCACTTTCCTCACTGTATCTAAGTTCCAAACAAAGATGCTTTAATGCATGTGAGTAAAGTGGTAATGATTGACGCGTTTGAAATTCCAACTGCATATATAGGCGGGATGATAATATGTGGTAGTGATATCTTACAGTAAGTTGTATAGGGCACTGCATCGTTTCCATGAGAGGTGGAAATCTCTTGATATTATCTCTAGTTTTTTTCGGTACTGTTGTGTGTCAAAGTATGAAATTTGTGAAAATTTTGCACGAAAAAAATGGACGTCGTCTATAAATTGAACGCTTTCAGCGGGAAATTTTATCCCTCTAAATTTTTGGAATAGATTTATTTCATTAAATAATATTTTCGTCAGTATTGACAAAAATTTTAATCAAAAATGTTTGTTATACTTTTTTAAGAACTAAAACTTGAAGATTTGTTTTTCAAATTTCGCAAGGTTAAATTGATGTAAGTTAAATTATAGTATCAAATAGATTTGTGGTATACTTCTACTAAAAAAGTTTTTTTCCATTAAATAATATTGTATTGAATTATATTTAAGAAAACTTCAATCAAAATGTTTGCCATGAATTTTCAAGGAATAAAACCTGAATTTTTTTTCTTATTTCGCAAGAATACAATAAATATAAGTTCATCAATAGTATAAGAAAATATTTGCGGTATGCCTCTACAAAAAAAAACTATGAAAAATAAATTTCTGGAAACAAACTGGCGGGTATATGAAATTTTGAAATATTTTCGTCAATGAATTTCTTTCGCTAAATTTTTAATAATAGCTGAACTCTTTTTATTGAAATATCAAATTTGCATCAAAATAACTGTATGATATTCTTATCTTTGGATTCTGATTTTGGATACGAGCAAATTAAAAATCTCAATCTCAATTTTACACCAAGATTTATGATTTATGATTTTGGATACGAACAAATTAAAAACTCAATCTCAATTTTGCACCAAAATTTATGAGAGTTTAATAATCGTTAAAATTAATCATTAAGTGTGAAAATGGCAACAATTTCTCCAAAATTATTCAACTATTAAGAAAAAAAAATACCTTTAGCATGGAAAATCCGATTTATTAACTTCCCAGTATATGGGAAGTTCTTGTAATCGCCTCGAAAATCGAAATTGAAATTTTCAACGTTTCTTTACGTTTTGAGGTCTATAGAGTATATATAAAGTGTTTTTAGAAAGGGAGATGTATGTGTGTGTGTGTGTGTGTGTGTGTGTACGTACGTACGTACGTACGTACGTACGTTCGTGGACACTTTTTTCTACGAGCATAACTCACGTAAACAAAGTCGTATCAACTTCGTTAAGGTGTCAATCGAAGCGTCTTTGCAATCTTAAGAGCTGATTAGTTTTTGGGATACTTCGGTCGGGGGGGTTTGCTGTTTTGACCCTTTGAAGGTCATTTCTGTCATGCGTTATATCTCGCCAACCAAACATACGATTTGCATCGTAGAGGTGTCAATCGACGCGTATCAACATTTGTGTGAATCTATCAAATTTTTAAAAAAATCGTTGCAACCGTTTTTTAATTTAAGAAAAAAAAAACGCAAAAAATTAGGGTTTTTTTCATAAACAATAAATTTTTAACCTGATTTGCGTAAATAAGTAGATAATGTTTATAAAATTTATATACTTCAAACAACGCTTGTAAAAACAACATCAAAACATTTTGTCATGATTACGTAAAAAATTCAATTAAAAATAAAAAGCTATTAAAAGTCATCATGATTTTCAAGGTCATTTTTATCATTCTCTATATCTCACGAACCAGATATAATATTTGCATCATTAAGGTGTCAGTTGACGTGTATTAATATCTTTGTGAAGTTTATACATTATAAAAACTCGTTTCAGCTTTTTTTTAATTTAATAGAAGAAAATGCAAAAAATTATAGTTTTTTTCATAAAAAATATTTTTTAACCTGATTTGCACAGCACAGTAATAAATGTTTATAAAATGTATACATTCTTATCAGGTTTTGAAGAGAAACCGGCATTTTCTTCCTTGATTATAAAAAATAAATAAATGAAAAATAAAAAATCATTTAAAGTTACCATTTAAAGAGGGTTCATACGAATGCTTTTACTTTATTTTTTTTATTCTAAAAAATTGTTGTCAATTCAATCAAAGTTTTAAAATATTTGCATAATTTGAGCAGATTTTACATAGTTTTTATAGTCTTTTATTTAAAAAAATGCTTAAATTATTAAAACCAACAAAAATTTTCAAGACCAAAAAGGCCCCCACCGATTGATCCGCGTGAATATTCAATCTGTCCTCATCGACCAAAAACCTTACGTAATCAATGGACCCTCCCGTAGACGATATGATTCTTATTAACTCATTCCTGTTACTGCTATGAATACCTCTCATTGTTGTAATGTTGTTGATGTTTATGTAGATATTACTGGGAAGTTGACCGTGTGGACCTCAAGGGTCGCACCTCGCGGCTTGTTTTCAAATTATCTTCGCTCATCAAATAAATCTTCAACCATAAGCAAATTGTATTTTTTCGAAACGACTTAGCCAACACCACTCGAAGCCGTGACCAGAACGAAACTCTTTCACACCTTATTGCTGCAAAAAAAAGATACAAATGAATATCTTTATTGCTATTTAAAATTGCAAATTGCTGACCATTGCTCGTTCGATCTTTATCTGCATTATTGTGGTGGGCGTTTCAGCCCATATGAAGTGCTAATGTGAATACATCGGTTGTCGAGGTTGTGCCAGAGTAAGTAAAGTGAAGATTACATTTGCTGGTTTTATTGCTGCTGCGCCAGGATGTCCTACGTGCGCTTCGATTTCGGTTCTTATTAATAACGACGACGACGACGCCACTAACTGGTCGTCGTATCAAGTTTAATTAACTTTGGAATTTCATTGCCTTCTTGTTTTGATATGCTTCCACTTCTTGGACACGGTTAACATTCAGTGCGAGTAGTGTTGATGATGTGCATACTGATGGTCAGAAAATTCAAATGAAAGTCATAATTTTATGATGGCATTGATTGTTCCAATGGATGAAATGTTATTACTGTGCAAGAACCGAATACCGAAGAGGTTGCTCTTCTTGATTTCAGTGAGCAGTTTCTTTGGACGTGTTAAACATAAGTTTCACTCTTATTGAACGACCTATTCAAAATGATTTATCAAACACTTGTAATGTAATTTAATCCTTCTCAAGAACTATCTTGATGTATGTATATATCTTAGCCACAAAGGCACACCATACAATCTATATAGTCTTCTTATTCAATAACGATCGTTATCAACCCCTTCTAAGTAAGTACTCGTTATTTAAACTCAATTGCATACCAACGGTCTCTTGTCAAAACAGATCACAGACAATTTACTCAAATGTCGTCTTCATGCTACTTGAAAATAGACAAATTATTGTCTACAGACAGATAATGGTAACAATTTCCCATTTCCAGTTTTCTATATTCTCCCTCCTCGATCATATCCATCCATTTGCTTCCCGTATTTACCAGCAAGTGAAAATTCTAAAATGCATTTCCCATGACAATTTCTGACGCTTTCTTTCTCCGCCGCCGACCTCAAACGCTCTTCGTGGTGTTCAGCTCGGGAAAATCAAAATCAACCCCCAAGGATGGGAAAGTGCTTATGGGTGAAATGTTTCGTTGGATTCTGTCTTATCACATTTGCTTCTATGCTTTGAATATTCCCACTTGAAAAGGATGGATACTACGAACAAGTGCTATCGACAATTTCGTTCCAAATCATCCGTGAAGATTTCCACGAAGAAAGAAAATGTGGCAGTCAAATTATTATTGAAAATGGGTCGTTTAGTTGTACGCATAGTAATTTGTGTGAGTAGTTGAAAAGAATAAGTGTTTTTTTGAATTCATTAAGACGGAATGTGAAGATTATCGAGGGTTTTTTGGTGTGTGGATCAAAAAAGGACGAGCAGCTGGTGATGCCCGATGAGTTTCATACATAGCTAAAAGTTCATATTTTCGGGTTTTATATATATTTTTACAAATGAAACGTTAATGTTCTGGTTTCTTCCTTGATTCATATTGAGATGCACATTTATTTGCATATCGTATCCATGGTTTCAGGGATAGGAGAATTTTTCCTTGCTCAGATTGAATGTAGACTTTCCCCCCATAAATTTTGCTATAAAATTATCTACACTGTTTTCGAGTGGGCGAAAAAAAACTTCCGCAAATTTGTTGAATAATCCATAATACTTTTAATTTTAATTTTGTATATAAATATTTTTTGTTTACTTGGTGAAAGTCTGGTGAATTTGCAGGTCGTATTTGGGTATACAACGTCAGCTATTTTAGGTAAAATTTAATAAAAGTCGAGTAAAACATCGAAAGAATTTTTTTTCATTTTCGTCGTAGATTGAAACCATGCCCTTAATTTTCTCAGTATCAACCATAAATCTAGTACATGTGTATACATCCAAAAACAAACAAAACTAAATCAAAAGAACCTTTACAATGTCCGAAATTCAACCGCACACCAAACATGGACAAAGAATGGTCTTTTAAAGAACATTTCAAAATTTTCGGAATGCGTTCTGAATCAGTTGTTGTGCAGCAAACGGCAATGGTAACGAAGAACAAGAGCATGAACAAGAAAATTCAACCATGAAACGATTATTCAAAAATCTCAAATATTTTTGTAGATCCTTGCTGCCAGCTCAAAATATTTCAAATGGGAACCAGTCAACCGCTACCAGTGATTTCAATTATTCAGAGGAAATATTTTTGTTTTGATTTTATGTTTCTTCTTCTTCTTCTTCTTCTTCTTCTTAAAATGTGGCCCTTCAAAATATACAAACAAACTGTTAATGAACTTGAGTTAATTAATAATGGTTGAAAGTACATTTTGGAATCAGTGCTAAGCATTTCGTAGTTAATATATTCCAGAAAATATCTCTAGAATCTTGGATGTAATATAAACTCTATGATGAAAAACCTAAATTCAGAAGATACCAATTTTTGAAATATGTATGTATCAATCTTTTTATTCTCTTGAATTTCATCAAATATTGAGTCTTCATTCAGTAGTTAATTTATGAAAAATATATAAACCTTTCAAGAAATAGTTTTTTTGTGTGGCTTCAGTCGTTTAATGACTTCACCAAAGGATTGCTATTCAAAGATAAGTCAAGTCGATCTGATTCATCGTAAAAGCGAGAGTCAAAACTCTGTACGAGTAATTCTGATGATGGAGAGTTGATATCACTAGTGTATCAATTTAATCCAAATCCTCATTTTATGCAGCAATTTTTTCCTCACATGCAATACGAAAATTCCTGAGAAAATTCTTCTCGTTTTTTTTAGTAAAATGCAGCAAATAATAGAAAAAAGTACATTATTTTCATATACTTCCAAGCATGTTTCAAATTATTTCAATTTTAAATTTTGTTACAGTTTTGTACTTAGTTTTGAACTGGTTAAAAATAAAACCACCTATTAAGGTCGATATCAAAACAAAATCATTTCTTTAAAATTAAATTGTTTTCTTCAAATTTCTTACTGGCTCTGATTTTAAGCATAACTCTCCATAAAAATATTTGGTTGAATCTACTAGTTAATTCAATTTTTTCGGGTTTATTTTACTGCAAAATTAGTTTAATAAGCTTACCACCTTTCCCCTTTTTTTATGAAGGCAATAAATAATTAGGAATTCGGAAATAAATCGTTTGTATTTTCAAAGTATAATTTTGTACATATTTTTAACTCCTTCTTTATTTTTCTAACTCTGTACTTGTGCTTGCTGTGTAGAAATTTATTAAATTATTGGTTCAATTACTTTGCCATGCTTCGCACGCGAATGTATCATGAAAATTAACTTAAGTTCTGTTTAAAAAAAATATTTATGAGAAATGTTATCAAAACGCCCGCATCAATTCTCATAAAAAATCTTTTTCCACTTTTGGTTTTAATAGTAATTTAATAGCCGATCTCATCAGTGCTTTCATTTCAATTTCTGCAACATTATCCTGTTTCTTAGATTACAACTCCGTGGAAAGTTTTTGCGTGGTATTATTTCGTACAAACGAATTTCTCCTTCCATAGTTTTGAAAGGGAAATTCTAATTTATTAATAAAAGTTTGTATGAAGTTATTTCCATGAAATTTTTCAAGGAGTTTTTGCAGCATCTTTTTCCTATGAACACAATATTTCCTAGTATTGATTTTGCGAAATGTTTTCTTGGAAAAATGTATGAACATTATTCATAAAAACTTATTTGACAATTTAGTTTACTGTTTTTAATATTATTTTATTGAATTTTCAGCATAAAAATTTTGAGTGATGATGGCAAAAATTTTCATTGAAAACTAACTCATTTGCAAAGTATCTTTTGGCAGAACTTGAAAAGGACGCTCATTTTAACCAATTTTCGGTTGAATTTTTGTGGTAGATTTTAGCCTTTTAAGCGAATTGCCAAAAAATTGTTTTCTAAGACATTTTTGTTCAAATATTTAAAATAAATGAATAAATTTGACCGTTTTCAGCTTTTCTTATTCTAGCTCAAAGTTTTAATTTGACTTGAACAAAAATATTGACAAAAAATTGTACCGTTACATTGCTTTTTCGATTTTTGGGGCACAATTCTGTATATATTTACAATCAATAGAAAAAAGTCCTCCTAAACCGCCTTAAGTTTGCCAATGTAATTAAAAAAAGCCTTTATCATATTGGTTTTCTGCAGAAAAATTTCGCTATATGATCAAAGATATTTTATCTTATTTGAGATTGCTGAAAGACAAGTGTGAGCATTATTTGTGGTTAAATCTAAAGCTGTAATAAAAATTTGTTTGCATGTATTCCTTTAAAAACTGTGCCAAAACGTGCAGTTTATGTGAACTTGTTGCAGCATGCACTACATTAGCATTATTTGGTCTTGCAGCCTTCATCAAAGAAATTCAGGTTTAAAAAATAATCTTAGTTCCATTTCATCGTTGTATAAGTTGTGCAAAATGGGAATCATCAATATTTTTTTTATGTTTTTATTATTTCACTACATAATTAATTTTTTGGACGAAATTTCGCCATGAAAATCCTTCCATCGTGCATTCGTTTTAATGTGAGTAGTTAATTTAATGAATATTGGATAATTGATATTGGGAAGAAATATAGTGCTGCAGACAAGACCGATGTTAACTACTTAATCCTCAATCTGCGCAACGGGCATTTTTTTATACTATATTTCCAATGTTGAGAAGATAATTTGAATAGACATATAAAAAAGCGGGCAGCAACTTAAGGGGTCTTCCTACATATTTTTTTCAAAAAATCAAAAACCAAATCATGGGCTTTACAAGTAAATATCATTAAAAACATTATAAAATAAGTTTTTAGAGCGATATCTTAGTTCTGAAATTATTTTTAAAGGTAAGACGCCGTGAAAGCGCATTTTTTCGGCGCTCCGCCTGATTTCCATACGTTCAACTCGCTTTGTGTTTTGAATATATTTTGATAATATACATCTATAATGATACATTCATCTATAAAAATGAGTGGGGAGACTGAAAATAACGTTATGATCTCTTTCTGCTCTGTACATTTAGGTTAGTATTTCACAACTTTAAATGGGATTTTCTTCAAACCACGTTTTTGAGGGTGGTGTGTACGATTTAAGAAATTTTTCGATTTTCAAGCTATTTGACACCCTCAAAAATCAGGTTTTTCGGAAAATGGCTATGGCTATTTTTGGAACAAATTATTCAATCTAGTTCATACGATAGTCACTTTAACAAAAACTTATTTCTCAGATCATCCAGCCGCTCAAAATCATGCACATCGTCATATTTTGATGTTTTTTTGAAAAAATCCAGCATGACTAATTTTTAAAAAAATTGAAATTTTTATTTTGTAATATTTTATGTTTCATAAACATACCTACAAAATTTCAAAACGAGATTTCTTTTCTTTCTGTAGAAAAAAATGTTTAAAATTTTTTTTAATTTTTTTTATGTAAAACACGTTAATGAGTACTTCCAGGATTAGGTTGCTATTATTAAACTTCTAGAATTATTTTGCAAGTTATGTATTTTTCAATAATCTTTCAAGCAAATTGTATGCAAACTGTTCAAGCATAACATTATTCGCTAATAAACTTTTCCGTATCATTTCCTCTGATAATTGAAGCCCGTACAGCATAATTAACTACCCATTACATTCTGCAAATTAACATTTCATCCGGAAAAGTCCACAACATCAATCAATGAATGCCATGCAAACTTATTTTCCAACGAACTTCACTTTGTCTTCGTCAAGTGCGAAATTGTGATTAGTTTGTCAATAAATCCCCATCATAAATAATATATGTATAATAAATACACGGGACAGGTACATAGGTATGGATCCCGGAAAACACGAGGCATAACTCGATTCACGCTTTTCACACCCAAGTTCTCTGACTGCTCGTCTCGGCTAAAAACTGAAGATGGTGCATTTAAGAATGGACTTGTTGTCACTATATCCACATGGCCGTAACCAAACCGAAGCAAACCACGTCCGGCTGCTCTTCTCAGGCTAATAAAACCGGGAATTTCAGTGTGCCGTGCAAACAGAACAAGTACATTTAAGATCTTTGAATAAGTGAAACGTTCTCTGAAGATACGAACATGTATGCAAGCAAGTGTCTTCCAGGGGTAGATTAATGGGTATACGTGTACTGAGTTTCAGGCTATAAAAAATTTATGATCTGGGAATTTTTTAAAACTCTTCTCGTATCGCGTCACTGCGCAAACCATCACCATTGCGATCGTGCTGCAGATTCCACCACTGACTTGGATGTTAGCGATGTTGCAAGACAATAATTTGTTAGGCTCTGCAATGGATTTAATGATCCTGTTGGGATTGGCGGCAGACTACTCGTCATTGTAGTATGCAATTTGCTTCCTTAAGTGATCTTCGAATGATGCATCAGTGCAAAGAGTAAATTATGACCCGAGCGTGATGCATCTTAATGCAGAGTTAAAGAGTCTTAGGGACTAGCAATATTTTTGGTGAGAAACTTTTCGATTTGATAATGTGACCTGATTCTATGCAAGGCCAAAATATACAAAGCTGATATTTTGTAGAACCACATATTGATATCATCAGCTGAAAATGCCATTCAATCTAAATATATTTGCATGCATCATCTGAGATTCTTAGACTGTGTCGCTCAATGCATGGTCACCTTTGGAGCCATCTTCCTCGCAGCAATAATCCATGCATTTGTTGTGACGAATTGTGGCGGTTGCTGAGTCGCCAGTTGATTCGTTATGCATGAGATGCGCCAGTCAAATGATGCCCTAATTAAGGCTTATGATCACTATTATCTGAAAGTGCTTGGAGCAGCTCTTGTCCATCCATCCGTGCTTCCATCGGCGTCAGACGCTGCTTCATCGGGCCAGGAGGCATTCATCTGATCCATGTGATCCGTAGCTGTCGTCAGAGAAATGTTTTTCGTCAGCTACTGGGCCGGGAGTCTTGTTTCTAGCGCTACAAATGATAATTGGCCGTGCGTCTGATTAATTGACGGCTCTCTGGTGCGCCATCGACAGCATTGCTGCCCATGCAAACGACCCTCAAAACACTCATTTCCACATATGTGAACCCCCTGGCCACTAACGAGGTTACATCTATCGTACACTACAGACAACACTGGTGTTCTTCTTGTTCGCAGAAGCTGTTTATGCTAACGAACGGTCACTTTTCGGACAATTTATTCGATGAATGCTGAGATGCATACTAAAAAGCTGCAGATAATAGATACGCATACGAACGGAGACCATAAGATGATATCGCAAGAAGTTTTTATGGGACATCTGGGCTGCAAGGGGTCATCTCTTAAGATTTAAGATGTTAAGTGCGTGTTTTTGTTATGAGTGCAATTAGAGATGAATTTTAATTTTTGTGGATGAATACAATGTGTATCTTATGGCAGGCATCTAACATAAATGATTGTGTGTCGAATAAAGCTGTTATCGTGCCTTGTTAGCTGTTTTGATAAATGAAAACACGCTTTGTGGTTTACAATTAACATCAGTGATGATATTTACTTGCAGGTCACATTTTTTTTCATTGAAAAGATTTCCATCAATCATGATAAACGACACTTTCATCAGATGGAGTTTTAAATAGAAAGCTAATGGTAGAAACCTAATTTCCTAAGAAAACCATCAGTTTAAGGGTCCATAAGATTGTATGGGTTCGTCGGTAGTGAGATTTTATTACTGAATAAAAAGAAAATTTGGAATATATATTTGTGCCTAGAAACATAGGAATTGGGGTTAGTTGATTAAGCTAGATGTCCCATTAGCAGTTGAAGTTGTTTCAATCTAATTGCATCACACTTGAGAATGGACTGGGAGGCATGTTTCTAAGAAACAAGTGACTTTTTATTTTCAGTGTGATAAAAGTGGTGTCATCTAAAAACAGTGATGCTGTTTCAAAATATACTGAACTTTAAATGGCTACTATGGGATACTTTGAGTATGAATTCATCCTTGAATAATCGCAATGGTTAAAGTAATTATCTAAAATATTTTCTAGCTTGAATTTGGGCTGATATTTTTAATTCATAAGTAATTTATGAAATTCTCAAGAAAAATACATTTTGTAGTTGAATTTTGCATTATGAACATTAGATTTTAGCTAAGGTGCATATAAGTTAAGAAAAAAATTACAAACAAGCATTTTCTGACTGTATTCTCTTTGCAAAAATAAAAACTTTACTATTATTTTTTCAATGATTACAGTTGAGAGTTGCCCAACAGTTTCATTTGTTTAGATCAGATTTATCAAATTTAAAATAATTTTTTTGAATGAGAATCTTGCTAATAAGTTCAAACTAAATTCTTACAGGTTTTATTGAAAAGTTCATATCAACAACATATTTAAGAAACAGAAACAAGTTGTTTAAGAAATAAATTGAATTTTAAATTTATTATTACGACAATTTTTTCGCGTTTCTACATTAAAAAAAAACTTTGAAATAAATTTGATGATAAATTTCCTTTAATTAATAAACTTCAAGTTATAATTGTGGATTCGTACTCCTCCAAGTATTTATTAAAGTATGAGTCATTATGTGGAAAAGGCTTTAAATGAATTTGCTGGCGTTAATTGCGTCGTTGAAGAGCTTTGGCAAATATTTACATGCAAAAATTGTACGCAATGTTCTATTTAAGAGGGTAGTACCGGTTAGAATAAAAAACAAACCGCGAAGTGCGACCCTTGAGGTCCACACGGTCAACTTCCCAGTAATATCTAGATAAACATTAAAAATATTAAACAAAATAATAATTTTAAAAATATTACTACTTTAAATAATAATAATGAGAGGTATTCATAGCAGCAACAGGAATGAGTTTATATTAATCATATCATCTACGGAAGGTTTTTTTTGGACTTCCATCATATAAGCAGTTTTTTTATTAACACTAAAACACTGTGAAAACTATTAAAAATCTGCTCAAATTATGCGAATATTATAAAACTTCCATTGAATTCACAACAATTTCCTTAGAATAAAAGATATAAATTAATGTCATTCGTATGAACCCTCTGTACATAATAACTTTGAATGATTTTTTATTTAGTTTTTTTTATAATCATGGATTATGGTTTTGCTGGTTTCTCTTCAAAAACTGATAAGAATGTATAAATTTTATAAACATTTGTTACTGTGCCTTGCAAATCAAGTTAAAAAATTATTTTTTATGAAAAAACCTTAAAACCCTAAAAGCCTAATTTTTTGCATTTTCTTTTATTAAATTAAAAAGCGGCTGAAACAATTTTTATGTAATGTTAAAAAAATTGCAGCAATGTTAATACACGTCTATTGACACCTTAATGATGCAAATATTATATCTGGTTCGTGAGATATAGTGAATGATAAAAATGACCTTGAAAATCATGATGACTTTTAATTATTTTTTATTTGTAATTTAATTTTTTACGTAATCATGAGAAAAAGTTTTAAAATTGTTTCTACAAACATTGTTTGGAGTATATAAATTTTATAAACACTAATTACTATATTTCGCAAATCAGGTTCTAAATTTATTGTTTATGAAAAAAAATCTAATATTTTGCACTTTATTCTCTTAAATTAAAAAACGGCTTCAACAGTTTTTATAAAAATTTGATAGATTCACGCAAATGTTAATACGCGTCGATTGACGATTATTTGATTTTTTTTTGTAATCATGAGTAAAAAACTTTGATGTCATTTTCAATAAAACTGTTTGGAGTATATAAATTATATAAACATTGATTACTTGCACTTGTAAATAAGGTTAAAAATTTATTGTTTTTGAAAAAAATTGTTATTTTTTGCACTTTTTTTTAAAAAATTAAAAAACGGCTCCAAGAAATTTTTTAAAACTTGACAGAATTACATAAATGTTAATACGCGTCGATTGACACCTTGATGAAGCAAATCGTACGTTGGGTTCGCGAGCTATAACGCATGACAGAAATGACCTTCAAACGGGCAAAACAGCAAACCCTCCCGACCGAAGTTTCCCAGAAACTAATCAGCTCTTGAGATTGCAAAGACGCTTCGATTGACACCTCAACGAACGACTTTGTTTACGTGAGTTATCGTCGTAGAAAAAAGTGTCCACGATCGTACGTACGTACGTACATACACACACACACATACATCTCCCTTTCTAAAAACACTTTATATATACTCTATAGACCTCAAAACGTAAAGAAATGTTGAAAATTTCAATTTCGATTTTCGAGGCGATTACAAGAACTTCCCATATACTGGGAAGTTAAAAACAGCCTAGTTTTCAATATTTTTTTCTCAGCTCCTTTATTGTATATAAATTTTAAAATTTTCATGGATCAAATACACATTTTGAAAATTACAAAAAAAAATAATTTTTAATTTTTTTCATTTTTCTACTAATTTATAGAGAGCGCCAAAGTTGATGTCTTGACAAATGCCTCGTCTCGCTGCGGACAGATATTCTCAGGAGTGAAAAAATTGAAATAAAAAAAACCACACCGCATTTTAAAGAAAGGTGTTTTTTACGTGGTAATCTATCACAATATTTTGAAAAGATGATAAAAAAATATAACGGTTATTTGGATTTTTTTTCGAAAAATCGATTTTTTCACTTCGTTTCGCTTGCCAAATTTTGTGGGATTGGTTTTTGGCATACATTGTGGTAGATTACCACACAAGATACTTGAATAAAGTAGCACACAAAATTTGAGTTGAATCGGTTCGGCCAATCCGGAGAATAAATGTCCGCAGTTGGAAAAACGTCATTTCGAGAAAAACGCGTTTAAAGTTTCGATTACCGAAAATTTCGCTTACAAAGCGAAAAAGGCGTGGTCGCTCAAACTGCCGTAACTTCTTTATTTTCAGGAATATCTTAATGAAATTTTAAGACGTGATTTCTAAGGTATAATAAATTGAAAAATGACAAATTGATTTTTCCAAATTATAATCGGTACAACCCCCTTAACGCGTTGTTGCTGAATAACTTATCCAATAGGTTTCTATGTTTTTTTTTCTTTCTTCACACATATTTTTAAATTTGAATCTCATAAACTTAATATCGACGATTTGTTAGTAAATACAATTAACTTCTAGTTTTGTCAGCTGTTCAATATTTTTGAAGTAAACTTGCTAGTATTCAATTTAATTTTTCAAATAATTTTACAACAAACGTTTGATTTATAATTCTCGGAAAAAATTATGTTTATTTATTTTCTTAAATTCCTTAAATTCCCAATATCAATTCAATTATGTAAGAGTGCGTTTTTTTTAAATAAAAAGAACTGCTTGAACATTATCTTTTTTTATATTCTCCAAAATAAATAAAACAGTCATGATCAGTGATGGGCGATTTTTTGATGAAACTGGATGGACTGATATGTTTCAAAAAAATTATCATATAAATTTCGAAAACTTTTGAAGGCTGATTTTCTGAAAACAATTTTTTTTTTATAAATTTCGTGTGAAATTTTTAGCCAAGTACAAATTAGAACCACGAAAAAATTTTGCTAGCTAGTTCAGGGAGAAAAGGTAGCGAAATGGAATAAAATAAGTAATAGTATAATGTCTACAGTCCGCTAAAGACAAGGTTATACAGAATAGACTCTATTGGCATCTGCTACCATTCTCCAAAAGATCCAAACTACATCAACACCGTGAAACGTTTGCAAAAGCAATGAAACAAGCATTAAAGACATTTCATATTAATTATAATACAATTTCTCTTTGATATCGACAGCTGCTGACTACAACTCATGCCACACACAATTTCCTTTCGTCATTAGCATGCATGGAAAGAAAGCCTAGACCAACATGAAAACGCATTAAATTTCATTCTACATTTGGTAATTTTCAATGGAAAAGACATTACAAACAATCATCGTATCTTTCTGTCTCTTGTTGAGGTGTTTGTCTCCTCGTGAAAGGTACTTCTTCGTATAGTTAAATTTACGATTTCTCCATTTCCCTTTCGATTCCATTTCAATTTTAATGAAGGTGCACATGATCAAGTAAGGGTCCACAATTTTTTTGGATTCCTGAAAAGATTGAAACAAACTCACCAGTTAAATGAGTGATAGGCACAAGTTCATGTTCAAAAATTAATTGCATACAAGTGCAGCGCAGATAAATTGATCTTTCGGCGGAGGGTGCACTAGAAAGGAGCCGATTTTCAAGGGGGTATGGTTTAGATTAAAATTATTTATGGCTTCCGTCAAAGTCAAAAGGAAACAAATTGTGCCGCCTCTTCTAAAAGCAATCTGCCGCCGATGTAAACGAGCCAAGTGACGCAAAAGTTCATTTATATATATTATTGTCCAGCAATAAATTATGAATTGGGAGGCATTTATTGATGTATATATGTATTGATACATATTTTTCGAAGATAACTATTTGGAAGTTACATTGCTGAAAATTATGCACCCTTGATGTTGTACCACTATATCTCGACAATACTACCCGCATCATCTTTCTGCACATCAATTTGTTTTTCCGTAGAAAGACGCTTAATCTGATTGTAAGCTGTAGTTGATCCCTATCATGATGCCATTCTGGAAAGGATGGATGGTATCCATTGCAACAATGACAAACTTTTTGTGCGTTTAACCCGACTGCTTGACATGGGGGAATATAGTTGTGCACGCGCCAAAGGAAATGGAGAGGAGCCAACTTTTTTGTGTGTTAATGTGTGGTCCAAGGAGACGACAACTTGGGGCCAACACGATTTATGGGTAGACAAATGCCTGCGACTCATTAAGCCGCCTTTCGATAAGATGAACAGATACCATTAACAGTATCTTCAAGAGCATCAAGACAAGAAGTTGATTTGCTGTGCAACAACTTGAAATTTAATAAAGCCATTGAAACAGTGCTAATTCCATTCAATCTTGGGTTACTCCTTGCGTGAACAGCACTCTGCCTAGCCATGGACGAACTACTGCAAGTGATTAATCCTGTGATATTTAATACCACTGACAACTTGCCCCTTTTTACACTTGGCCGATGAGATATGAGATGTGCATATGTTGCATGTTTGGGTTGTTGTTGTTCTTCCTTGGGTCCGGGCGTTGAGCTAAAAATTCAATCCTGATACGGACTCCAACCCGGGACGGCTAATATAAACCGAAATCGGAGGGTGTAGAATCTGTGAGGATGATTGAGTGGTTTTTAAAAGTGGGCTCAATGTCTGTCTTGTTTCGTCTTTCCGCTCAAACATGTCTATGACACCCTGATATTATAGGCCTTTGTGCCTCAAATATTGGTGTCATCTAACATAGCCTCCTTATGGTGAGGATATATTTCATCTACCATTATAAAAAACGAGGACAAATGAGAGATTAGTGGCTGGGTAATTTGTAGGCGGATTGACTTTTATGTATATACATACAAAGGAAGAGAATAGTGCGGCGAGCTCATAGGTAAATTCTTGACTAAGATCATCATTTCCGATTGTTGAGGAGTGTATAATGTGACTTACTGTTACTGTCGTAACAATCATATGAAAAACAGGAAACGTTTAACAGACAGAATTTCAAGTTTTGCTTATTTGAGACATTTTGAGATTCAGTGAAACTCAATTGAAACAATCGATGCTAATCAGTAACCTAATATTCCTTAAATATCACCAAATAATAGAAAAGCATCAAAAAAAGCATATCTCACAAACATGGTGAAGATTTAAGTTATAGTGATGTTCAGATTGACTGAAAGGTAAGAAAGGTTTTATTTATAATAAAACATCTTATTTTAAAGAAGAATTATTTTTATGGTCCATTAATGTTATTTTTCAAACACACTATCGACGTTTACCTAGTTCCTAGTACCTAGTTCTTTAATATCTCTTGTTATAAACGAGTGAACAAACACTTTAACTTATTTCCTGACCACATAAATTTTCCTGCTATTTATTGTGTTCTATCTGAAACCTACCAAATTATTCTACACGTTTTAATTCTGAATTTCTCAAAAATATTCACATCTGTTAAAGCAGAAATTATTCCAAAAATTTCAAAAACCCTCATAATCCTTATTGTTTCTCTAATACTCTGAAGATAAAGGATTTAATAAAGCTTACTGTATTAACAAATAGCTACCACTTTTCCATAAGGACTTATAAACAATATAAAATTCAGAAAGAGATTTAAACACGTATCGTTGAATGAAAGGATATTCATTGAAACTCAGACGGCCAAGGTATCAAACGCTAAATCACTTTAAAAGATTAACGGCAAGATTAATTTTAACATACAATCACACATTTGCTAAAAACATTATTGTTTTGAATTATGCAGGAAATTTTGTAGTAAAATTTTGATGCCAAAAGTACAAAATATCTGCAAGTATGTAGTTTTTCGTTCTTATGATTGAAATGGGAAATAACAAAATAAAACAGGGAAAGATTAAATCCAGGCTAATCGTATTCAGACGGCTTATTGAGTTTCGAGGAGAAAACGGTAAACAGTTAGATACAACATTCCATTCAATATTTGGACTCAAAAAGTGGAGCTAACCGATAAGAACTGATTCTGTTCTTCTCTGTTCCAATCCATGAAAGCATAAACCGGAAAACTAAGAATAAAAAAAACATCAGAAACTATTTCTACATTATCAACTTGGTCCTTGCTTGGCATTCAAAGTTTCAGGTCCATTGAACGAGACCAATTTTCGCTTGCAGGATCTAACTAAATACTAAATACATCAAGGAAAACTTCCCTAATGAAAATTGAATTCCAAGCGGATTATAATGATGGTAGTAAGATTTACAACAGCTATGATACTGGCTGCAAGGATTCGATGCTACCAACCATGCTGCAGATGTTGCATCTGTATGGTAAAATGGTTTCCCATAAAATCATTTGGATTTCAAGGATGTGTTGAAAAGTTTCCTTTTTTCCTTTGTACATGAATGAATGGATAATGATGGAGTTTTGTGTTGACGGGGAAAATTTAATGAAGCAAAACATCCAATTTGTGAATGTATATCACATTGAGCTATGGAAAAGTTATCCTTGTAACAAGATAGCAGACTTAAAAGTGTTAGTTTCAATAAAAGCGGATTTAATTTAAAACATGAAGAGATTAATGCGCGTTGGTGATATTCCTAGCGGAAAAGTTTAGGTGTTTGAAGACAATCAATTTAAATAGTAATTGAAATTGCTTTCTTGTGATCGTTTTGTGAGGACAAAAAACAGACAGCATAACATATTTTAAGATTAACAAATATCGAGCTGTGGGTCTTAGACATGATAAAACCGCATCCTTAATCAAAAACTTCATAGAAGATAGTAATTTTTTTAAGAAGAATAAAAATATTCAGTATAAGTCATATTCAAAGAGTTGACTTGAATGATTCACTACAAGCCATAAATGAGGCTCTCATAGCCATAAGCCATAAATTATTCTTAAAAGGCCTCTTAGAAATTTACTAAATCTATTAATTTAATCTATTTGAATATCAACACTTGAAATTCGCTGCAATATATAACGAAAGCATTTACAAAAATATCTGGAAAGCAATAAAATGCCATGAAGACAAAACTGTCAACAAGAAAGTGATTGAACTTTAAAACTCCACTTTCCGAATAGGAGACCCCTCCCAAGCCAGTGTAAAGAAGGAGGGATTCTGACCGATCCTCAGACCAACATCCTTTCAACAGGATTCTGAGGTAAAGGTGTGACGAAAAATAGGGTCTTACATATATTAATTCGAAGGATGAAAACCCTAAATTACGATGATCGATCCGGAGCTGTGAGTTGGGGCTCAATCGAAGAGGTTGTGCTTGCACTCCTTAGAAACCTTACCTGGGGTATACGGGTACCAAGGTTCACCGGGGCCTCAGAGACTTGTCCCTGCCGGTTTTGATTGAGGAACCTGTGGAGGTTGAAACTTGGTGGTTGTGGTTACGCTCAAAGCGAGTACAGTCATTTCTAATACAGTTTGGGACCGAAAGCGACTTGGCAACCCTTCTGTATCGTGATGCATTGGCATACTATTGCGTTATCAACGGGGGTGCCACTTCTCAAAGAGCGGCAAGGATGCTGATAGGTCCGATCCTCACCAAGGATTATGAAGGAGTCCATGCATGCTCTGGATAAGATTCTGGTACCCATTCTTGGAAAAGCAGTACTCATAACATAAGTTATGGGTTCCTGACTAGTTTGTTTATGGGGGCTTTGGTGCAAGCTTATCGGAACCCTGTTAAGACTACCTGTCAGGCCACCACTTTAAAGCTAGGAACGCTTTTTGAACTTTAAAAAAATTCAAAATAAGTGAAGGAGTTCAACAATTTAATTTATACAAATCTGTGTACCATTCGACCCATTCTCATGCAGAGCAATCACTTGAGAAAATATTGACTCGAAAACAATTTGTAAAAATCTAAGCAGCGAATATCTTGGTAGAAAATTTTCTTCGTTGTTAAACTATTACGCTACTGTTGTTGATGTTGTCGCTCCTGTTTTTGAAAAAAAAACCAAACACATTTCATAAAATAAAACTGTGAATGATGTGGAGTTCGCTCAAATAATATATTTCCGTCTTAACTATGCAACCGTCTAAAAATTTTACTCTTTCTCCTAAAAAATCGTTACTTTAATATCTTAAAAATTTGTTACGATAGTTTTATAGCAAATTCCAAGTATTTCTCAAATAAAATCTCATGGATGCGGCCGACTTCTAAACACACTCGAAGGTCAGGTTTTAGGATTTTTGTAAGCATTATTAATGGAGTTTCCGTGTTATATTTTAATTTGTGAAGCTACATTCAATGAATAAAATTTAAAAAAATCTGTCACGTTTTTTCGATTACGGCAGAAGATCATGGTTTTCAGTTTTGGTTGCTAAAAAATATTTTTTGCATTTTCATTCACTTATTTTAAAATTCATTTAGGCATAGTAAAACCTCTAACATTTTAATGCTTGAAAAACTATATGAAAACTCAAGACTAGTCCGTATTTATTCAGTTTTAAAAAATAACGATCATAAGGAAATAATGCACATCTTTGTGTTGCTAAAAATTACATTCGTCAATTTTATATAAAAACCTTCCATTTTTAAGAGATTGGATACCAGTTTTACCGGAAAAATGGAATAAGATTGAAATGTAGAAATATTGCACCCTGGCAAAATTAGTGACTAATAGTGAATGATTTGATTGGATAGTCCCCTATTCCGGGGAAAAAATTCACATCTCTAGTTCCAAAGGGATCCGCTACACAGTCCTTTATGCGTCCTTATTTATCCTTTACGTAAGTATCAACAAGACCAACAGCACTCAAAGAGCTGAGGGGGGAGTGTAAGGTATTAAAAGGCTTTTTTTAACTGAAGGCATAATATCTCAAGAATATTGTGTCAAAATTTCAAGTCGATTGGAGCAAAATTGACGAAGTTATGAGTTATGATAAAATTCGCTTATGAACGTTTTATACCCAATTTTTTAGTATTCAAAATTTTAAAGCGTTTTCCCCACAACTAACATTTTCAAAGTCGGTGCTCCTCACAACTTCAAAACTACTGCACCGATCTTTTTGAAATTTCGAGCATTATCTCTGTACATGATTTACGGGGTAACGCCGGAGAGCTGAATTTGTTAATAATTTTTTTTTATTTTACAATAACAAATTAGCCGATTTTTTTGTCGCAAAAATGGCATGATCCAGCACCAAGTTATGAGGGGCACCGCAATTCTACTTTTTTCCGAGACACGTCCGAATAATTGCTGCCATTGCTGTTTTTTTAATATTTCTTCGTGAATATTATACAATATTCTTCGAATGTCATACTTTAATGAACTATTTGTTTTATTATATAGATTTTAACTGTGTCGTTACAAAAAAAACACAAAAGCATTTCTTTTTTGTACGAATTAACCTACCCCCCCTACTTGGCAGCAACAACACAGCAAAACAAGCTGATCTAAATAATTTTGATAATTCATAAACCATATTAACGTATATATTTTTAACAGAGATGCATAATTTTTTACCCGGTATTATGCATCGTAAAATAAAATATTTAATTTTTTATATACGCTCTTCTAGATGGAACATGTAATATTTTGAGTTGTGACGTTATCCTTGCTGAAATGCGATTTGTTTGCATGAAAAATGGCAATTTTTGTCATAATTTAAAATCCAATATATGAAATACTGTTGAAACGAAATCTTATGAATAAAAAATTATGTAAACAGAAAAATATGTATGTATATGGAAGTGCTCAACTTTCACCTTTCTAACGAACATTTTATCGGAAAGATCTTCAGCCAAAGATTCATTTTACTTTCTAAAGATGCACATAGCAACCAGGATGCACCAAAAATTCAAACACACACCGAAAATGCTTTCTTAAATTTCCATATTCGTGTTCGAATCGTAGCCACATTGCAGAGGACCCAGTACATTTAATTAAACCCACTCTTCACTTTTTCAGACCACAACGGAAAAACGCCTAGCCTGATGGCAACAGACGAACGTTGTCTGACTCTATCTTTAATCATTAGTTTGTGTTTAAAAATAAATTCCACCCAACAATTATTGGAATCCTTCAGACCTGAAAATGGGAATGATTCGACTTGGAACATTTTCAATCTAATTCCGGGCGCTATTCTGGACGACTGAAATGTGTCATTCATTATTTGAAAACATTGTCAAAACTTACTAATTGCCCAGTTCTCGCATTTCTTTCAATCCGAAATGTGGAAATAGATTTACCACTTTTACGACAAAATGACAAAATATCTTGTCTGACATCGTCACGAGATCATTAAAGACGGCGATGTTTGGGCATTCGGGGTTGAGGCCAATTAATGTGACTTTTTTAATTATTTATGATCAACACTTTCTTTGCAGCGAGACACGATGATGAACGAGTGATATTTTGAGGTTGAAAAAATCGTTATAAAAGATTAAAAGATTGGGTTAATTGGAGATTATTCTCATCGTTAGCACAAATCGGCAGTAAGCACGTCGAGAAGTTCTCAACTATGAAATTTTCATAAAGTTGTTGAAAATGTCATAAATTAATTTTTATTATACTTTTGAACTCACCAAAAAAAAAACTTGAAAGAGCTTATCAAAAATGTCTTCACTTATCATTCAAACCAACACTTATACCACGGATATCATGAATATTTCGCAGGAAAAAATAAAATACATCTAGAATTCTGAAAAAAATGCAATAAGCGCAGAAAAATTTCTTCTTGATGTTTCCTTCCGGAGCTAAGTACATCCCATACATGACAATGCACGTTACAAAATATATTCATGTGTGGTTATAATTCAATGTTAAGTAGGTTACAACACGAATCGTTTGTCTGCATTTTATTCACTTTATGGCTGAATCATTTCGCCCGTAAATTGTTGCAATAGTAATAACGAATCGTTCTTTCGGTTGAAGATGCTTAAATTATGCAAATCAATGCTTAGTAGAGTCATTCATGTCAACAGTGAGGGACCTATTATTAAACACAATGTGAATAATAATAAGATTGCAGACAGGTGTATCAAATTTCTTCGATGGAATGGTGTGAGATGTTGATTAGCATGTGTGCCAGTCGGTTTTTGGATAATCACCCACTTTTCGATATTCTGAATAGTTCTATGTGACAATGGTTAGGAATGATGCAGTATTGGATTGGGCTAATTTCAACTCCTATTCAGTGCTATTTCAATGTGTTCGCCAGATATTGATCTAATCATGATCGGCATGAAGCTAGATTTTATGTTGCATCATTAAAGGGATAGCATCGGTTATAATTTTGAAAAATCAATTTTTCATTTTTCAATTTATTATACCTTCAGAAATCACGTCTCAAAATTTTTTTGAGCTATTCACAAAAATAAAGAAGCTATGGCAGTTTGAGCGCGCACGCCATTTTCGCTTTGTAAGCGAAATTTTCGGTAATCGAAACTTTAAACGCGTTTTTCTAGAAATGACGCTTTTCCAACTGCGGCCACTTATTCGCCGGATTAGCCGCACCGATTTAAGTCAAATTTGGTGTGCTTCTTTTTTCCAGTATCTTGTTAGGTAATCCACCACAATAAAGGCCAAAAATCAATCCCCAAAAATTTGATAATCGAAACAAAGTGAAAAAAGCAATTTTTCGAAAAGAAAAATTCCAAAAAGCAATCGCTATTTTTTTTTAATAATTTTTTCAAAATATTGCAGTAGATTACCACGTAAGAAACATTCCTCTTTAAAATGCGGTTTGGTTTTTTTATTTCAAATTCTTCATTCCTGAGATTATCTGTCCGCAGTGGGACGAGGCATTTTTCGAGACATCAACTTTGGCGTCCGCTGTGGAAAAAATTAAAAAAAAAGCAAATTTTTTTTTGTAATCTTCAAAATGTGTGTCCAATGCAAATTTTAAAATTTATATACAATAAAGGAGCTGAAAAAATATTGAAAATTAGGCTGTTTTTTTAGCATTTCAACCGGTACTACCCCCTTAAATGGGTCTTAAGCAAAACGGAAATTCGTCTTATGGACTGAGAAGTAAATGCTCCTGGAAAAAATTAAGAAACTCAAAGCTATATTTTGTCATAGAATCTTAATTTAATTTATAAATTAGATAGAAATATTAAAAATTTAAACGACCAACGATAGTAATGGGAATTTCCTTATGGAAACGGTGAAAGCTCAAAAATCTCTTGAGTTTTTTCGAAGCAGGTATTTTTGATATAACCTATAAGTTTATTTTTAAGGAAGATGCAAAACAAATTGCGCAAATGTGTTGAAAGAAATATTCTTTCGGACAAAAGTAGCCAAAAAATTATGAATCTAAAATATATAAGATAGATATGCTCGAATGGAAGAGGATGTTGTTCGTGGAAAACAAATTTTTCGACACAACATCGAAGTTCAACCTTAAATCACACACACGCACACACACACACGCGCGCACACACACACACAAATGAAATCGATTATTTTCTTATTCTTATTGACACTTTTCCAATTCAAATTCGAGCCTTTCCAATCCAATTAATATTAGACAAATACAAAGTTGATTTGAGAAAACACTAATTTGATTTAGAAAGATCCAAACTGTTTTGCAACGCATCTAAATTAAAGGAGAAATGCTATAAATTTAAAAAAATTAGTTTCATAGATTTTTTGTTTGTGGCATGCATTTTCTTGAATGTGTATCTAGATATTACTGGGAAGTTGACCGTGTGGATCTCAAGGGTCGCACTTCGCGGCTTGTTTATTAACTTCCCAGTATGTGAAAAGTTCTTGTAATCGGCTCGAAAATCGAAATTGAAATTTTCAACATTTCTTTACGTTTTGAGGTCTATAGAGTATATATAAAGTGTTTTTAGAAAGGGAGATTTATGTGTGTGTGTGTATGAACGTACGTACGTATGTTCGTGGACAGTTTTTTCTACGAGCATAACTCACGTAAATAAAGTCCTATTGACTTCGTTAAGGTGTCAATCGAAGCGTCTTTGCAATCTTAAGAGCTGATTAGTTTTTGGGACACTTCGGTCGCGGTGTTTGTTGTTTCGCCCCTTTGAAGGTCATTTCTGTCATGCGTTATATCTCGCGAACCAAACTTAGGATTTGCTCCATTTAGGTGTCAATCGACGCGTATTTACATTTGTATGAATCTGTCAAATTTTGAAAAAAAATGTTGGAGCCGTTTTTTAATTTAAGGAAAAAAGTGCAAAATTGGGGATTTTTCATAAACAATAAATTTTTAATCTGATTTACGAGACCCAGTAATCAATGTTTATAAAATTTGTATACTCCAAACAATGTTTGTAAAAACATCGTGTAAACTTTTTGTCATGATTACAAAAATAATTAAATAAAAAATAAAAAAATCATTAGCAGTCATTATGACCCGCAAGGTCATTTTTGTCATTCACTATATCTCACGAACCAGATATTATATTTCCATAATTAAGCTGTCAAAAGACGTGTATTAATAATTTTTTCATGTCATGTATGTTTTTTCTGCACATTATTTTTATTGTCCACTAAATAAGGTAAGTTTAACGTTGAAAACCATCTTGGAAATATGAGTGGGAAAAATTTTATAATTAGTTTTATTATGGAAAGTCATTCCCCGGCAAACTTATCTTAATTTCGCATTCTAAAGAGTTTGCACATATTTTTTATTAACATTTTCTACATCAATGTTTTTTCAATGAAACTCTTTAATTGAGGATAGAAATAAGATGTTTTGTGTTACGTTTCTCCAGCTAGATTATTTGAGTTTTCTGATTGTGTGTGCTGTATTTCAAATATTTTCAATAATAGGATAATTCTTAGTTTTTGATTTGGCTATGTGAATAGTACAAAAAAGTTGCATTTTGTCGTATTTCTTTTGATTTGCACGATACTAATGCATACATCAGTTAACGTTGAATTGAAAAGTGCAAGAGGAACTATTTTTTAATCTACTGGAAAATCTACAAAACCTATTAAAGTTATCTTTCATGTGTTCTATCAATACTGAATCGTTAAGTGCTTTTCTCTTCCTGAAACTGTGTTTGCAAGAAGGTCCATGTGATATAACTCTAGATAAGCGTCATTTCTGCATGAAATAAAATCCAATTAACCTCAACTAAACCGATTTTGACACATTTTGTCTAAATTTTTACCAGTGGCGGCTCGTGGGAGTTAAGTATGGTGGGGCTACTGGTACGAGTTTTTCTATCACCAATATAAGTTCTTATGTGAGTTTCCACTCCACCCAAGAGGTACCACATGTGGAGCGTTAACCGATTTTAATTGATCGGTTTCCCCAAAAGTAGATTCGCTGGCAAGCAAGCTTAAATTATGATTGCCACAAAATTTTAAAATGTCTATTAATCTACTTAGAACATGTCGATTTTTTTCACAGCTTCGTTGTGAAGAGTAATTGAAGCTGCATGAGCATTATCGAGTTGCGACATAATATTGATTTTACCAAATGTTTGGAAATTTAATGCATTCTGTAAATGGTGTGAACTTGTTTCATGTTTTTTAATTCGCTCGGACAAATGTTTCATGTCGTGAAAACCATTGCTTGTCCAAGTCGCTTCGCTTCCAAACAAAAGGCAATAAAAACAAAATAGGGAATTTCTAAACTCACAGGTGGTAAGCCAAGGTTTCTTACTGAACAAATCAGTAGAAAAGTTTCCAAGTTGATTTTTGTCGCAGCTGCTGCTTAATTTAAAATTAGAAGGCTGATGAGATCACAAGCGGTTAATTTCAAGTTTTTCTAAGCATAAGATTAGCCCGTCCACGATGTATACACATACATGTTATTTCAAACACGCACACTCCCGCCGCTTCAGCACAGAATTCACGCAACCATTCAAATCGAAATACTCTTTTTCGGGGCAAAATCAATGTAGCCCTTTCCTCGTAGTAAAGGTGGAAAATTGTCAACGAGAAAATAAGTTTGAATTTTACTCTCAGCTTTTACTCGGTAGGCACAACGAAGCGATTCGAAGAGAAAAACAAGGTGTTCTACAGTGTGTGGCAAGAAGACTATGTGAAAGTAAACTACACCAAGGGCGAAAAAAATGCTACATTATATCTTGAAATGAAATTAAATTATGAAAACTATATTGAAATCTCTAATGATATTTTATTACATTTGCACTAATATAGGCTTATCAATAAGTGGTGGGCCTGAGCTTCTCTAGCCCCAAAGGTAGAGCCGCCACTGATTTTTACATTTCCGAAAGTTATATGCATAAATAAATGGGAGCCATTCGTTATTATGTATGTGTGAAAACTATTAGTAGTGAGCTGCACAGTAGATTGTATTCGTGTCTTCTTTTGCTGGTATTTGTAGTTTTATTCATTTAAGTTTGATTTTATTTGCTTGAAATTTTGCCCGGAATAATTTTTTTGTTCAAGATTCTAGAGTCTAGAAATAAGTTCAGTAATAATTATAAATGTGAAGAAAAAATTCGTTTGGAAACCTCTCAATAAACCATGAATCCATTTTCTGATATTTTCCACCGGAAAGCACCGTATCGTGGAAAATTTCTGATCAAATATCACTACTCTGGATCAGTTTCTTTGACAAGTTTTAATAATCTAGGCTAAGTTAGAGATTTTTGATAGTTGTTCGATGAGTTATGAGATTGCTAATCAATCTTTTTAATATCTTTAAATTATCAGAAATTTTCAATTGTTTTCTATGTCTGTTCCTGTTTTGTACATAAAGTTATAAGTTTTCCCATATAAAATTTTCAAATGGATCTATCACCTTATCATAAATCTATCATCACCACCATCGTTTCTCGTCAGATTCCTGGAAAAGTAAATATAAAACACAACATACATATAAAAATAAAACTGCAACACCATCAAGTATCGCCTTTTCTTTCAAAAGCAAGCTATTTTTGTTGTACCGATTTTCCCAACGTGAGACTCTGCAATTTTAAATCTTCCCCCGCGAAAAGAAAGTCCTTCAAAATATCAACAAGTCTTCGCGCGATGAATGTCTCATGACGAGAACGGCAGTTTTCAAATGAAGCATTTTTTCTGCAAATTTATGAGAAGATAAAAAGAGAGTTTACGTCGACATATTTATTGTTCCAATATGAAAAATTGTTACAAAGTTATCTAAACTAGCGTCGAAAAAATTCGACTTGGTAGCTAAGGTTCCGTTGCGGACTAGTAGTGCTTGATGGAAAATTTAAATGGTGTGTCAAGTGGAAAATTATGGTATTATGAAATAGAGCATCTGGAATTTGTGCAGATGTTTAGATTCGTATTGATGTGCAGGCGGATAAAAGATGAGTTTGTGAAATTTCCTCAACGAAGTTTTGGGTTCAAAGTACTATTGCAAAAGATGTGAGGCAGCAGCATTATGACTGAGTTGGAAGCTACAATTTTAATTTGTAGTGTTAATCAAAATGCGACTGAACTCTAGTATATTTATAGAATAGGCGCTGTTAAGATTGCAAAGCTTCGGAAGATTTTCAATCGTAGGCGAAAAATTTATAAACAATTCCACAGTAAAGCAAGTGAGCAGGCATATCCACTCCAATTGCGAGCAAAATGCCTGATAAGAGCCATTCGGTACCGATTTTTTCCGCATCAACTATCCATTGCTCCTTTAAATCTTAGGTAATTTTTTTATAAATCTTTAATTAATTTCGCTACGTTGCCTAACAATCCACCCCGCAAGCTAACAATCAATCCATCAAGGGACGCAACCTGATTTCTATGGACGTAAAATCCAAAAGAGATTATTCATTCGCAAACCATCAGTCATTCATGCATTTCTTTAGTTACTAATTTCGTTTTTACGTCCTTAATTACACCAACAATAGATTCGTCCTATTGTTGTTGATCCCCTCAAGAATTTGCTGTGTTCCTTGCAGCAGTGTTCAATCCCTCTTAGCAAACATAGTAACAACGTAAATGGGAATCATGTGAAGTAAAAATCATTGTTTGTTACTGGAGGAATATTTTGCTATACTGGCTTCAGGGATTTGCTTTCATTCGTGAACAGTTGTCTCCCTACATTAAGCACCATAGCAAATAACAGTACAGTTGTAGACTTGTAGAAGTGGATAATTGTTGTATGGATTAAAGGTAGCATGAACAATTTATGATTAACACCTCATTAGCGTTGAATTGAGGATTTAAATGGTAATTTTGAGAAGACTGGGTGAAATTAGATTGGGTTTTTACTTGTAAAACTAGCAAATCAGTTATTAAGATTAAATCATAATTCCCATTATCATTCCTCAGATGAAAAAAAACATATATGTATAACGTTCATGACGAATCATTCAGCAATGAAAACCGAAGGAAACAAAAAATTGAATTTTCAACGGATAGTAAACTTTTTTGAAGATTTCGTTCAGCTTTTTACTGATATTAGATCCTACTCCGATCTTACTTTTTAAATACTTAATGTCTAACAAAGGTAAAATAGATATCCACATCCACAGCAAGTTTGGATTCAGCGCAGATTGCATATATTCGTCGAATATACCTAAATTCACGGAACACATTGCATGTACTCGGAACATTAAATATGCTATTTTATCTAAATAATACTCAGTTTATGTATTCGATCGAGATTATTGGTATTAACTTTTTTTGAAAAAAATTTTCTTCTTAATTTTTTTTATATTTTGTGAAGAACAAATTATTTCTAATAAATTAACTAAATTTACCATGTACATACATACATGCATTCAAAGATTGAAGCACAAAAAATTAACAAAAAATTCGAAGGGCACACAATAACACTTTGGGATCCTGGGGTGTAGCATACAGCGAATGAATTCATATAAATATATAATTTTGAGGTATGCGCCCACAAAGGTTCTTATAATTTTCTTAAATTTATATATTTTTTGAGCATTTCAACCTCGTTATTGAAACATATTTTATTGTATCTTGAACCCTTTTTTAAGAATGTAAGAAATAAATTGTATTTATTTTGGTTTATTTTATGCAAGCATGCATGAAAGTGTCTGATACAATATAAATTAAATTTTCAAAAGGAAAAAATATGCATTGAGTCAAAAACAATCATTGAAATATTGATTTTATGATCTGCCAATGCATTGGCAGTCTCTTAAATTTAATTGACGTTCGTTGTCGCAAAGAAAAACATCGTTAAAACTCTACTGTATTTTCAAACAGAGAATTAATCATTCTTGAAGCTCCGATTTTAGAGCCATTAATGAAAATGCCTCCGAACCGTCGTCTTCTTGGTTTTTGTTGTTTCTAAACTACAGCAAATCGTCTGCAAGGTTTTTGCACACAGCTAAACTCAAATAACAATCCACTCCTTGTAAAACACTGTTTTCGGGCATTTTAGAGATCCTGACGATGTGTCTGCCTGTTGTCTAATAGTATGCCTCCGTATTGTTTTTAAGGGGACATCGCACCTTCAATTTTCGAAAATTAATTAAATTAATTATGACAAATAATTTTTTTAAATGATTTTTGGACACCCGTCGTCTGCTACATTTTTTTTAAGAAAAAAAAACACCAAAAAATTATATTGTGCACGATTACTGCTCACAGAAAAGCCCCCGAAAAAAAACAAAAAACACGGCTTTAATCAACATCAAAGCCGCTATAGAAGGAACTACAAAAAAAATTGCATGAAAAACAACAAAATGGCACGTTTTCTCAAAAATCGACGCTTTCTCTCTCTAAAAGACGGCTGTAACTTCAAAAATTGTATGCCGATTTTTTCATCCGTAATTCATTCTGAGCATTAACGTGTGCTGATTAATGTTTTAACATTCCAGAACGATCGGGTAAATAGGTTTTTTTTTAAATCGTGCACACCAACATGAAAACCGTTGTTCTGAGAAAATCGCGTTTAAAGTTACAATACTTTTTTTTAAAAAAAAAAACTTCCTAATTTCAATTTGAGATGCCTTTCGATTCCTTATGTTCAAATTCCACCTGCCCTTAGGATTTATGCTCCTTATAAGCAGTTCTGGGCCCTTTGGTCGCCTCAGAGCTGCGTTTCCCCGCTTGCTTGAAAAAATCGATTTTTCCAAAATTTGAAGGTGCCATGTCCGCTTTTAAGCAAATTTTGACTAGATGATCCTCGAAATCGTGTAAGCTTTTGTAAATATATATTGTTCGATTTGTATATTAAAATAGAATTAATTTTCTGGGATGATTAGAATTGAGAAATAATTTCTAGGAGATGGTATCCAATTCTTTGAAAGCAGTTTGTCTTAAATGTATATATGCCCATGTCTCTTTTTTGAGATTGCTAACTGCTAACCGTAGTATTTTTGTTATTATTTGAAAAATCATCAAAGTCATATCCGTAAATACAAGCTTCAGTTCACATTGTAAATTCTACATCTGAAAAAACATCTCACTTCTTAGAACCTAGAGCCTATTCTTCAAAACCAAATATCACGATTCCATACCCAATTTCAAAAATTCTAAAATCCTTGGACAGACTATCAATCAACTATCACTTCATAATTTCTCAAATAAAAGCCATGACAGTTTAATGTGCATATCAGCAGCCATCAAACATCGAAATCCCTCGGGCAATTAAACATTTAACGCTTCTATAGTTCTTCACATTGCAAACTTCATAAGTCAATCAAATTGGAACATAAATGAAATCCTGCTGTTCAGTTTTTCATCACTGAAAATCTATTCATACATTAGCCACTCATCTAATAATAATGATATTCATAGCTACCACACTGCCAAAACGAAGGAATCTGACTCCAAAATAAAAGTTCCATTTAAAAAGTCTGAAAAGAGGAGCTGAAAACAATGTTACTATGTTACAATGTCGCATTTCTCTTTTCGCTTTTCGGATGTGAAAAGAATTTTTTTGGAAAGTTCCGCGGGGGTTTTAAATTATGCATAGAAAGTCTAGCAATATCAGCGTAACGTGGAAAATATTTCAATAGGTGTATGGTGATGGTGGCATGACAGGAAAAATGGGAGGTTGAAAATGTTGAGAAAATGATGCAGCAGTGGAAAGTAGGAAGGTTTCTAATGTGTTGAAAATAGAATATTACGACATTCAATTTTGCTCTCTATTAAGGGTTTAAAAAGGTTTCCCTATTATCAGGGGTTGAATTAGATTGAATGAGACTGTTAACCAAATATCTAGGTTTGATCAGCCTATGTATCTTGGACTCTTGAGAATTCTAAGTGATCGTCACATATGATGGGAGATAGGTTCCTTTTTAAACAAACTATCACCACCCTTCAAGTTTACGATGCTTACAAAGTTTAAATCAAGGATCATAATCAATGAAATGTATCCCGCGGCTAACAATGAAAATCATTAATTAGATTTACTTATAGATTTAAAAGGAATATAGCCGAAGTAAAAAGGCCAAACTTTACTTTAGCAATCTTTCAAGTAAAATTACATCTTATAGACCTAATGGTGTATCCGAATATTATATCAAATAAAAATATCCTATGTATTATCAGATAGCTAAAGAGCAAAAATAGTTTTGAAATTCTTGAATACCATACACAAAATTCATCTGGAAAGTCCTTAAAATACATATATGGGATTTTGGTTGTCAGCAAACTTGTTAACTAAAGAGGTTGATCATCTTTTCTGGTCTTCAGCTCCTGTGTTGCGTGTTCGATGAAAAGAAACGGGGGAGATTACTTCACGTTTTTTCAGGTCCAAGGCAATTCAAGCTTTCCATCCACTTCTGAAATTTAAGGCTGAAGGAACCCTCAAATCTCGCAAAGGATAATCTTCTAATATGCCTTCGCAATGCTGTTCTAATAAGATGAAAGGCGCCGATGTCATACTTAGTCGTTTCTGTCGTGATAAGGAGGGATACATCCAAGTATATCATATGTGAGTACGTTATAGCATTTCAGCAACAACTGAGACGTCTGAGCAAAGGCTTCTTATCCAAAACAATGTGGAGAACTCATCTCTTAGGGGCATTTAGAGATTCTTCAAGACTTTCAATTTGTTCCAGCATGTAAAATGTGCACTGTTATTTTGTTGGTTTTTCATCATCATATTCAGAACCATAATTGTGTTAAGCGAATTCTCAGACCTGTATTTCTTTTTTCAGGTAATTCTTCCGAAAAACTGCAACAACATTAAAGTTGATGACAGACAACTATAATGCACGACGAGGGTCCTTGTTGAGTTATTCCTGATATTTTGATGTAAGTATAACTTCGCGAAGCTACAAAAGTACTGAATTCAATCAATACCAAGTCATTTTTCAATAAACCCTCGTAACAACAATTCAATGAGCTTGCGAACAAGGCAACTTTTCATCCCTGTATGAAGAACAACAACAAATAATTCAAATTCCAACTCACATCGGGGAGCTCAATCGACCAGACGAACCAAAAAAAAGGCGCAGGATCAAGTTTATGAATATTTCATAATCCTTATCAAGCTATCAAGCGCTTGAGTAAATAGGAAGAATTAATAATGCGTTGCATAAAGCCGTTTCTGTGGCGCCGTTGGTGGTGGTAGTGCTGGCGATGTTGAGAAAGGCTCGCTTCCTAACTTCTTTTGTTTCCTTTTACATCCTGCAGCCGATATTTGATATTTTATCCTGGAATGGAGATGTAATAGGTTGAACGGATGGATGGTATCGAGTACCAGACGAATGAACGATTGAGGGGCATACAAACGGATTGAATTCAATGGAAGGGTTGATAGGGATAAAGTTTGTGGATAGACAAACATATGCCGGATGTAGATAAGGGATGAATTGAAACGCCTTGTTTTTATAGTGTTGACTTGAAATTGATCTTCGTATTAGATCTTTTGAGATGGAAAACATCAAAGGGATAAAACGTCAATTTGCGATTGATGACTTAATGCTTATCAAATGGAAGGAAGAGCAAGCAAATTTGTACAATTTTTTCATGTAAGGATCCTCAAAAGGTGGGAGGATGTTTTGGCTTAGTGAAAAATTATGGTATACATAATATTCAATACCACAAAAGTCAATCTGTATTCTTGAAGGCTTTGAATATCATTTGTTTCAGTATATTTTCCTGTATTTTTCAGGAAATTTAGTTAACAAATTCCTAAAACGTAGAGATGTCTCTATTTTGCTATTCATTTTTTTAAATTTTATACTTTTGCAATGAATCATTTTTTAATGGAAATTGGAATTTAATTTTTTAATTGATGATGAAGAACCATTAAATTTAATAATAATTTGAAGCAAAAGCCATTTCATTTGAGAGTTCTTAAAAATAAGACGACTCAGGAAAAAAATTCTAAAGAAAAAAATATGTGATCCTAAAACATCACTAAATTAATATTTACGTGACTGAAACAAAGCAATTAATAATATAAATGTGATTTTTAAATAACTTATTCCGACTCAATTTGATAACAGGATTTTTTAACAAGTCAGAGGCGTGCAAAGTAGATAAATTTGAGCATGTTTTTCGAAAATGTTGTATAATGTTTTGTATTTTATATCTTATACCTAGATCTAACACTGTACCTGTAGTAGCTTCCACGAAAATTTCAAATCAAAATGTTAAGTCTGAGCTAAATTATCAGCTTACGAATTCAAAAAAAGCATAAAATTACTACAATTTATAAAGACGTGTAGCATTTCTTCTTAGTTTCAGATAATACTAAAGTAAAACCTATTTTATTTCAAAATAATCGCGATGCAAAACTTAGTATCCTGTATAACAACAATAAATCTTAGTTATTCGTTTAATTTTTTCCCTTGTCATGTCTTCAACTTTTCAACATTTTATAAATTCTTTTGGAACCCATCATTTTGATATCCTGCTATATTTTTTCAGACTTCAATTTAACATTTGTCAATTCTTTCCTAGAAAATATATAAAACTGTACAAATACAAAAAATATTTAAAGTATGTATTTTAGACTTGATACTTCTTTAAAAAAATTGATGGTAAGGTTAGTTATTTTTGGCAGTTAGGTTTAACTTGAAAATAATTGATGAAACAAATGAAATGTGTCTTACCTTGCGTGGCAGCATCGTGAATATAAATAGTTTTGTGCTACTAGAAACATCTAGAAAAATATACAAAATTAAGCTCGTTTTTTTTAAAAAAATTCATAAAAATTTCAGATTGTAAGTTCCTCCTTCGGATCAAATAAACTTCTGTTTTTCTTGCAACTATTGATCATTGGATAGTACATTCGTGTATTTCTGAAATTATTTTTAATAATATTTTGATCAATCTGGACTTAACCTATAAGAAAAACAAGGAAAGCTTTAATCTCCAGCAACATGGATTTATATAATACTAAATTTTGGATTTAAATTTAAAGTAGATATTCTTTAATTATAGAATTGATCAATTGATTCATTGAAATTATGCAATAAAATATTAACAAACGACTTAAGCTGAATACTAGAATTGTTAATCTTCCTTAACTGAATTATTTATTTCCTGGATGTTGCATGGAACCAAAAGACGTTGCTTCAAATTTAATGCAATTTTTTGAATGGCAATATTGAGTGCATTCACTAAAGAAGATCAGGAATTGATTTTGGCTCCGTGCCATAGATTCCGAAGGAAATTCTTTATTGCTACTTGAAAGTTTACAATTTTTCGGATTTGTTTTTTTATTCAATCTTCGATAAGCCAATGAAGTAACTTAAAAGTAAATGAGAAAATATTTTGATTCGACCATTGCACATAGTCATATATAGAACATATCAATAGACATCGTAAACACAACAACTTTAGTTTTATAAGCCAAAAGAATATGAGAATCTAATAGCAATATTTCAAGCAAATGAATTATGAAAGCATTTTGAACAATACATCCAAACCAATACTATTTCTCAAAAACTTCTAGCAACAACAATTATTATGAAAGTTCATCCCTTTGTTATTACTTCCTGTGAAAGCTACATCCTTCTCGACCACTTCCACTCAATCGAATCCATGCACTATGAACTGCAATTCAGCCAAAGATTCATAGTGCCAGTGTATCCTTGCTAGTGCACAAAACAAATCATTGCAGGAAACGTTGATTGTTCAGGCGAGTCACGCGAATATCCTCTTTTGTGTCATGAACTTCGCTATCCATGCCACCCCCAACCATCCAATGCAATCCAATCGTTTAAAATGGTTAGTATTTGCCGCATTAAAGCAATGGGGAATGGGAAGCCGATTAGGACTGAGGGAATCCATCAAACTTTCTAGCCAAAAAGGATCCAGTGAAATGTTAATGGAACATGACAGATGGAGTTTTTCAGTTTTTATATCCTTTTTTTCTCTCCGAATGGATTCGGGTCTGCTTGTTTTACACGGTAAATGTCTAGGGGTTGTGTGGGAATGTTGAAAGTTTATTTTGCAGGAATTTATTTTTCTTTACTCCACGGATTCGCACTGACATCGATCAAATGTTTGATGACCATTTTCACTCAGACATGATGGTGCTGTGATTCGGTTTGTGACTTTTTAAAGAGTTTTGTGATGGTTGTTTTGTGGATTGAAGCGAGGTTTTAGTTTCAATGTTATGATGGACGGAAATATATAGATTCAATAGAAGAATTAAGATAGCCAAGCTTTATTAGTCTTCACCGAATGAACCAGCGTCTACAACCTGTGAACTTGCTTGCTGACCTCCTGTCGTGATATTGGTATCTCTAAAAATATAAAAATATCTTGAACGCAATAAAGAAATAAAATCGAAACTACATATCTTCAATTCTTTCTAGTAGAAGTAATAAAATCAGTCCATGTTACGTCCTCCCAATGCACACAGAAATGCCGAAGGGCTCGCAGTTGGGGCCAATGGATTATCAATGGTCGATGAATTCGTACCCATATTCTTCGTATATGTATCTGACTTTTGTCGACAGGCCATGGATTTATGTTTACCAAATATGTTTTATTACTATCGCGCGGCACATGGATTTTGTCACAAATTCTGGAAAAATCAAACAACCATGAATGTGAATTTTATGGCTGCCCCACGGATTTAAGTGAAAAGAGATCCCAAACGCATGCAAGAACATAAAGACGAGGAATTAATACGCTCGAATTGTTCCATTACGCGTGTTATGGTGGATATGAAAGTAATAATAAAAGCAACAGTACACATTTGAAAAGTTCTTCCATCAGTTGATGGAGTGATTCCCTAAAAAATGTAGACAGAAAGAATTTCCAATGCTTTACAAAATCATAGAAAAAATGGATTCCAGATATTTTTTGGCAAAGCGAGATTTTGAAGCTTTTTGGGTGAAAAAGCGGGATTTTTTCGTCGAAAACGGGACATTTAAAAAAACTTATATAATCAGTGATTTTTACATACTTATCTGTTTATTTGATTTTTAAATTGTGTTTATATGACAATAGATACCAAAAATAGCCATAGAAAATTTATTTTAATGAAAATACGTTACTTTAACATTAACTGTCTGGTTAATTAGGCAGTTGAGTCTTCAGAGAAATATAATTATAAACCATTTTATATAACATAATTAAGTAAGAATTATTTATAAGAATTACTTATTCATATTTCTGTGAAGACATACCTTCTTTTAAAGCTTCCTTTTTTCTTTAATATAAATAAAGATCTCTGCGCAGGATAGCTCTAGATTGAACTGGATGTCTAATTCTGCCTTCATCAAATTTACGGAGCATTTATTTCTGGCATCCGACTATTTTAAATTCATTTGGGAAAAAATGCGTTCAGAATAGTAGTTTAATATTGGGATACTTAATAAGGGCACTAGTTGAAACATATCGTTTTTTGGAAACTGTTTAAAGAGATGATGCTATTTCTTTACAGTGGCTTCTTTATAATTTCTTACTATACGTTCATGGATAATTTCAATAAGTTACATTCTTTATATAAGTTATCTACTAAAATATTGCCTGTCAAGTTTAATATGGTCCCGCACCGCACGGTCGAGAAATCTCTGAAAAGTGGGACTGAGCTTGTCCCGTGCGGGACATTTAATTTTGATTTTTATCTGGCAACGCTGGTTTCGGAAGACTTGAGATAATGCAGACAGTTTTATTTTGGCTGAAACTTGATGAAAACTTTTCCAAACAAGCCGCGAGGTGCGACCTTTGAGGTCCACACGGTCAACTCCCAGTAATATCTACATAAACATCAACAACATTACAACAATGAGAGGTAATAGTAACAGGAATGAGTTAATATGAATCATATCGTCTACGGGAGGGTCCATTGATTATGTAAGGTTTCTGGTTGATGAGGACAGATTGAATATTCACGTGGATCAATCGGTGGGAGCCTTTTTGGTGTTGAAAAATTTTGTTGATTTTCAAAATTTAAGCAAATTTTTTTAATTAAAAGACTATAAAAACTATTGAAAATCTGCTCAAATTATGCAAATATCTTAAAACTTTAATTGAATTTACAACGATTTTTTTAGAATAAAAGATATAAAGTAATAGCACTCGTATGAACCCTCTTTACATGGTAACTTTGAATGATTTTTTTTTATTTTTAATTTAGTTTTTTCATAATCATGGAATAGAATTTTGCCAGTTTCTCTCCAATAACTGATAAGAATGTATAAATTTTATAAATTGGATCACTGTGCTGTGCAAATCAAGTTACAAAATATTTTCTATGAAAAAAAAACCATAATTTTTTGCATTTTCTTCTATTAAATTAAAAAAACGGCTTAAACGAATTTTTATGATGTTAAAAACTTCACAAAGATGTTAATACGCGTCAACTGACACCTTAATGATTAAAAATATTATATCTGGTTCGTGAGATATAGTGAATGATAAAAATGACCTTGAAAATCATGATGATTTTTAATGATTTTTTATTTTTAATTTATTTTTTTACGTAATCAAGAGAAAAAATTTTGATGACGTTTTTGCGAGCACTGTTTGGAGTACATAAATTTTATAAACATTGATTACTAAAACTTGACAATCAGGTTAAAAATTTATTGTTTTTGAAAAAAAACCTAATTTTTTGCACTTTTTTTAAAAAAATTTGAAAACCGCTCCAAGAATTTTTTTGAAAATTTGATACAATCACACAAACGGCAATACGCGTCGGATGACACCTTGTTCAAAAAAATCGTATGTTTGGTTCGCGAGATATAGCGCATGACAGAAATGACCTTCAAACGGGCAAAACAGCAAACCCCCCCGAACGAAGTTTTCCAAAAACTAATCAGCTCTTGAAATTGCAAATACGCTTCGATTGACACCTCAACCAAGTCGATCGGACTTTGTTTACGTGAGTTATGCTCGTAGAAAAAACTGTCCACGAACGTACGTACGTACGTACGTACGTACACACACACACACATACATCTCCCTTTCTAAAAACACTTTATATAAAGTTGAAAATTTCAATTTCGATTTTCGAGGCGATTACAAGAACTTCCCATATACTGGGAAGTTAACAAAATTAATAGCATCTTGCGGTGATTTCTGTGATCTCAGTGAAAACTTAACCATAACATTACATCATTCAATTTCTAACAATATTCCATATTTTTTGTTAGCTGTAGAGTGAATATTTATAATGAGGTAAAAGGCTCTTCTAAGCACCAGTAGTTTTTTTAACAATGCACAAAACTAAGGACATCCTCACTTGAAAGTTTATAAAAAAATATTGTATCAAAAACAAGAAAATAATAAAACACAAAATGTATAAGTACTGCAGGAAATATTATTTTTTTAGCATAGTAAATTTACTAGAAAAACAGATTCATACAATAAACACTTTTAATGTGTACAAGAAGTCCTGCTTGAATTCATTCTGATTTCTTTAATTTGAATTGATGTATTCTCTTTAAAAAAAAGATGAATGGGACATAAATGGAAATAAAATTTTGAATTTTATTTGAAGCTTTAATCCTGTCGAAAAATGATTCAAACTAATAAATTTGTCATTTTGAAAAGGTTTTGAAAACATAAAGTATATAAAATGCAGAGCTTTAAAAAACGGCTATCCACCGAGTGACTATAGCCAAGGGGAGCCCCGAAACGAGGTATTGGCAATTCTATTTCTTCTGGATTTAATTATGTAAGCTGAAAAAGGCCTGAATATCCAAAAATAAATTCAAAAGTAAATGATGAAGTATCTTCTAATTCATTTTAGAAATCTAAAAAACTTTTGTATTTACATTTTTTTTGATATTAATTTATAATCAAAATAGAACTTGCTGAACATTAAGCTGCTCAGTAATTAATTACCACCATATCCAGGGAATCTAACTAACCTTTTCGTTTAATTTCTACTTCAATGCCATTTTTAGAAGAAGTAAATTCTGCAAGTTTCCAGTTCCTCTTGCATTCATGTAAAACCATTTTGACTAAACTTTAAGTAGTTATCATGTTCAAATATTCTCTACAATTTTATTCACGGAAAATGTTCCAGTTTGTGAAGAAATTTGAATCCTGCTTTTTTGGCCTACTTTCAATTCGAAGAAATTTAACGAAAGCTTTGATTTGCGTAAAACTTTTGTAGAAAAAATTTCATAAATGATTTTTTTAGATTTTTTTCTTAAGTTCTTCTTTAGGTTAACAATTACAGTAACATTTTTCATGTAATCTTATCGCAATGTTCTCGATAGTTTTTTCTCCCAAAACCTTCAGTTTTTCTGAGTTTTCTAGCGAAATATTTTTGTCGAAAAATAAATAATTTCGAGTAAAAGTTATCAAAAACTGATTAATTAAATTGGTTTTCCACAACTCTAAATGAAAGAAATTTATCCAGAATTATTTTTACAGATATAAATTTTAGATACTCTGTTTAGATTTTTTTGTGTGGAAATTTAATAACAAAGGAATGTTTTTTTTATTGTAAAACTGCTGGTTTTGTTATAAAAATTGAATGGATAATAAAAAGGTATATCAGTGGCTGTTGAGACGAAACAGTTTTCGTAGAAATTTGACTGTACATTTTATCTATTATGTATGTACATTGTATTATAAGTTTTTAGTGAATTTTGTTTTGCGTGTTATCTAGTCCATTGTTTATTGTTATCTCTAAATATATTTGCAATTTTTGACAAATTTTCCAAATCTATTTTCTAGAGTGAAATTCTGAGAACTTTCTGCCACTAGCAAATCAAACATTTTGTTTCAAAGAAAAATTGTTGCAAAACTAAATTAAAATTTTGGAGATAACATTCTTCATTAAAAATGCTTTAAACAACTGTAATTTGTTTCAAGAAATAAACAAAAAAGTGCAACAAAAGTGGATTCCTGAATATATATCTACACACACACAAATATATATGCATATTGTATCTTTTGGTTTAATAAAAAAGTGTGTGTGTGATTCCATTAAGTCATCACATTTTTTCACACCGACCGAAAGAAAATTGATATCGAAAATAATAAAAATAACGGCGAAATCAACATAATAATATCTATTCAAAATAAAAATAAACGAGAACCATATTTTAATTCCTAAAAAAATAAATGCATTGGTATAAAGTGGAGCAAGCCAATAAAATAGATTGTTTCTCAAAAAAGTTAAGCCTTAAAGCCCTCTTTATAGTTTTCAAAAAATTGATTTCTTTCATTGCATTTTTGGAAAGTATATATTTGCAGAAATATAATATTAAACTTCAATAAAGGTCGGCGCAGTCTAACTGTATTTTTGGGCAACTTTGACTTTGTCAAACTTTAACCGCGTTTTTCTCGGAACAACGTTTTTCGACGCCGCGTTGATGAAATCTCGGGAACTGCTGAACCGATTCTTACCAAATTTTTACCATATATTCTTTATAACTACAGCTGTATCGCGGGCTTTGATTTGAACTATTTATTTGGGCCAAAAATAGTGAAAAAAGCATGTTTTTTTCGTAATTTTTCGCCATATGGTCAATTTTGCAAAAATCAAAAATCGCCCTATTCGCGCTATAGCTATTAACATACTGATTCTAAAACTATTTGATTTTTTGTTTCAGACTAACCATCTTGAAAATTATATCAACAGCGCACACCCCTCTCGTTTTTCCGACATTGTTTTCAACCAGCAATTTCACTGATGAAAACTTACATAAATGAATAAAAAATAATTTTTTGGTATATTTCGGGAGTGTATTTATTGAGTTTAACCCCTTTTTTATCAATATTTATAATTTATACCTATCTAAAAAATTATTGGAAACAACCCGTTTTTACACTGCTAAAAGAGGGTAGACCCCTTAAGTCTTAAACTTGAAAAAGTATTTTCTGCCCCAAATATCAGGAACTGCAAATATATTTCCATTATTTAATGTGATCAAGAAATTCATTCTCTTGATACTTTTTGGTGTGTACCACTCGACCATCAACCACCGACCTTCCAATTTTCCGCACTCCTTTCTGAATTTATTGTTTGTCGTAAACTTTTACGATATCATCAAGTACAACTTTTGGTTATTAAAATCGAATCAACACGACGACACGCAACACTTTTCTTGTCAACATTTTAGTTATGGTTTTCAGAGGAAATTCAACACTTCTGAATTGGTCTCGCGATTGCATCTTTTCCAGACATGTTTTCCAATTTTCTATGATCGATTTTCAATTTGCATCCATTTACATCCATTCGTCAATTAAAGCGGCTTGTCGCTGGCTGACGACTGCCGTCGCGCCTATCGATTACACTACAATAAATTTATCTGATATCTTTAGATTTCGATGATGGTTTGGGAGCCTTTCCTCTCGTCGCCTCTTGCGCTAAGCCTGGTTTGCTTCTTGTGTTTTGCGCCGAGTATCGCAACAAACCACTGGAAATTGTGTCGAATTACACACCATACTAATTAATTGGATATAAATTTGTACACATGGACTATAGTTCGTTATCGACGGCCGATTGAATTTCAGATCGCATGTGGAAATCTGTAAAAAGATATGCCGCGATCAATTAGAAGGAGGGATTATGTGGAGTCCGATACCGCTCAAGATACTATTTGGAAGGGCAAGATTTTATAATACGAGAGGCAAGCAGCGTGTAAACTTTAATGCACACTAATTAATAATAAAATATTGCATCCATAACAACGGAAAATGTCTGAGGCTATTAAAGATATCGGATTTGAATCGAGTTCAACCAACGGAGCTGCTTGCTATCGATTGATTCGGGAACCAAAAGAACGCGAGACTTCGACGTCGAAGACGATGAGAGTATCTTGTATCTGTTAAGACAGCATTCCTTGCTTTGTAAACAAACGTTAGGCGAGAATCCAAAAAGTTTTTGTTTATCTGCTGAGTAATCAATGTTTACATGATTGTTCAGTTTACTCACGTGTACGGCTTTCAAACAACACACCTCAATATCTGGGGAAAAATAGGAAAAACTTTGTCTTTGTGAAATGGTAGAAAGATGCAAGCGACAAAAGAATAACAGAAACTCGTGTGCTGTGCGGAAGAATCTTAACGCAGCATCACTATTCAGAAGCTGTTGAATATTGATGGAAGATTTCTTTTCTTTTGGACCGAAATTCGTTTATAAATGTTTATATGTAGGTTAGTCAGGCGTTTCAGTTAGTTTCGATGTTCAATAAATGAAATGACAATGATTGAAGAACTCATAACCACTCATTGGTATGCTCCTTGGATATTATATTTTTCGACGAGAAGTGACTGCATTCGCTTAAAATGTTTTCTTATACAGTAGGACCTCTTTAAACAGATAGACTTTTGATAAGCGGAGATTTTCCCGGTCGCTTAAGTGTGCACTTGTTAAATAGCTCACTGAATACATATACTAGTTATCATGACAAAGTCACTGGACCCTTGCTTTGGCGGTCTTTTTGTAGCTGAGCTGATGGTTCTATAAGAAATAATAGCTGCTACGTTACAATCTTCGCTAAAAGTGAAAAATATTTTATCGAATATTTCGAGGCATCCCATCCAAGAAGTGTGAATTTCCTGAAGTTTTCCCAATAATTTGTTCAACGCTTATGTTGGCGTTGTACAGGCAGTTTCCAGAAGTAGATCAGCCTCTCCATGCCATTAACATTTATCATTATTCTGTAAAGAACAATACGATACTTAATTCGCAATGGGTCGTCACACTTCTATCGAAGAACGAGAGTTAATAATAAATCATTTCAACGACGCAAAATCTCAAAACAAATTGCTGAAATTGTTAAAAGAAGTGCTTCAACGGTGCAGCATATTATTGAACGTTTTGCGCGCAAAAACCGAGTAGGGAATCGAGTCAAAAAAGCTCACAACAATTTTTTTCTGAAACGGATTGCCGATGAATCGTGAGAAAGTCAAAAAAGGATCCTACATTTACTGCTCCGAAATCGACAGAGATTGCTGAAAGGACTCTCGGCAAAAAGAGCAACCCCAAAACTATTAGGAGGATACTCAGGATACTCAATTTAAATGGTAGAGTTACCTGGAAGAAATCTTTCATCAATCGCAAAAACAGATTGCGCAGGATTGATTACGCTCGTTAACATCTGAGGATACTGATTTTTGGGATACCGTAATTTTCTCTGATGAAAATAAATTCAATTTATTTGAATCTGACGGGAAAACTACCTCTGGAGGCAACCAAATACAGAGCTTAATCCAAAAAAAATTGAAGGTCACTGTGAAACACGGAGGTGGACATGTTATGGGCATGTATGTATGTATGTCGTCAGCTGGGGTCGAAAATCTGGCTTTCATCGATGGTATCATGGACAAACACCAGTATCTGAATATTTTGAAAGAGAACTTACTGCAAAGTGTGGAACAATTCAATATAAGGGATACTTTTCGATTCTATCAGCACAATGATCCAAAGGATTTCTCTCTACTCGTTCAAACGTGGCTCATTTGGAATTGCCCACATCTCCACAGTCTCCGGACTTATATTTTATAGAGACTTTTTGGTCAGAGTTGCAGAAAGGTATCAGGAAACACACAATTAACCACAAACAGGACCTTAAAAGAGCTTTGCAGGAAGAGTGGCACCAAATTCAGCCAGAGTTCACGAAGTCTTCAGTGGAATCGATGCCTCGAAGATTAGACGCTGTTCTCAAGCAGAAAGGCTAAAACAACAAATACTAGAAGTATTATTTGATAATTTTGTAAGATATTAAGGACTTGATACAATTTTTTTCTAGAAAAAACCATTTCACATCATTTTGGCTTCGGGGTCAAAATTAGCTCTTATCTGGGTTTTTATTAATTTTTTATCGTAACGGACTATTTTCTTTTGTTATTTTTTCACTTAAATGATAAATAAACATTATATCTGTAATTTTTCATAACTGTTTTTCTTTATTTAATTCAGAAACTGACAGAAAATGATCGTTTTTCATAAGTTACCTGGCCACATCTGTGTGTAGTCCGGAAGTATATCAAAAATTCTGGTTGATGCTTACATAATCTATGCAAACGGATTTTTTTCTTGGTCAACGAATACTTAGATATGTACATATATTATGATATACATATGTATGTATTAAGCCAGCAAGTTTTCACGTTTTCATTCTTTTGAATTATGTAATTGCTTGAAAACCTTTGTGATTTGTTCTCTGATTCCTGTTTTAATATCGTGCCACACTCACAATTATCACTTTACTTTGTTCTCCGTGGTATCTACTTTGAAATGTGTCCAACACGAATTGAAATTTTGCTGACATATATTCAAACGAAATCGAGTTTATCCTATTTGGACACCACAAAATATTCTCAGGTGTCTTTTGCACTACTCGGGTCTACATTTTAGTTTCTGTTTGCATTTTAATATCACATCTGGCAACCCATTTCTAAATTGATCGGTTGAGAGTTGACTAGTCGAATAGACGAGCCTGTTTCTGCAATTCTTATACTCGTTGAAATATTTAAGGACTACTCCATTAAACTGTTAATAAAAAAAACTGTCTCTCCTTAGTGTTTCATTTTTTTAAATTTCCTCTGTTAGACCATAAAAAATCCAGAACTTGTATTTTGCGAACGTCCTTCTGCAATCGATCTTCCTTTTGATTTGTTTTTGAATATTGATTTATCAATTGAAAACCTGATTTCGGACTCTTGGGGCATGATAAAGAAAATTGACCCAAAAATTATTATTTAAACATCAAAAATAAACCGTATCATCCAATTTTCTCAAGTTACGTAAATTTTCAACAGTTGGTTTTTGGAAAATTTCTAAAAAAAATTATGGAAATTTTTCTAAGGTGATTTTTGGAAGTTTAGCTTCCTTTACGGAGGTTCTAACGAAAAGTGAGCGAGAGGAGTGAGCTTAGAAAAAGCGTATCAAACGAAAAAACGAACGGACGTTTGTCTTAAAATTCAAAGTGAGCACAATACATAGCAATGATGTGAAAATATAAGAGCCGATCGGCTGGTTTAGTTAGCAGAGCGCCCTACTCTTGCTCTCGAGGTAGAGGGTTCAAATCCCCGCTCCCTCTGTTTTTTTTACTTTAAGTCACTGTATGTGGATAGAAGCAATAAAAATTTCATATTTTGTCATATTATAGGCATCTTAGATTTGTCACATTAATTCCTGAATTTTTCCTGCATTTATCTATATGCAACCTTTACATATTCATTTGCAAAACGTAGCTAAACTTCCCACCGGACACGCCCAGAGTGCTTAACTGCTTTTTTATTTACAGTTCCCAAATGGATCCAATTTTTTCAAAAATTTGTTAAAACTAGCTTAAAAAATAAATGAAATTTTGAAAAGTTTGTGTAAAATTGAAATGTGAGGATGACTTTTATGTTTTTATTATGTACCGACTATAAAACGTTTATCTGCCTGAATAAAGTTTTTGTTGAAATCAATATCTATATCAAAAAAGTTCCTGGTACATCTTTATTTTCAAGATTTTTTTTTATCGAAATTAGTATTGAAATTTTTTTTAAATAAAACTTGTGATGTGAGTTTCATCGTTGATATTTTTCCTTGTTTTTTTCTGGTTTGCCTTCAAATTTAAGCCATTGCAACTATTACGAAATTTGGAAATTTTTTTTTAATATCATTTTAAAAATATATTGGTTACCTAAATGATAAACAGATCAAAAATTAAGGAGAATGCATCTTCGATTCAAACATCACTTCAATTTCATCATCCAGTTATAAAATCTCTTAAGTAAATACATTATTTTTGATAATGATGGCCATAAATTTAGATGTTCTAGAATGTAACTAAATGCTATCGTTTCTGTGCATCGGCCATCATTAAAATTGATTTCATACACTAAGGTATGCCCTAATTCCTGCTGCCACGCTTTATCAACAAATCCAATCGAAATATTATTAATTTAACATTCCCAATTTAGACAATCGAGCGCCAAATGAAAAGCTAACTTCATTACCCGCAATTCAGAAAACTACATACTAAACACTGTTTACGTCCAGGAACCATTGCCAGTGATTTGCATGTTTCAACACTCGGCGGGGGTGCGTGAAACCGCAAGAATTAAATACGACGCCGGGGTTATTAAATCCAACCCCACTCTCAAAACCACTCGCTAAGTGAATCAAATTTATCGCTCCGTATTGATGCAATCCACCTTTGTGTATATCGTTTATACTTTCACCTGGACTGCAATAATGATAGCAATGTTGCCGCTGTAATAAATTCAGGATATGTAGAGAATCTCAGTAGTTGTGGTGAGAAATTTATGTTGAAACAAGGAAATCAGTGTAACATTCCGCTTAATCGAACTATTCAGCATCGTTTTGTACCACTATTTCATCATACTAGCTTCATTTCTCTTCTAGTTCCCTTTCGAATTCTGCTGACGGGCCGCACCGATCCGAAATCTAGATCACATCTTTCGGCTCCACTATCGCAACATATAAATCAGCCACCGAAATCGGAGATTGCACGGGGTTGTTGCAATCCATGAGCATTATTTTCACCTATGTATGCTCGATTTCATCGATAGGAGTAATGTGAATGGATGGCAATCGGAGGAGGCGTCCAGCATTCTTCCTGGCCATAGTGGTTCTTGGGAGCCAGAAAATGATTCCAGCGACTCCCTCGCCACGGATGGAAGCTGGACGACGATGGACGGTATGTTGAGTGCACGGTTCATCGAAAAGGCCAATAAAGAGTTAATTTATGCCCCGGATTGCATGTGTGTTGTCTTGCGATAAACAGCATGGCCTGGTGATTCCGGAATGCCGGCATGACCAGACGAGGTTCTAAATTAAGAACTGGTACAACGAAGCTGCGAGCAATAGTCACCGTACACACATGATGAACATCGTCACTAGTATGGATGCTGTGTACCGCCAGGAGCTCCAGAAGAACCCACCATCTCTCATGCTTCGGCAAGCGAAAATATAGAAAGTAATGCGGGTGAAGTGCTTTTCGTCCCCATGCAGGAATCATATCTGTTGGCCTCAAAGTTTATGGCAATTGATAAGACCGGAGTACGAACAATATACTTCAGCTTCTTTGCAGAAAGACTTCATGCGGAGTCTCTAATCGGTAAATGACTCCCCTTTTCTACAAATTAACCAATTTGATGCCACCTCCCGACAAACGCAAGTACATTAGAAATCCGTTTCTGGCTGGCACTGCTTCGCAGAAATAAGTTACTCCACCTTGGAACATCGTATTTGAGACATTCCAGATTATTGGCACAAATTTAATTGCACAATCATCGGTTGCCACGGTTTGCTTTCATCCTTCCTGCCTGGCGCAAATCCATGTCGGTACTCTGCAATGTGCTGTTTGAAGCCTCTTGTCCTTCATTGTGTAGTGCGACAACCTGGAAGCCAAACGCGGAACATTGGAGCCCTCGTATGGCATAAGACACCGGGCCCATATAATTATCGTCACGGGCGGAGATCAAAAGATTGTGCTGCGTCTTGGTTTACACTAATTGATTCCTGCAGGCAACACACGTGCGGAATGTTTACATTGGATGTGAGGTGCAGACTGGAGACGACTTTCTTCTTTTTTAGTTTTTTGTTGTTGTAACTTTGGTTCCACCTTCTGTTGCTGAAGTTATGCTTTTTAGGGTACGGTCCTGCATACATGAATCATAGAAGGTGAACTCGAAGTGCTTAAAATATGTTGTAACAACTTGCTACTGTTTCCTGCAAAATTTACTGCTTTCCGAAATGTTCAACTAAACTATCCGCAGCTAAACTTTCTTCGAGTGAAATTTTCGGAAAATTGTTGTTTGAAGTCCAATTTTAAACGGAAATTGGTATATAATACTAGCACTGATGTCAAACGGCAGGTTTTATGGTGTAAAAACTCATTCGTATTTTCAAATCATCAAGAATAGCTGCAAAAAGTGCCGGCATCAACATATTGTAGAAATTGCGATAAAAAAATTAGATGTTTTCTACAGAGAAAAAACCGATCGACCGGAGATCTTTAAGAATTTTTTGAAATACTCGTTTTTTTTGATCGACTATTTTTAAAAAAATAAATATTAGAAATTATTTTTGGCAACTTTAATATGAATTACAGTACAAACTAAGTTTCTTATGTCTTCAGGGGTAACACTACTCTAAAGACCCCCTTTTTTCATGATTTTTCGTAAGTAAATAAATTAAAAAACATCAAATCCGCTTATGGTAGTATATTATATGACTCCAAAATGGCGGCCAAAGGACCCCGTATTCGGCTGTTGTGTGATCCACCTTGAGAAAGTTACCGGTAACTTTTTTCTTGAACGGTCGCTCCTAGAACAAAAAAATAAATTTTTTCTTGAAGTGCTAGTGAAGTACGTAGGAGATTTTTTTAAACCCATTTTTTGACAAAATGGCGCTGATTAAAAAAAAACGATTTTTGATAAAAAATTTAGCCGTAAATTGATTATAAAATTAAAAATAAACAATTAACCAAAAAATCCCTACGTGCTTCACTAGATTTTAGTATTTTAAAGTTACTGTCAAAATTTCAAATGGATCCATGCACCCGTTCCAAAATAATCTTACCAGTAAGCTTGAAAAAAGGGATTTTGAGAAAAACGCGTTTAAAAGTGTCTTATGAGCGACATCTATTGGCCTTCGTTGAAACTATAAATACCGCACGTGATGTAGGTAACAAGACTATTTATTATCCCGAGAGGTATATCGGAGTAGCTACGCCCAGCGGTGCAGCAAAGTCGCTCACTTAGCCCTTTAAAAAAAATTCCACGCTATAAAACTACCGACATCTCATTTTTATGACCCTAAAGTACAATTTAAGCCAATAAAAAAACTATTTGTTGAAAATCCTACAGTGATGTTACCCCTTATATTATAATTATATTTTTAACTTTATATTTTATATCTTAGATAATAATGCATGAAATTAGGTGAAAGCAACTTAACATGAAAACTTCAAAAAAAAATCAAAAAATTGAAGAAAAGGCCCTGAAATTACAACCTTTAGGTGTCCAAAAAGTCTTGCAGAATCTTTGGAAAGTGAACAAAACATGCTTTTGGAAATGAAACTCATTTCTGCTGATTCCCTTTAAATTTAATTACTCTAAACAATGTTTCATACTTCGTTTTGAATAAAATTGATACACTCTTTTTTCATTAGAAGGGAGCATAGGAAATTTTTTGCGGCTTTTCTACCCAAAATTAAAAGATAATTATTGATCTTCTCACAAAAAAAGATCAAAAAAAAATTGAAAAAAGTGTTTCAAAATCTTTTATCAAATGAATATTACTTTGGTTATTCTTGCAAATTTGAAAGACAAATATTCCTTGAAATACGATCTTCGCAAATAATTGAGAAGGTAGACAAATCTAAAAATAAGAGTCCTTAAAATATTTTGAATTTCCCTGGAAAACTCGTGGGTGAAAAATTCACATAAATATATTTTTTCGTAAGTTTTTTTTTATCAAAAACTCAATAGAAACATGTCTTACGAAGATTCATATAAAACAAATTTTATTCAAGAAATCGTACGCAATGTATCTACTAAATTATAGAATTAGCGGCTGCTGGAACAAAATTGAACTCACATTTTGATGAAACCAACTCAATTCATTTGTGTAGAGTCTAAACAAATGAAATTCCTACCGAACGTTCTCTGATGAAATAGCATTTCTTCAAAATAGTGTTATACAGTGTTAGCAGGCGAAAAAATCTGATTTTAATCGGTACAATTTGTTGCAAAGGCTAAAACCATCCTCAATTTTTTTTGTTAAATTGTTCAAAATTTTTGAAATGGGGTGCCGAAGTTTTTTGATAGCCTTAAAAAATGTGTTTTTCGATTATTTTTAAATGATTCGCTTCGCACTGAACTACTTAGCAATTTGAAAAAAAACATGAAAGTAGGCTCCGATTTTAAAAAAATGGGCTCTTGGATTGTAGTGCGAGCGATTTGGCAAAACTGCAAAAAAATGTATTTATTTTAAATTTTTTAAAAATTTATACTTCAATCTTTTTTTCCTTCCTCTTACCAAATTTTGGCAATAAACCCGACCTAAAACAATGTTAAATATGTAACTTTCAGTGTTCATAGAATTACAAAGTTACTATATGGTCCTGATGAAAATACGCCAAAAAGTAAAACATCCTTAGAAATTTTATTTGTAAAAAAATCGAACTGAACTCTTTTTGGGTAATTTAACAAATAGTTTTTTTGAAGCTTATCAAAAATAGAGTGTTAAACGAAAAATCCAACGAATCTCTTTAAAATGTATCACGATCAAATTAAAATTAACAAAAACTATTTAAGTCGCATGAACGAAATTTTCTACGGTATAAATTTAGATGACGAAATGTCACCAAATTTTTTTTGAAGACACTTGTTCGAAAGTTTCAATAAATAAACATTCTGAGTTTGAAATTGGAAATGCAAACTGAAATAACAAATTGGAAAAGTTTCTGTGTAAATTTTTACAAAAAAAAATTCCAACGTAATTGCGTATTTTATATTAACAAAAAAGTAAAGCGACTAAATTTTTTCTTCAGTATATCCACCGAACAAGAATAGTTGCAAGTGAATAAACCAATTTGGAAAGCATTTGACGACAATTTTCTCGAAAATACTACCAATGGAAATAAATCTGCCGAAACTTTCAGGGATATCCAAAAATTCTTATGCTTTAGATTGAATCGTAGTGAAGTTATAAATAACAACTTCATAACGATTCAATCAAGTCCACTTTCATTAACATATTTTCAATTATCATAAATACCAAAAGCTGCGCAAATCCTCAACGAATTATTAGATCTCGACTTACCGTACCTTATTTTCATAAAACCTTCAACCAACCTAATTATTAATTACCTCGAACCACTCTTAAGCCCAAATGAGGCAATAAATAACACAATTAGCGATGAATTAATATTTCCCAATCGAGTGCCGTCGCACATGCATGTTTGCGCTACCAATTTAATCAAATCACAGGCCACTGGAAAATTAATAACGGCCTTATCAAATTTCCCGCCCAAGGCACTGCTGGCTAGTTGCGCTGGCGTGCCCAGATCCCATCATCAAGTATGTATCTTAAGTCTTCGAAGAAAATTCAAATCCAACATTTTGGAACGCATAAATCGTCGTTGACTGTTTGTAATTATGTCTTGGAAGTGGTCTATCGGAATTCAAACATGTTGTTGGATGCGTGAGAAGTATGTATACTAAAGAGTTCTAAGATTGGACAAAAAAGCCTGAACTCAAAGTTTTAAGAACCTTTTGTTATAAAGAATTGCATCAATACCCGGAAATTTTTTGGTTAAAAATTTTTTCTAATTATTTTTCTTTGTATCCTATTTTTCTTGAAGGATGAAATATTAATAAAAGCTCATAGAATTTTCCTTTAATCACTTTCTCTATTCCAATTTCAGATACTTTCACTGCGACAATGGATAAAAAGTCTGTGTCTCGACTAAACCGTAGACGCCCGCCAAATTTGAGTTTGAAAGTTCAGCCAGTGCGGCAACCAGATCCAATTGATCCACAATGTAATAGGTAAGTTTCTGTGTTAAAATTATTGGAGCATTAATTTACAATCCACATTCATTCAAATGAAAGTTGTTAAGAAACCGTTTTAGTGAAAATATCTTGTGCCTGGGTGTTTTTTCTCGTGAAATTGAGTTTTTAGTTTATTATGTGTCATTATATATGACGACGAGCTTTTTAGACTTAAATTGGCCACTTAGAAATGGAATAAATTTATATTCAAATTGCCAGCCTTAGTAAATGATTTGTGGGCTGCTTCGAAAACATGGCTGACACTTTATTTAGACCTCATTTTTGAAATTATTTTACATATACATATTGCAGAATTTGATTTATCGCAGTAGTTTAATAAATTTATTTTCTAATTTTGACACCAGTTATAAACAATTAAAAGTTACGTGTTGGAATCATTTTCTTTAAATTTGTTTAGCGTTTACTATTGATGGCAGTTAACCTTATACTAAACAACGCATCGTTTTCAAACTTCAAAGATAAGCTGTGTTTGTTTCAGTCTTCCTTATTTTTTTTGATGTAATCTTCAAGGAAAATACTGTCTTTCGTTATAAACCTACAACTAATAGATTTTATCAAATGATATATCGACTTCAATCAATACGCGTCGCGTCATTTAACGACGACGTATAGATGTCTAATAGTTATTATTGTGTGCTACCACATTTTGTGGCGAATACTAAACTGGAAAACGATCAGCAAGGAGATAATCTCGCCGAATCTACGGTATCAAAAACGTATCAAGAACCAAGTAAGAAACTTCAAGTGGCATCTACAACTCCATGAATGTGCAACTAAAAATCGCTTTCACTTAGGGAGGGTGAAGACTACTGTAGTGATGTTATATATTTATTTACAATATTACAAAAGTTGTAACGGAAAAGATTGAAAAGCAAATATCTGCGATGATGTCGATCGAATCACTAAGTAGAAATGTCAGTGTGACATTTCCAAACCCTGGTGGCATGCTAGTTTTACAGTTGCCCTACAATTTAATACAACAGGCGTCATGTATGTGTCAGCTTAAATCCTTTTATTACTACTCTCGTACTAGAATTATTGTTGTTCTTTTTCCTGCTTTGAAAACTTAGATTAAGTCACATTTAAAGTTTTTCAGCCTATCTACGAAAATTCGTAAAATCGCTTAATATAATTACATACCCTCAAAATAGCGGACAAAAATTCAACTAAGTGCAATTTTGGGATCACTGAAATTTTTAAATTCAAAACTTCAAAATCAGACGTCGAACAGAGCTTTATTTTTAAATCTATTTTTATTGTTGGTGCTAATAATCAGTTGACTTTTATTGATCAGTATCAGATTTGTGTGGTAAAAATATCCAAACATTTGGTTGTTGACTATTTGTAGTGTGAATAAATAAATGTAGAGCACGATAAATATCTAGACATATACTCTATATGTGTGCAAAATATTTTTGAAACACTTTTTCAAGAGAAAATTAGGTGAAAATCATTTTAACAAACAGCTTTACTGAAATATCCAACGACTGAATTTGTTATAGGAGCATTAAATTTCAATTGAATTTATTTTTGTTTTTTTTTCAGGGAAAACGAAGATGTCAATGTAATTCAACCATCAGTGCCTATTTTTGTAAGTATTTTTTTAATTAAAATAAATTATTTTCCGTTCCCCTAAAAATTCATTCATGATGTTTTTGAACACTTTTTGGCTGTAAGTTGAATAACATCCCCGAAAATATGCTGTAAGAAATTTTCTCATATGATTCTTGCAACCAAAATGCAACGAATTTCACACAATCACCGCAACATTAAAACCAATTGGCGCAACACGAATCTAAATTGGACCGCAAAGCGAAATTCAAAGAAAAAGCCAACCCAAATGTCTGCACACTTGTCTGTGTTTAATAGAGGCCCAACGTTCTAAATTTGTATCTTCAATGTTTTGAGCTGAAGTTGCCACAAGAAGATATAGCAAACACATAAAACTGAGAGCTCTTAACCCAAAAAAGAATACGGTGAAGGCGGTGAAGTTGCGATAGATAGTTTTCTCGCCCTCTTTAATGTGGTCGGGACGTGCTTAGAACTTATCTCAAATAACGTGGATCGTTAAACCATCATGTAACGAACAATCGTTCTGTTATGTATTCAAAGATGTTAAGGATATAATTTCATTAGGATTTCGAAACGTTTGAGATTGCGAAATTTTCGTGTGGGGTTACCCTCACCTATGAAGAATGAAATACTCTACATGTAGACCACTGCTAAATCAAAGTATCACGAAATGTACATTCTTGAAATTTTAACTATGTCCTGTTTCAATCAATGCATGCCAAACAGATGAACATGTCCTCAATAATTCCTTTCTGTCTCGAATTTCTCACGTAGGCCTCGGTACATCGGCCCCGACATGCAAGTATTTCGGCAATTAAACGTGACAATCATTCGTCCGGGATCATCCAGTATAAGACTCAAGGCCAAAATCAACTTCAGGAGGTGCATTTGAGCCAACACCAGCATAATCTGGGCCACAAGAGTCGGTCGGCACATCGGTCCAACGGAAGCCATTCGAATATTGCAATCGTCTCCGATTCGCAAGGACTTGTAGGTTCCGTCGCGGAAGCAGGAGACATCAGGAATTCCAATGTGCCATTTGCTTTGGTCGAAACAACAGGCAGCAAACGTCCGTCGAGGAGTATGGACGGAGCTATAGGAACTAGCAAACAACAATGGCAGGGAGGACATCAACATCACAATGGCCATCATTTCAATTACCAGCAGCAGCATTTGCCTATAGCTGTCGCAATCCCACAGCCATTTTATCACCAAACTCAGCAACCAAGTGGTGTGGCAAGCGGGAATGATGTGGCCAGGTCTGGTGGCGTCACAGGAGCCAGTCTAGCCCAGCAGCCAGTTCAGGGTCAGACTCAACCGGTAGCATTGGCGACAGCCCATCAATTACAGCCTTCAGGCTCGACGGAGGCCAGGACTCGAATACCAATGTTCGCCCCGCAGCAACAGAATTTTAATCAAATTTCGAAAACGGCGACCAATTTACTACACGATATCTACGAAAAGCACTTGTTGAGCCAAACAACATTCGAGAATGCCTCGATTTTCAATCAGCGTCCGATGAAGCTGCCAAATGGCTTTGTCATATTGCCGTCTGCAAATGTGCCGTCAACCACTAATCCATCAGTAGCTGCTGCGGAGGGAGGACACAATGGCATCCACAATGTTGAGCATCTGTATAGTTTGCTCCAAGCTCAACAACGGCTGCAGCAACAGCAAAAAATGTACCAAATGCAGCATGGACAGCAAGGATATACGACGGCTAGTGCTGTCAATCCAGCTGCTCTAGTCACGTCCAGTCGAAGTAGTCAGCAGCAACTTCTTCTACTGCCGAATAATCCAAACTATCACCACAACCATCCGCAAGTGGCTCACCACCACGGCCACCAACAGCACGGCCAAAACACTCATCAATACTTGAGTGCAGACGGAAATCCTTCCGCGGACGCATCTCAGCACTTATACGAGACGGTTGACTCATCGACCCTTCCTCCAACAGCCCCAAATCGGATTCCTAGAAAGCGGACTCCTGGCAAGATTTTGAGGAAAACGTCCTTATCAGGTGGCGAGGAAAGTGGTAAACAAAGTGCTTCTGCCCTTGCTGCCAGGAAGCATGCGGTTGGCGGTGAAAGTTACACGAGAGGAGCTCATCATCCGGTCGTGCATCACCAGACGCAGCCGAACAGACAACAGCAAATACTACAACCGCTCGGTCTACAGCAAGTGCAAAATGCACGTCCTTCCTACAATCCGCAGCCAAGGACGCGGGCTGATGGAGAGAACTACCCGGACAGCTCGGGTTCGAGTAAGCAAAGGAATGCAATCGGTGGTAGCAACGTGAAAATGTTGCATCCTTTACAACAAACCATCTCAACGCACGAGTCTATGATCCTTCCACCGCCAGCTCAGTTTAATACAACTCAAATACAGAATCCTGAAAATGTCGGCATTGAAAGGCCAACAAATTCCAATCCTGTCGGGACGCTGGCAACAAATAACATGGAAGCAGCTTTGCCACCACTCACTCCCTCCGCACTGTCCACCATTCGAGAATCGTGCGGAGCGGCTGACGGTGATATTTCACCTTCAGAATTTGAGGAATTCAACGGAAAAGGACCTCGCCGGGGTGGTAGTGATGGAGGGAAGTCCAATGTCGCCAAATACCACTATCGAAATAGTAAAATTGATTTAATGGTGGAGACAGCACAAGCAGTGGCTGCGGCCGAGTATTATGCCAGGTGAGTGGGTCCTTTTTAATGTAATTTAACTTGTTCAAAGAAGTGATATTGTTGTCCTTATTTATTTTTGAAAGTGTAGCACAGAACTGTCTTATCAGACGTGCTGCCTACTTTATTGTTTCCAAGCGTCCACTACGGAAATCTATATACGAATTTCTGACAAAACTGAAAGTAAATTTTGGATTTTCTGTGAAAATTTCGTCTAGAACATCGAGTCCTTCAGTGCAATTTTAGAAGCTCAAATTTTTTTTCTAGTTGGATCCTATATTCATAATACATCGTTCTCAAACAGTGCAAAGTAAACTCTATTATAGACAAGAAACCACCAATTTGTCGATCTGAAGTCCTTGCTCTGCCCATACTAAAATCTGCATAGCAAACACTCTTCAGACACATCCATATGAAGTTTCCACTATCTTCATCTGCGATATCCTGCGTCTACCAGAAAATATGTCACTGGGATGAATTGTATAGGGAAACCCTCAATTTATGCCCGAATTGAACCTACCATTTCGCACTTTCCAATTACCATCCTGATTCAATGCCAGTCAGTTCAGTGTGAATCCTGATTGCACACTTTCGCTAGATGGTAGATTTGGCCACGAGTCCTCCGGAGATCTAGAGAAAGACACGACGAAATTTGAATCTTGCACCGACAAGTACTTTCTCCGCCGTCTTATCTTGGGCTTGTTTGCTTCTTGGCAGCTTCCCATTCCCGATCTGTTTGATCCAAGAGTCCTGTGTCGATGTATCGCGTCCAAGACGGAAATCATCACGGCGTTAAATTAAACATACTAAATTCGATCCGCCATTGTGCTTGAGGGCATCCCCACCGCGCTAAGCCGAGTGCGAAATTAATAGGGCGACGACGGAGTTTCAATAGTGGGGGTGAATTATGTAGATTTTGTGGTTGCGAACGAACGCTGGCGGTTGGATCTAAATTGGGTGGATGTAATGGACCATAGTGATTATTAAAATAAGGAGGAAATCACAAGTGGAGGGAGGAAGTAACTGACCTTGGACTAGGACTAGGAAGTGAAACAGATTATTATGGAATTTGATTAGATGTTATTATTGAATGTAATCAGCATGAGAGAGTTGGGGTGGAATGTGATAATCAGGGTGTAAATAATACGCAATCATACATGTACGAAAATTTGAACGGTTGCGGCGGTTAAGTGTTTCATAATTTGATTTAATTTCAAACGTTGTTTCGATTATTTTCAAAGACTTTTCAATTAAGTAAAAAGACTTTCAGTTTCTTTAAAAATCAAAACTAATAGAAACTTGGCAAGCGTTACATTGACTAATTAATAAAGAAAAGTGAAAAATCTACTGAGAGAACCCTGAAGAAATTTCCATGAATATATTGCTATGCTTCCATAGTACAGTTTCTAATGGAAATTGTACATATTATTGATGAAAAACATACTTAAGTCAGAAATAGTGGAACATTTTGAAAGTCATTCTTGAAAAATAAAATGCGTACTGCAATTTTGGGATTAAAAATCCCTAAAACTGTGTAAGAAGTTTTCTACCATAAGAAATATTTTTATTTTTGTCACGGATTTTACTAGTAAATATAATTGAAAACGTTAAACAAAATGTTTTAGAGCTGTATCTTAATTCTAAAATTATTTTTAAACGTATTCAATGAGACACTGTGAAAGCGCATTTTTTCGACGCTCCGCCTGGTTTTCATACGTTCGATTCCCCACTTGTTCTGCTCCGATCTTATTTACGTTATTCTATATAATATACATATTTAATAATACATTCATCTATAAAAATGTGTGGGGAGACTGAAAATACCGTTATGATCTTATTCTATTCTGTACGTTTAGCGTAGTATTTCACAACTTTAAACACGATTTTCTCAAAACCATGTTTTTGAGCGTGGTGTGCACGATTTAAGGAGGGAGTACGGCATTTCTTGCATTTTATTAAATTTTACGTCGATTCGAGCAAAACTGACAGAGCTACAGGATTTTAAAACTCTGCTCTTTGACGCGCTACAAACTGTAAATCGGCTGTTTCTTTTTTTTTAAACGCGTTTTTCCAACACTCAGCCTTTTCAAAGTCGGTGAATGCTTTTCAAATTTTGCACACTTATTCTGTATATAACTCACGAGGTAACCAAGTCCAGATATTTTATTTTTAATGATTATACTTTGTTTTATAATAACAAATTTATCGAATTTTGAATAAAAAAATCTAAAAAAAATCGTTTATTTTACTTAGAATTGATACTAAAAATTGACAAAACGTTAAAAAATATATCTCGACGTGGTTACCTCAGGAAACTCATAAACTAACGAAATATTCTTGGTTTTTTGTCCATCAGATGATTGAGTGATGAGTTATGCTGTGCACCGAAAAACTACTTTTTTTAGGTGTCTACGAAAATTTTCTGTCAGTGGCTCAATAATGAATATTTTTGGACCAAAATCTTAAAGAATACTCTTGACTTATTATATTATTATGAACTTTATTCCGAAATAAATTTATGTTTACAGTAATTTCAACAAAAATCTGAAAAATATGCTGAAAATATGTCAAATTAACCATACTCCCCCCTTAAGAAAAACTACTTAGCCAATTGCTTTGATTTTTGAATATGGTATTGTACACATACGCATGAACTAGATAGTTTTGATTGGAAACAAATTTTTCGCTTTTTAAGGGGGGAAGTACCTTTAGAGGCCGAAAAAAGGTCTTTTTTGCAACTGATTTGTGAGGAAATGAAGACAGTTCTTATCAAATCAGTATAATATTTATTTTAGGCGATGTTTGAGGTTAAAAAAAACATATTCTACAAAAGTGAAAGTTGAAAATTAACAAATTTTTCAAGGATCTTGACAGCCATGTCGTCGCTGAAGTCGTAAATTGCGTAAGCGATGCTGGCTGCAATTTTCATCTGAAATCAATAAGCCAAACATTTTCTTACTCGAGAGGGGTTTTTTAGTAGATAGACTAAAATATTTGCGAAATTCGAAAATTAACCCTTCAAAACAGGCTCAAAAAAAATTACGATTTTGACGAAAAATTTCGTTGTACTTCCAGTCAAAAATAGTCCCAAAATGATTTTTTTTTTAATATTTAGTGTATATAGAACAGTTTTTTATGCTCTTTGAAATGCATGCTAGATGATGAAAATCGATTCACTAGTTTTTTTATTATCACTTACGCAATTTTAAAAAACATGGTTTCGACAAAAGGCCGTTTAATATTTGTGGTCAACAGCTATGCAGGCTCGGCGTCAGGCACTTCCGGGATGCATCTCTTCCACAATTTTGAGAATTAGCTTTTGAAAATTCGACATGATATTCTTAGGCAATATATCTATCGATTAAAACAATTTAAAAAAAATCGATTTTTTGAAGTGTCCTTATGCGATTTTGCACTCTCAAAAATCAGGTTTTTCGGAAAAAGGCCGCATTTTGTTATTTTTTGAAATAAATTAACCAATATAGTTCATGCACTTTAACAAAGAATAATTTGCTTTCTTTTTTTCTTCTCTCAGATCATCCAGACGCTCAAAATCATGCACACTATATTTTTTTATGTTTTTTGAAAAAAAATCCAGTATGACGGAAATTTTTTTTGTAATATTCTATGTTTCATAAGCACACCAACAAAATTTCAAAACCGATATGTTTATTCTATCATAAAAATGTATAAAAAAAATTTGAAACTTAACTGCCTGGAATAAAATTCCGGAAAATTGTTTTTCGCTCGATTTGTTTAAAAATCTATGAAAAAAGTTGAAAATGAAAAAAAAAGTAGAAACTCATGGAAAGTTTTGTTAAATAATCATTTCTTGAACATTCCTTTAATAATTATGTGACAAAAAATCCGGCAAAACGTTGAAATTACAAAAATTTCAGTATTTCGTTTATGTAAGCTGCTGTGGTGCTTTTTTCTCAAAAGCTATGACCATGAAATCAGCACGATACTCTTGATAAGCTGAAGATACTTTGAAAATTTACTGAATGCATGATGCATCATAGCTGAGAGTTTTTTGAAGAATCAGGGAATCTTCGAGTAGTAACGAAGTTTCAAAATGAAAATTTTTGGCACCAAGAAGGCAATGGCTCGATTTGATCTGATGCAATAAGTGATGATGATGTTGCATCAAAACCCAGATTTATTCCAAACAATATAAGGGTGTCAAATGGCACTATTAAGAGACGGTGTCCTGATTTTCCAATTTCATTTTGATAACTAAAATTGAACCCAAAGGTAATTTGGAATACTCTTTAAAATTTCACACCACTTTTCGTGTATACTGTCGTTTTTTTTTGATACACTTATATATTAGTTCTATAAATTCTTGGCCAATAATGCAAACCTCGAACAGTATCCAGCTCTCAATGAAGCTAAAAATTGGACCGTATTGTTTTATTCCCAGCTTCACTTGAATCCTAGTTATAAGTAATCTTCTCAAGTTTTTAATCTCTAAAATGGACATAAGTCCACTTTAAACAGACTGAGCTGCACCAATTCCTTGGATATTCTTAAAGCATCCTCCCTTCCACAAAAATTAACCAAGAAGTCATACGCTAATAATAATTCGTCGTCTTACAAGGTAACAATCGTTGGCAAATGTTATTCTATTTGTCACGTGCCCTCCTCTCATTTTTTTCCTAAATGCTTTTATCTGAAGACATGGTCGTGTACACAACACACTGGAGGATTTTATCGTCCTCTTGCCTCCTTCATGCCGTTCATAAACACAATCCCGATTCCAAAGTCGCAACAAGCAGTAACAAAAAAACAACAACAACGTCAACCACCCCTCTTGGTTGAGAAGGGAAGACGTCTACTAGAAAAACTACCTCTCCCTTATCGTTACGACACGAGACACGACTGGGAAATCTGTTCCACTTATTAAGTTGTCACACATTTATATTTTTTTCTGCCGTTTGTTGCCCAGTCCTGAGCCTTTTGTGGCAAGTGTTAGCCCGAGAATGAGTTATGGCTTCAAACAAATCTCGGAGAAAAAGTACTAAAAATATATGAAAAAACACTTTGGGAAACTGGAGGAACTGTGACTCAAATGCTGCTGAAGAAGTGAAAAGTTTGGCAGTACTTATGTCGTTGGTGGAGGAGCCCAACAACAGACTCGAGAAGGGACGACGATTGGGGAGAGCAAGAAATGGTAGTTGCTTGAAAACAATTTCGACACTAAAGTGCCGAGTTTCGAACTGGAGTGGAGTAATTGAATGAAAAATGAATCAGCACCACATCGCATTTTAAAGTTTCAAAACTGCACAAGGACTAGATTGTACAATAAGAGGTTTCAAAGAATCCATTGAAGTACCGCTGAATGATTGCGACTATCTCGTTCATTTCCACGTTGGAAAATCCAGAGTTGAATCCATTTATTATTGATTGTGTTGCCCGCTTCGAGCCACATTGGGATCAACTAACCCGTCTATGTCGCATGGATCCCTTTTTCGAGGCTGCACCCAAAAAATTAAGCAAGCGTCTTCAAACACGTACTTAAACGACTCCCCCTCGGAAGTGGAAGGAAATCGAAAGGGAGATGATTTATTGTATCTTTGACTCCTAATGGAAGTGCTGACGGGCGCGTATATCAGTTCGATACTCGGCAAGGAGCACATGCACTGTGCCACCTAGCAGCTCGCGCTTGAGAGCACTTAGTATACCCTACTGAGCGCACATCCACACAACAGCCGAAGGGAATCCCAGATATCCTGCTCGAAAAGAACAACACACCAAATCGAATTGATTTTTCGATCGCTCGACATCAGGACACTCACAACGATTTCATATCCGCATCCACTTTGCAGGACTGTCGCCGTCTTCGCCTCAGCTTTGGTATCAATTCACTTCTGGTAAGTGATTTCTTCCGTGGTGCATTGAGTACGGATGTGCCGCACTCGTCCTTGTGTGTATATAGAAGATACTTGGGAAACGATGTTTGTTGCTTCTGGTGGCTGAGACTGCAGCAGTCTGGCTTCATCTGTCCCCAGATCGTTTACACATTTTTCGTGACCATCAAAGCAAGTACTTCTCATTTCCGCCTACAAAACGTCTTAATAGCATTGAGATATCACCAAGGCGGCATGTCTTGTAGATTCTTCAAAAGAGATGTTTAACGACAATGTAACAAAGTAAATATTCGGCGCTTGTAAAGAGGTTTTCCAGGAGTGTTGCGTTTAAGATGGAACAAAAGAATAGCGCCGTTTTTCGTAGAGATGACTTCTTCTGGAGCTATTTTCCAGGACGATTAAGATTGAATAATAGAAAAGTTTAATGTCCGTCTATAAATGAGTTTTCGGTCAACAGAACCTTGGAATGGTTATTCAATTATACTCTCAAGGTTTGATACGTTTTTAGAGCTCCTTGGTGATGATCAAATAATCAGTGGATCTCTCAAAGGAGTCAGTCACATTATTCCTTAATTTCTTATCGTAAAATCTTAAAATCTTTAGTCCGACCCCCTACCTCTGTACACTTTCCTGTGGCCATCTCTTCCTATTTGATCCTTAAATGAGTGAGACCTCTCACCCAAATATAGCCGTTCTTGAGTGGTTGAATATTTCAAATAGACGAACGATACACCATTAAACGACACATTGGTGGTGTTCGCCACGAAGGGTGGCGGAATGCAATCTTTTCGGGCTTTCAATTAGAAATACCGATAATGAATAGGGTGTTGATAAATTATTTTTGGCGGCTGGCGTTGACTAAACAACAGGGGGAGGGAATTCATTAGTGAGTTGATAGTAGGGAGGTGTGATGGTCCTGTTACGGTCGTGTGTGCTGCGAGGGCAGATGCATGCTCGTAAACGAACAAATTTAGTTTTATGACTTTTTGAAAATTGAATGCAATGTTCAATAAAGAGCTGGCGGATAATAATTAGAAGCTAATGTTGCAGCAGTCGGGGGTGGGCCATAGTAGATGCGTTTAATCTTTTCAATGTCAAGGGCGGTCATACTTTTGATGGATGATGGTATTAAAAGTGAGAATGCAGTGTGTTGCTTTGAAGTCAACGTGTTTACTATGGTGATGTGTTAATAAATGGACATGATGTCTTAAGAACTTAATTAAATTTGTAGTTTATTTGGAAATGTTGCACTGTACAAAAGAAGAAGAGGGTGAGGGCCTTTTATCGTAAATCAAATGAACAAATGCCTTGAATTTCAACTTGAACGTCCTTTTATAACAGTTTTGTGTACCCTTGGAGAACATGGAGAATGCTGTACATATAAATACATGAATAAGCATTGCTGTATGTTCTGTATCTATTGAAAGTCTAATACAGTTCATAATTTGTAAGTAACAAATAGTAGTAAAACCACGATCCCCACAAAAACGAAATGTATGGTGAATCTGTACACAATTAAATTTGCAGTAATCACTATCAACATACCTTCTACACGATAACAATTTCATAAAATTTATGGGCTCAAAATGAGATGAAAAACGTGGAATCATCTTTCATGGATCACATTTTCCTTTTCTTTTTGCTTGACATCGCAAAAATATTCAGCGTCCTATCCTAAACGCGAGTTGAAAATATCGCTTAATTTAACTAAAAGATCTTTTCAGGAATGGTTGCTAGCTCCTCGATAGTGTGAGGAAATATGATGTATTCAGGTTGACATTATCAACTTTGGTTTGATATCCGGATCTCTACTATGTTATCCCTATTTTATGTAAGAGTTTCATCAAATATCGATTTTATATAAAATTAATAGAATAATTTGTTCTACTTTATTACCCTAAATCATGTTTTGCACAAACTTTCTTGCCATAACTTATGTCGTCTTTTGAAGATGAACATTTTTATACTCGAAATTTCTTAGTTTTCTATCTTCAAGGGTGAATTTCAAATTAAATATGCTGTAATAACTTCTGTAAAAAGAATCAAAATAATTTTAACTTTTTGAAATTGAAAATAAAGATATTATACAGCTTTGCTAATTTTTCTCTCTTTCGATCCGAGCTTTATAAAACGTTAAAGTTTCCAAAATATACTCTTTGCGTAGTTCCAAAAAAATGTGATTCTGTTTTGGGAAAAACTATCCTTGCAAAAGAAAGTTTTCTCTTGACATAAAGATTCTTTACTATACCAATAGATTTGATCGTTTTTATCGTAAAAAGTTCGTGATATTTCGGTCAGTTTCAGTTTGTGGCTTCTTTCAAAAAGAAAACCTCAAAATCAATTAATTCGAAAAATATTGCATCCTATCTAGAAGCGAAAGCTAAGTTCTAAGGTCTCCAAGGCAATCAGTTCACATCCGCAACGGGCTGAAACTTCAAGATAAACTTTACCAGCAAAGTTTCCGTTGGATAAGCATCCGTGACTCTATGACTATGCCTGCCAATACCATGTGAAGGACTCATCAACAAAACCATGTTGTTAATTAAGTCTCCCTGGACACTAATGTTTCGAAACCGATACATGCAAGAGTAGAAAAGTCCTTAATTGGAGCCGAAACTTTCTGACTGTGAGCTCTCAACTTAACTGACCATTTTGCTAATTGGAAGGGTCAGTACGAGGTGAGGTCTCTCGAGAAAACTGCTTGATTGCTTGCTCCATCGAGCAAGGATCGCGCTCGAGAGGATTACGAATTGAACAATGGTTGCTGAGTTGAACAATTGTAGACAACGACCCAGTGTTTAAGTGTGGAACAATTAAAACAACAAACTATCCATCAAACGTGCGCTTCCACACACTCGTCCTTATGGATTGCTTGGAAAACACAAAGCCCTTCACCAATATCCGCTGAAGAAGTGCTTTGTGATGGGAGCCATCAGCCGTAACCGCCATGGCATCGATAAAATATTGAAATTTTGATTTGTTGTCGTTTATTTGTGTCAGGGAAAGCATCAGCCGTCACGCTGGTGATGGCGAGGTGTAAACAGATCCATGTGGTGTCAGAAGGCAATTTGTTTACAAGACACATTTCTTCTTCAAGCGTTCGGTGTTGGGTCTACCATTTCGGGGAGGCATCACATTCGTTCACCAACGTGTGGCATCCACGATGGCTTGGCGTTGTGTGGAGCAAACAGAATGCCCGGAATGTAAACAAAACACCAAACAGATTGATCATTTGAAGAATGGCTGACATCATCAACGTAAAGGACCAAAAAGTGGAAAATGATAAATGGAAAGTGTGGTGGCGAGTGATCTCATCTTAGCGCATCGAACGAGTTGCTAGGTGGCCACGTCATTGATGTTTATAAAGTACTGGCAGACAATTCTCAATTGCGTTTGATGCAAACATCCTTGCTAAAAATAAAATCTCCTCTGGGAGGTCAACATAGATAGTAACGAACCTTTGGATGCAAATCTTCATGAAACTGTATGGAAACAATTTCCAGCACAAGTATGATACTGAATGAGCTCAATGAAGACATCACAATCACTGCGAATACAAAACTGAGTCTGATCTATTGAAACAATCTCTGACTAATGGCACTCACCGCGCAACAATAAATTGGAATACCTTCTAATTAATGACGCTCAACACCAACTTGTCTATAATTAAAATCCTAACAAGCAACTGTCCGCCAAAGTCATTACTTATAATTTGTCTGCACTCATCAGACTTTACTGTTGCCATCCATCTCTTGGAACATGACCGCCAGCACGGCCGGAGGAGCTCGAGAAACACTCGAACTCTGCCCATCAGCTTGTTGTCATCGGGCTCCTTATTTCGCGTCACCGTAAAGTCATTTACATCAATTTGTCACCTGCTAAACATGTTTCTTCAAAAAAGCAATTAGACACGTTCCACTTAGTGTGAGACGCCCGGAGTTTCGATTCGATTCCCTCCTCGAAGACAAGACGAAATATGTTGGGGTGGTTCCCGCTGCTAGAGATTTGGTTTCTTTGATTTTGTCTAAATTTTTATTGAAGAACCAACGAAATCCTTAAAAAGAAAAAATAGAGATCACATAAAGCGGTCTCTCGTCCTTTTTTCAAAAAAGCTTATCGCCGCAACTGACTCACTTAGGTTTGGTCGAATTCGTGACACCATCACAAAAATATTCCCGGGCCATTCTTCATTCTGAAGAACCCTCCCAAAAGACAAATTGGAATTCCAAAAATTACAATAAATAATCTAAACTGAAAATTCGATTTCACCGAATGCACTTGCGAAAAATTAAAACGCAGTCAGCGAGCGGAACGTTCCATCTGCTCCACCATAAATCCACAAACTCACCCTCTAATGAAATTAAAGAACAGAAAAATATATATTTTCTGGGACTACTTGAAAAATACAAATCGGATATCCAAGGAATTTTTGGTGGTCGCGACAATGTACCCGAAAAGTCATGAATAATTATTGGAAAACTGAAAAGCTATGAAGTGTGGCAGAGAATTTCCATTTGTGGGGCTGACGGTCGAGCGTTGGGAAACTGGTGCATATAATCTACTTGAAATTAAGTGTTGTTGCTAACAGACCGGATGGCCATGCCAATAAAACAATTTCACGATCCGTAAAATTTAAAAGACATTGTTATTTTTAGAGTGCGATGGAATGGAATGGTTCCAGTTTTCAAGGCTTTTTTTTGGGGTGGTTTTTTGGACATGAAGTCGGGAATGGGCATCAACTGCGATGAGCTTTTCCACATCATTTAACAATCACTCCTAGTTTTGGTGATATTTGTTGGGTATGTGAACATGGGTGTTACATTTGCGGTGGAAAGTTTTGAGTTAGCGCTTGCGAAGTTCTGATAAATTTCGATGGAGCAAATGATCGAAAGCAACGAACAGTCTGCAGGAGCCAATCATGATATTGAAACAAAAAATGCCATTCGTTAGAAGCTAGCTTGATAAACTAAGATTTATGTTGAAGCATGTAAAATAACCTTCTCTAAAGATCTAGAACTTAGTAAAGGTATTTACACCAGAAGCCGCTGTACATGTTTCAAAGTTAGGCACAAACTAAGTAACATTAGCAGTCCGTTTTTCGGTACATCTTGTAAATTGTAAATTGAAATTTCACAGTATCTATAACTAAGATGAGACAACAATTTCGGGTCGAGATACTTTTAATTTTTTTAAACACAAGAAAAAGTTTTCCAAACCGTTACAATTCGGGACACCTTGGCAACTACTGTAAAACACATATCCAAAAAAAATTTTACATCCAACCCGTCATACAAAGGTGTCAAATTCCAAAAACATGTGTTACACCTGTAATTCGGGCAACGTCTACCATTGCACCGCAGCCGATCCTGGCCACGGTTTGGACAGTACCACCCGGCTTAAACCCGCGAAGAGGGGTGTCCACCCGTTTCTGCGCCGGGACTGCCCTGTCCGCGAATCCCGAAATGGGAACAGGATTCGCGACGACCCGAAATTACCGACCACCACGAATAGGGAGCCTGAAACAAATGCACAGCTAATACCTATCTATACTTAATGTCTACTTACAATTTTGTTCCTTTCTCTTATCCTAACGCAGCTGGCTCCTGATTCATATGCCACTTGCCGATCGTGCGCCACTTGCTGTCCGTCGTCCTCTTCTACCTTCTTCCACAACGCGTGAGTTTTTTTCAATCTTCCGCGATTTACTCAATCCACCAAATCCTCAATTCTCCGCTTTATGTTTTACTCCTATCTGCACCCACCAGGACCCAGAACAGCACCGTCGAAGACTCCGCACCAAATAGTCCCGCCAGCTTTTCTCCGGCAGTATTTAAGGGATCCCCCGATCCCGTTGTCACTGCAATGATGATTTTATTACAACTAACTCTAGAAATTCGATCGAATAATCATCAATCTCAGTTAGAAAATTCTTATTTTCACGCTTTCACAAATTTAAGTTAATTCCAAAATTTCATTAAAAACGTGTATTTAAACTATTAAAGCAGATGTACATTTCTTCTGGCACTCCCAGACTTCTTCAGTGTATAACTAATTTTTTACATTTTCATCGCAAAATTTAATCAGCTTAATTGCTCCATTCCCTAAGTTAATATTCAATATAACAATGCTAAGCGTTTTGCGCATGTCATCATTCGATTTTCACATTCTTGAGATCTACCAAACCGGTTGTTGTAAATAATGTTAGGAAAATCAAACATCGTTTTTAAATCTTGAAAGTTTTCTTCAACTGAAAATGCTTTTTTGTGGAATATTAGACGACCTTCAGCAAAACAAACTAAAAAAATATTACCGAATATTGATGAAATGTACGTATACATTTGCATAATGAACGGCGACGCTATACACACGAATGATCCTTAGAGAGAAAGCTATTACACAACACCGAACCAGTGAACGCACAATCCACATGAACGGTATAAAGTGTGAATGAAAATATTCCTAAATGTGGTGAAATTTAATGATTAGCTTCCAAAAAAGAAACTAAAACACTTGCAACAGTCCTGGATATGAACCTGGGACTCCCTCGTGCAAGGGCAAATTGCCACCGCATGCAGTACACAGCCTATAGAAGATCAGGGTTTTTATCTTGGTAGTGAAGGCTAGTATACCATTGGTATTTATCGCTGTGTAAACGTTCAACGATGTGTATGTATTGGTAAGAAAGTCTATTTTCAATTTTTTGCTTCTATACTTTTCGAACAGATCTTCACAAAAAATACAATTCTGCACATCTACAGGATATTCTCTTTCCATTGATGTATTTTTTATGAAAATCGGTCCAGAAACAACGGCTAAAATGGTACCACAAAATTCATGTTTACCACGGCGACGCAAAATACAATACACACGAATGGTCTCCATAGAGCAAGCTATAACACAACACCGAACCAGTGAATGGCTAAATACAATACAACATGAACGGTGTAAAGTGAGAATGAAAATATTGCTAAATGTAGTGAAATTTGATGATTAGCATCCAAAAATGAAACTAAAACACTTGGACCAGTCCTAGATACGAACCTGGGACTCCCGCGTGCAAGCGCAAACCACCTTCGTATACACTATATAACCTATACATTTTTAGAGTTTCTATTTTGATAGTAAAGGCTAGTATACCATTCGTATTTATCACTGTGCGAACGTTCAACGTTGTGTATGTATTAGTAAGAAAATCTATTTTCCTTTTTTCTCTATATTTTCCAAACAGATTTTCACAAAAAATACAATTCTGCACTTCTACAGGATATTCTCTTTCCATTGATGTATTTTTTATGAAAATCGGTCCAGAAACAACGGCTAAAATGGTACCACAAAATTCATGTTAGCCGTTTAATTATAAAGATTTGAGTATCTGCAAATTCGTTTTGAAAACTGTCCTTGAGCATGGAAAAATTCAATTTAAATTTTGTTTCAGCTTCCATTTCAGCAATCAATTTACGTGAAAAGCAAACTGCTTAATAAGTCTTACAAATAAGCTTGGGTTTGACTCAATTGTTGTGTGAATCTGTCTGCCAATCAAACACTGCCAAAAATTTGGCAAGCTTCGTTTATTCCAATCATAGTGAAGAAAAACATATTTAAATATATGAGAAGCAACAGTGCATTCGTTTTCATTTGAAATAAATATGAAAAATGGCTCAAAACTTTTCCGCCCGAATGTGAATATTTTTTCCAGAAAACCAACTAGACTTAGTATACTAAACAACATCCACTTAGGCTCTCACTTACCACATCACAAAGTCACTCATGAGTGGTTTCCATAATCAGTCTCGAAGCCTCAGCACACCGAAAGCGACGTCCTCGTTGTCATCAAAACCAGCTGCACTAGGATCCCCAAGAAGAGGACAATCGGGCGTGGTGCTAGCAGCTAAGGGGGTGACAAACAGATGGTAATGGATTAGCGCTACATCAGGATTAGCATACGATATGATGTATCAAGCGTCAGTCCACGATACTCTTGGCTCTGATGGATGATTGTGATGGCAAGATGTGTCTTCGCTCCACCACATTCCACCATTATTGGGAAGGGAGGGCCCGCTTGCCACACTAGAGCATTTGGGAGACACTATATCATCCTTGGAGCTCGGTCGCTTGGGCTCACTACTGACTGACTGACGGTATGTAATCGGGCCCCATGAAAAGTCGTGCGACATTAATTCCAATGAGATTGGGTGTGTACGTTCCCTGTCAGCAGTCATTTAATGTTTTTGGATTTCGAGGGATTTTGATGAATATTTTAACAAACTACCAAAAATTGTTGATGTGGATGAGAAATTATGTGAAACGAATTCCTGACATTTCCAAATCCAGTTTGGAAGCTTAAGTAGATTATGTGGAAAAGAAAACTTTGAGATTGTTGCGATATGAATGATGAAACATGCATGCAGAGTGGTGTTATGAAAACTCTTTTGAGGTATTTGGGTATAGTGCGGTGGTAAGTAAATGAAAGGGAAGTAATCTTCACTCAAAGTATGACTGATATGATTGGAGTGCAGGGAGCGTATCTCACACCGTAATTAATTCTCTAATTAAATTTAACTCAAGCTCACTATTTGCCATCATTTGAATGCCTTTCTGAATTAAATTTTTAATTTTGTTGATATGTTTATAGAGGCAATTGGTTTGTAAATTCAGTGTTTTTTTAAAAGTATACCCCACCCTCCTATGCTCAGGATTTTGTTCAATGTGAGTTTTATTTGTATCAGATTGGTAATTGCTTACAACTTTAAACTTCTTGTTCTTTACTAATCTCTCTTGGTGTGATCTTTAATATCAACTCTTCTTAAGAAGCACACATCATATAACATATTTCTCATTAAAATACGCTGTACAACCCTGCCTCTATGTCAGCTATTTCAATGATTCATTTAACTTGTAGTTGATCATAATCATATGCAAATTTGCATTTGAAGCTTAACATCAACAATAGCACAAGCCCTCATTGCAACACCACATCCACTCACATCTTTGATTTCAATCGCATTCAAAGCAGAACTCCATATGTGACGTATTAACCACAAATTTTCTCGATTGTCACATTCTCGCAAAAACACTTCATTGGTCGGATTATCTATCTATATTTGCATTAGTCATTGTGCATTCAAACCCAATAACAACCCTCATGCTACATACAATCAACCCCTGTCGACTGGGTCGCCTGCTTTGAGGACAACCAAACATGCACGAAACGTATCAATTTCAGTCTTTCTTCCGCAAATAGTCACCATGGAATGTAACGTTGTCAAAAGCGAAGCAAACAAGAGTGGTGCTGGCAAACGAGAGGGTTCAAGACACACAAGTGAACCAAATCAACGAGTGACCCTCAAATTAAGGTAATTTGCCTTTACTAACCACCCATAAAAGATGATCACAGGGGAGATAGCTGAGAAGTGAGCGACCAGCTCAAACATCGATACAAGCTCTTACGCTGCCACTTGTCATGCCATAGTCAATACTATTTGGTTTCGAGGGAATCCCCCTTTTGCAAGGAAATCTCCTTTCTCGCCTGCAGTTACATTCCATATTCTATTCACAATGCTGAGCAATTCGCTGCTCTTTTAAGAACATACTTCGACATTTCGACACTCAATCGACATGTTGTTCCATCCCATCCCTCACTGCTGTGTCTTGGATCCGGTGTGTGCAACCCCCAAAAAAAATTCACTGACGAATATATCGGTTAACGTTTCAATTCATTCATGACATATATCTTCACTACACCACCCGCCATCCATTGGCTTTTCGTTGGATTTTCCCACCCCATCCGGCGCCTACTTAATCCACCTTCCGATTTTTCACCTTAATTCAGTCTTGGCCCAAGTTGATTGTAGAAGCGTGGGCAACAAAATAAGCGCAACATTTTATCGGGGATGATTTTTCATCCCCTCGCGAAGGATATTTCCCGCTTGAATTTTTATTCGAATAAACTCGTCCGAAATCATATGCGTAAAATTTCTATAGAGCACTGATTAAGGGGGTGGATTGTAATTTCGGTTAGGGGAAGTTTCCCCTTTTGATGGAGAAAATTTCCTGCATTGGAAAAGCATCGAGAACTTTTGTACTAGAAAAGGATTGAATCGTGTACCATGGAAGGAAAAAGTTAATGAAATGAATCAAAATATAAAATATAATATCAGTGTCTCTAGTTGAATACAAAATACTTTGAGAAAAGTTGTTGAGGTCAACTTTACAAATTCATTGTGAAGTCCCTGTGATATACACCGGTATAATTTTTTTTGCATTCAATAAACAAAGATTTGAAGTTAATAATTTTTTTTTATTTAAATATATGTATACAATAGTGACGTCATCAAAACACAAAAAAAATGATTACCAAACGGTGCCATTGATTCCAACTGAAAGACTTGCCTGAAACGCGAAAATTAAAAATATTATGTTTTTATGTTACTGGCTATCGTGTGAACCAATAAAAAAATATTTTTTTGGTAAAAAAAACAAAATGGCGTCGGTTCAAAATAAGTTGTCCAAAAATCGTCATTTTTTTTGTTAATTTTGTGGTTTAAAAAAATATTTAATAAAATATTAAGATGTTTGATATTCACACGATACCTATACATATTAGAAATAAGCTGTGAAAATTTCAAAAGGCACCGTATCAAAAAAATTAGTTTCGAGGAAAACGCGTTTAAATCGCGCCAGGTGTACCCGATGCGCTTGGAAACGCTCTCGAAAACATCGAAATAAATATTGATGTAATGCTCAGATCATTATGAAATTTTAACTGAGCATTACTGAAGTATGTACGTTCCTTTCGAAATCCGTAAAAAATCGGTATTTTTTTTGTAAAGTAGGTATACCCCTTAATGAAATTTTTATAGAAACTTTTTTGGAAACAACTTGACATGACGAAAATATATTTTCATTTGTTTTGATTTCAACTCCTTGAGAATATAGAATAACGGTAAATAACGCTCAGTTCCAATTCGAAAAAAACAATGATGAATAAGTTATAAAAAATAAGAAGTAAATCAATTTCAAATATTTCGATAAAAAGTCCTATTAAAAACAAGCAAATGGAAACAGGAATTTCCTATGAAGGAAGAAATTTCACAGCAGAATTTTAGTACATTGAATTATTTTTTTAGAATCGTATCTTTCGCGTAATGAGTTATTCCGTATCAATCAGTTTTATCTGTAAAATATTTTCCAAAACTATTTTTGAATAAACCCATCGGATTTGAGTGTTTTCCAGTTTTCCAATTGTTAACCTGAAGAAAATATAACAAACATTTTCCTTTCATATTGCTTTAGTTTTAAACCATTAAAAAAATTCTGATGAGAGAAAAAACAAAATGGGAAATCTCTCATTTTAAGCTAAAAACCTACAAAAATTAAATTTTCTTGTCCTGTTCATAGACTAGCCAGCACGGAGACAAGGCTAGAGCTAGAGCTTTCTGTCATAATCTTGCGCTTAAATTGAATCCAAATTTATCACTTTATGTTTTCTTAAAATCACGCGTGCAAGAGAAACATTGTACCAAAACTTCCCCGCATAAAAGTATGCCACTAAGTGGGCGAATGAATTCTCCTCGCCCACTCGCAGGACCTACTTTTCCAACCTTACATCCGACTCCAGTCTTATCATTCATGTAACATTTCCCCAACAGCAAATCGGGGAAAAACACTTTCCAGGCAACTCAGCAACGGTAAGTCCCAGTTCTACAATCCCGGATCTGATGCACGTACTCTGTTCCTGTTCAGGACCCGGAATGAATGAAAAGCGACGGTTTAGATGGATGTCGGCATTTTCAATTTTCCACCAGACAACATTGGTGCGACGCGAACCTTTGCCGGAGCGCCAACTGAAAGTATTTTCCTCAGTCGAACGAAAACTGTCGTGGGGCTCGGTATTCGTTTTCCCGACTTTTCCGACGGTCTGATGAATTAGATTGGGTGGTGGTTGGTTCATGTGATTGTTGATGATGAATGTTATGTGCGGTTATTTTTGCCTCATCCCACCGTCACGTACATTATAAAGCCGGGCCAGGAGCACTTCATCTGTGAAAAGATGGTACTTGACGTGAACACGGAAGGAAAGTGTTTGTAATTAGAGTAGTTTTGTGACTGGCTACAAGTTTTTCTCGTATGATAGTTAGTTTTCAAGCCGAGTGTCGACGTCATGTAAAAATCGCGAATGTTGTGTACGAAAAGTCGGCAATGTACGGAATGTATGTGAAAATAGGGTTACAATTGTGAAATGAAAATTGTGGAAATGCTAATTTCGTGCTTCAGTTAATGGTAATTCGAGAGCGTAATGAACGCAAAAAAGAAAAGAAAATGAGGAAACAAAATGAAAAATGAGATGTTGTGGTGAATGCGCTAACATATGAATGAAGAGTTGAAGTTAACAGTCAGTGAGTGCCTCCTCGGTTGAATGAAGCCAAGAATGTTTCCATGTTGACTGCAATTTCACATTCATTGTAGTCCTCGTGGACCTGGAGGGAATCACATATGTAGTACTTTTAAAAATATGTCAGCGATGAAATTGTAGTAGGATATTAAGTGGATTTACGGCACTTAATTTTCCGCAACTTCCGCTGAAACGAAACTAACATCTACATTCATTCTGAATCCAAGAATGAATTACACACGAGAACTTTTCTGTTGGGATATTAAGTTAATTGCATCCCATATGGAAGCTTAAATTCTACTTTTCTTCTACATTTACTATATAGTTTTTTGTCCTTTCAGCTACGTTGGGCCCTCATTTTGGGTCATGAGAATAATTTGGTCCAATCATATTTGCTCAAGCTTTACATACAATGCCATCTGTTCAATATGAGGGAGTGGCATTAGTTATAGTGATAAAGTGAATCCTTTTGGATAGAACCAAAGGCAATAGAATGATATTTTATTCGATTGATAGACTACCAATTTACAACGAATAAATATTTTACCATGAACTTATCAATTTTACTATTCCGGTGTTAAATAGTGTTTAGGGACCTGCACATGAAACTTTTGATAAATTGCTGATCAGATAGGATGTTTGCACTGTAAATGAGGAACGGTTATTGTTCATGTCCTTAATTACTACCAGTTAATGCATGATTGTTCATTGATCAAAGCTGCAATGAATTGCTAATGAGATGATAATGAAATTGAACAAGCTGTTGTTTACTGTTCAGGGGGCGAATCATTTAAATATCATCATGAAGGACTACTCCGTTTTTTATTTATTCAGTCAGGTGATATTTTAATATGAGCTTATATGTAAACGATTGCAATGTTTATTTCGTAGGGTAGAACCGAAAATTCGAAAGGAATATATACGTTGTTGGCATAAATGTTTAAATAAATATTTCCAAACAATAAAATTCGGGAAAATCAACATTTTGGGTTTCAAAATCTTCCGGTATTTTACGTTGTTTTGTTTTTCCTATGACGACCAATTTATACCTTATTGTCTTACGTTTCATTGTGAAATATATATTTTGACTAATTAAACAACTTTCTTTGTTTTGCTGGAACCGCATTTTGAAGATTTTATTTCATTTCTATACATGATAGATAAGAAAAGGACATGTTATATAAAATTTAGGCAGCATTCAACCAAAATCCTGCTAAAATTCTGGTCTAGATATTTTATGGAAAATTTTAAATTAATTAAAATTTTTGAATTTAAAAATGTAAAGTTTTTAGCAGAAGAAATTTAGTTTTCATATTCATTCCGTATGAAAGAATGACTATTGGCCCAGCGGTTCGAATAAATTTTCAATGAAATACAATGCAAATTAATTAATATAATAATAAGTAATTAATTAATAATAATTAATTATAAATTATAATAATAATGATTTAATGTTTCTATAAACAATCTCTAAAAAAGTTGGTGGTCATTGAAAATTATCAATAAAATCTATTCGTTTGTAGCGAATTTTTTTTAAAGTACGCATTCACCTTTAATGTGTGTGTTTTGTACCGTGTTGAATATCCAAGAAGCAATTTCCTTGTTTGTATGTCGCAAACGACACTCCTAAAAATATTGCAAGCGTTCGTTTTAATCATACAACTTTATTTTTAAGCCTAGCCATTTAACGAAATGTCTTGCTGCAAAAAAATTTACATTAAAGGGATTGGAAAAGTGTTTAAATATTAGTAATTGATTTCATCTTCACAAAATACTACTTGTGTTTGTTTTTTTATAAATGATAACTTCCTTTTAATTTTGTGTATATTTATTTCGATTCGTAATCGATTTTCGACCGAACCGAAGAAGTGTTTAAATTTCGGAGAAGGGTTTAGCCTCTCGGATTGTTAAATTTGAGGAAAAAAAATATCAAAATAATAGTAACAGATGCTGTGAAAGAATTGCTGTTTTTCAATTAAACTGTTATAAATAATGCTTTTTTGCATTCATAAAATTATACAATGCATACGACTCTAAATAGACTTTGTCATTATTCAAAAGATCCTATATGAGATTGTCGATTCCGCTGAAAGTACACAATTTTTGTAGCATTTTTTTTTCAAAATTTACTTCAAAATCAGCATTTAAAACCATTCAATTGTTCTGCAACTTGTGCTTCGAAAAACTCCAATAAACTTGGATTTCGTCAATTTTTATCCCGAAAAATAACCAAAATTTAGAATCTGAATTTTCAAAAGAATGGAATTGTTTTAACGATTCGAGGTTTCTGAACATTGTTTATTAAATTGTCTTTTTTAGTTGTGAACCGAGAACAGAAACTGAATGTGCAATTTCGAACTAAAATTGATAACAAAATATATCGTGAACTTTCGAAAAACTGGAATTTTACGGTCAACTTTGATTTTAAGGCGAAATGAAGATATTTATTATAATATGCAATCATGCAACTCTAAAATATTATATGTATTTTTTTCAGCGATTTAATTTTTTTTTATAACTTCAAACTGTAACTATCCTTGGCTTCTAGATTCGCACTAATTTTAATAATTTCATAAAAATAACGTAGAGCTGTAAACTGCCCTCTTCAAACACTCATCGAGCTCATATTGAAAATCAAGGATAATTTTTCCTAGCGTCAGTGAACGTCGAAGAGTTATTTTCATATCATTTTCCGATGAGCGATTAAATTTCTAGTCCAAAGCGACAGTTTCTATTCACAATTGTGATTACTTTTTATCAATTTTTCCGTTTTAACTTAAGTTTAAACAGTCAACCATTCCAATGTTACGAAATTTTCCAAATAGACCAATTTCAACATTTTCTAATTAAACTCCAATTTAATTTGAAAGTGCGTTGACTGACATCCTTTCAATTTTGATATGCACGACTCAGTTTTTTTCGAAGGCAAGTTTATGTCTAATGCATATAATAATATATGTAGTTCAGAAATTTACGACTATTCATCCATTAAAAACTAGTGTTTTGGTTTTATATAAAACCAGTAATTCGTAGACCAGCGAGAACCAATACTAGAACTTCAACACACAAAAGTGTAGAATAATTCACAAATTATTATAGTACAGAAAAAACATTCATAAAATTTAGCAATAACAACACTATACAAATTTAATTGTTTAATCCACCCCACGAAATTAGGCTGTTGAGGTAATGGGGAGTTTGGTTATTCGAGGTTTATGTCCTGTTTTATCATAATAAAAACCACAGAATTGTTCATGATCAACAAAACATTTGTTCAGTGTAAGAAAAATTTAAAAATTAACTTGAACTCATGCCAGATTTTAATTCAACCCTTCAGATTATGGACTTTTTTGTACTTTCAACAAAAGCGAAAAAAAACAGAATTTCAAAAAACAAATCACCATGAAATTATGATACTTGTCCTTTGAATGTTATCTATTTCGATAAAAACAACTAAAGTCTATTTGCCCGCATTGACTTGCCTCACCTTAGAAGTGGATCGATTTCTATTCCTTCTAATATTTCCAGGAACATTTTCGGAAAAGAGGTCAACTCGCAACACGAAGCAATAGAAGGGGAGAAAGATCACGGCATACCATAATACTTACCTGATTTTTTGCGTGCTCTGATTGGATTCGTGATTTCAAAACGAAAAGACATTTTGTCGTCATAGAGCCGGTCTTTTCTTCACAATCACTAGCATAACTTGAGCACAACGAAAGCCTTAAGCGATGACGTTGAAATAGATAGGGTATATACCATAGCCATTTCCATGGAAGAACCCTAAAAGGACGTTCGAAACGGTAACGGTATAATCATAATGAAAGTGAGCTGCTTTTCTATCAGTCCCAAGAAATCAAATATATGTATAAGTATATGTATAAATTTATATCTACCTGACGAACAACCGTTTTCCTCCTCCCCATTTGATTTTTGCAGATTAGAGAATTGTTAGCCTTCGTTGTTGACCCGGCTGTTTTTTTTCATACGACGCGTCGGTGGCTCTTCAAGAAACCGGAAAATCTGTGTGACCTAATTTCCCGGAAAAAAACACAGAAGGGAGAAAGTCAGCTTGCTTCTCCGTTCAATGATTTCTTTTTATCAGTCGATATTTCTACTGACTCCACCACGGCATACCATGCGATATCATCCTTTTTGCCATCTGCAACGTCGATGGTATCGGAATTTGCCTGAAGACCTAGGAAAAAGAGTACATATTAAGATCTTTTTGATTGTCGAAGCGATGGGTCGTTGTAGAAAGAAGGTCGTATCAAGAATATAATGGGGTTATAAGTGGGCGAATCGTTTGTTTCCGTGAACGTATGGTATTTTGCGGCCATCGCATCGAGATTGAAGTTAATAAGGGATCGAAGAAGTAGGAGTTTACATGAAGGAGCTTAGGTTTTTAATAAACTGATGTAAACAAGTTATTTCTTGAAAAGGGATGCATCAAGAAGAAGATTGTTAACATTTGATGTCTGCATTAAGATGTTTTTCAGTCAGAGGGAACAATCTTCTTATGTGAACTGGGGGATTATTGCTGGAAAAAGCTGTTGACTTTGCGTCGTTTCAACCTCGACATTCTACAGAAGATGTATCCATCCCAAAGAAACCAGAAGACGACAGACTGCTGTAATATCTCTTATTGATATGTTTGCTGGGTTAAACTGAATATAACCATGAACATATTATTAGAATTTTTTAATGAGGTTCCTTAGTGAGCTCAACTACATTGCTGTTGAAAATATGTCCCATATTTAGATCGTATATAAAAGTTGATTTCTTGTGCTTATATTTTACACGTAGAGGCACCTATTGTGATTTGTATAAGCTTGTTTTTTGCGTATTTTTGTTACTATTTATTGTGGTACTTCATGTACCGAGTTCTTGTATCGGGGTGCTGAAATATTAAAGTTAAAAGAACGAACTATGTTAAGTAACGTTGATCTTTGACTTCACGTCCATTAAAAAAAACACCTCCGAAGTTTAGCTCTTACTGTTATTGTTCTTAATGCTAATCGAATTGACATAACTAATTCTCTAAGTAACAATCCTACTGTCCAAGAAATCGGAAATCCTCTTTCTTCCAAGAATTCAAATACATACGAACAGCCAATTAGCATGTCTAATTCAATCGATATCTTTACAACTTACAATAATTGCACACATCAATTAGCGCTAGTCTACGAGCATTCGTATGTGCAATAGAATCAAAAGGCATTATGAAGCTTCAGCTGGACGATAGTGTGCCTGATATCCTTCGCGTTCCTGCAATCCGAGTTGCCCGAGTCACATCCATTTGAGGTTGCACCCGTGGCCTGAGTCCAGTCAAAGACATGTCCTGGGCACCATGCCATACACAAATAATTATCTTAATGACAATTTGCACTTGGAAATTTACGTCGTTATCGCTGGATTATAAAATTTATAAAATTGCAATGGAAATGCATATGGAAATGAGGGAAATTGAGCATCCGGGGTTGATAACAAGACCAAAGGCCATCCAGTTGTCCAGGCTGCAATGGGAATCGTGGGCTTTCCCAGGCTTTTGAAACACGTCGAGCTAAGTGTGAAATGGTGCGATTAATGGGCGAAAATCAAGTTAAAATGCGAGAAGAATTTAATAACGTTAAAAAATGGTTGCCATTGTGGACTGTTCACGACCCTTGCTTTGCATTCCATGTGAATATGTTTATAGGATATAGCCTGAGGCTGGACAGCGACATGAATATTTGGTGTGCATGTCATGGTACGGTAAAATTGCATCCAAACAACCATTTGTGGATAAAAAGGATTTCCACTTATGCAAATGTATCTCTTCAATTGTAAATTTGAGTTAAGCGAGCATACAAATTTGAAGAAAAAAGTGTGTTTTCAGTTAAACAAGTGATAACGACATCAGAGTGAAATTTATATAAAGTCACTAGCAAAAGGATTATAGTGGATTCAGAATTTTCATTCATTAGATGAACTCTGAAATGTTATTTGAAAGATTCATTAGAGAACTCGAAAAAAACTCTAATATAGGTAATTTTTTATTTCAGTGGGCGTTGAGGTCCTCTAAATAATTACAGTTCGGCTTATTCGTTTTCGGCTATTATGATTGGAAGTTTTTGTTGTAAAGCTGAAATAATTATTTAGCAGTCACGAGGAAAAGTGTTATGGAAATAGACGTTTTTCAATTTCTAGAAGAAAAACTCTTCTTCTAAAAAACCTTCCGCCGTTTCATTCTCGAAACTATTTCGAAAATATGTGAGAAAGAGTTCTCAAAGATACATGTTTAAGAGTATTATTCAAATTAAGTAGAAAACTGCATTGATATTATGATTAATTATTTTAAATCTGTACGTGAAAAAAAGTTTTCTATATGGAAATTTCTTAACACAAATCCGTTGATACTGCAAGCTTTGACTGCTGCAAGAATAGTTTCATAAGGAGCGAAAATTTATCTTAAACCATTTTCGGCAAACAATATGGTATGAAGATCTAAGAAAATTGTCTAATATTTGTGAAAACAATTTTATAGTAAAATCTACTGCATGAAAATTTCATTTCTAAAAAATGATTTTGGAATGTTTTGTTACTAATTTTCCAAGGCTTTGCTTTCTTCATTGCAAGATTCCTTCTCATAGTATATTTTGGGTTTATTTGAATTTTATTTTATTTGCATTTATTTTTAAGTCACTTATTGGACGGTTGGATTCAGGCTAAAGCAATTATAAACTTCTTCACTTATAAACTTCTTCAGAAAACCTCTTTTCCTGAAACGGAGTGTATTTTCACCTAAAATGTCCCTTTTTTCAAGAGTATCCCTATTCAGAATCAAAATTTCCAACATCACCTCAAAATAACTGTAACAAAATTCGAAAAAATGTCTCATCAAATAATTGAAAACAACAAAATGCTTAGAGGCAGATGTATGGCTGCTGAAAAAAATATTAATTTGAACTGTGTTTTTAAATCACTCGTAAACGTTTTTTATTTGAATATTTTCTCAGAACTATGTAGAATTTTTCCTAGATCCTGCTAAACAAAATTAAAAAAAACATCAATGAAATTTACTGAATAGTTTATGAAAAACTCCATTTGAAGCGAAGAAGGTGAGCTCGTGGTTTCCGAATAAATCGAATCTCCTGAAAATCGCTTTAATCAGTTCAGAAAGCTAAAGTATTATCATCAATACTACCCCACCGATTAAATTCTTTTCAATTCTAGAAAAATTTTCCGATTTTGGTATAAGTAATTAAAAATTATATTTCGTAACAAATTTTTGTTTGAAAATTTTCGGTGGATTTTTTAATGAATGTGTTCTGCTGTAAAAATTTGTTCGAGCAATTTTTGTTTGAAAATATTTCAATAAAGATTTATTATGAACATGTTCCATGTTATTTGTACCAGATTTTTTTTTTCGAGAGCAGCATTCGTGAAATTTGAGCTTCTGAATTTTCTCAGTAAAATGTTAATATTTATGATTTTTTACAGACCATATCCATGTTATATTTCGGTACAAGAATCCTTCTAAATTTCATTTGTTCTTTCTGTTCTGCTATTTATTTCTCAGAAGTATCAACAGAAATTTCTTTGAAGAACTGGTTCTTGAATACTAGAAACTTTTGAAAATAGAGGAAGTCTTTAATCTTGAATTCAAGTGAAATTTTGCAGAAATTGCAATTAACGGCTCGTGATTCATTACATGTCATATGAAAATGGAAAAATTGCACACTTGACGGAAACTCAATCAAAAAACGTTGACTCCGAAACATATTTTCAAAATAAATGGATCAGCACCATTCTGAAAATAAAGTTCTCACGCACTCAAATTTCTCTTGAAGAAAAATCGTTATTCGATTTTACAAAAGCAAACGACGGTATCAAGCTATGGTTGAGGAATTTTTCATTTCAAATCACTGGTGTATCAGTCGTTAAGTCCAAGAATAGTGGAAAACTATGCAAAAATTAGATTTTCTTTCATTTAGATCTGGATCACAGGACCTTTATTGGAAGAATCGTTCACCGGAAATTTCATTCTTGAAGCTAAAAACTATGTGATTGAAATAATTTAGCTTACAAATTTTTGTTGCTTCTGAATAATATATTGGGTCACTCATCAGAAATTGTTGATATCCATTCTCAAACAAAGATTATGCTTTGTTTCCTAATACAATTGCACTTTACCCACTAATAGATCAAAGTATCCTTTAAACTTTCTACTGAAAAAAAAAACATTTTCACAGGCTGTAGCAGCGAATGATCTTAACAGGGTAGATCTGAAAATGGGTTATTTGTATATTAGCGTAGATGGACGTATGGCTGTATCATGAAAAGAAGTCAAAACAAGCAACTAAAGGGGTCAGAGTGCTAAAAAATTCAAACTTTTTCAAAGAATATTTCCTTTATTTCTAATAAAGCAATGAAAATAGAGGTTGAAAGGTTTATTTTACAATATGTATAAACTTTTCAAATATATATTTTTTACTTTGATTTACAATACAATACGCCATGGTAGAAGGATATAAAATTTCGCTCGTTTTGGGGTAAAAATTTTAAGCGTGAATTTGTTTATAGTTTTATAATTTTACGTTGAAATTTTTTTCCAAGCATATTTCATCATGAAAAGATTCGCTAAGCTAATTCTCATGGACATATTTCATAAAATTTTGTGTAGAAATGAAATGTTTTCATGAAAATTATTTCGCATGCATTTATCTAAGAATTTACTTTGGCAAGCATTTTATTGTGATTTTTTTACGTCCAGGGATCAACCTTATTTCCATCGCAAGAAAAATCTGATGAATTTTCTTGTGTTGTGCATCCTTTGAAAAGCTTCCTAGACTAATAAAGACGATTGTAAAATTGATTGCTTCAAGTTCGAGAATGGAGCAGAAAAAACTGCGCTCTACTATTTATGCGTTGTTTCAAAAAACTTTTCACCTTTCGAAATTTTCCAAAGAAACAAAATAATTATTTTTAGAATTGCTTAAATAAAATCGATATAAAATATATATCAATAATTTATGCTTGAATTTTTTTCAAGTATATTTCATCATGAAAAGATTTTCTTAACCCACGGATTTATTTGACAAAATTTTGTTTAGAAACAATGATGAATAGTATTTTCATGAAAACTATTTCGTATGTTTTATTTAATAATTTATTTTAGCTAGGATTTCACTAGCATTTGTTTCCGTTTAAGGATCAATTACCCAATCTTATACTCGTAAAAAGAATGCTGACTTTTTTATGTTCAGCATTCATTTGAAAGATTGATGTGCTCCTTTATTAATAAAGACGACTGTTGAATAGGGTATAGGAATGAAGCAGATTAAACACTATATATTACGTGTAATTTTAGATTTTTTTTCGCTTTTTGAAAGAAACCTCGCGAATCATTTCTTAGACTGAAATTTCCCTTAGAAACAAAAAAATCATTTTTGGAATTTCAAATAAATCGATTTCCACGAATTATATGCGTTCTTTATTACTGAAGTATCCTCTAAGTGTTGAAAAAATATTAGAATAGTGGTTACTTTTTACGATTCCTGCGAAAAACTTTTGCCCAAGTGGATTTGATATCTATCCGTTCCACCTGATATAAATTTCAATCATTGTAAACCGTTAGTATTGTATATTTCTTCAATTTTTTTATCTTAGTCTTTCGCAGCGAGACAGAAAATGTTGCTTAAAACGGATGTGACTCACATTATCTCGCACTTTTGTGATGATTTTCATATAGTCCTGGGATCAAAAGTTGTGAAAAAATGATTTTTTCTTGGTTTGAAGATCCTCTTAACATCTCTTCGGCCACTTTTGCTCTATCCAGAATAGAAAATTTGATATTATGATAACTTTTTGTGATGAACACAACTATTGATTTCGTGGAGGTCGAGCCAAAAATTTTGACCAAGGGGGTTACATTTTAGCTGTGTTTTTCTCTGTGAATCGTTTCCGAGCTGAATTGAGTGACCTTGCGTTATTTCAATCACATATTTAGCTCTGTAGTATTTTGGTGAAATAATTAGTTTAATTCGTTTCATCAATCTCTAGACCCAAAATTTCAACTGCACCCCATTTGCCGCTACCACTTCAAATATTCTCTGAATGAAATGATCATTTAATACATTTTCAACATTTTGCACAAATTGCAATTTAATACTTGTGTGGTTGTCGTAGTCAAACCATCAGAAGCCTATTTTGACTTCTCATAAGTGTGCGCATTTAGGCCCATATAGAGCCTCAAATAGGTTCGTTTTATAACTCTTGCACACCACTGGTGAAACTCCATATAATATGCACTTACAATTAGCCGCAATCCAGCACTCGAATGAACACAGCCAGAGCAATAACAGCAACAATTGCAACTGCAACATCTAGTGGTTTGCCATATTTCCAAATGGGATTATTATTCTTGTGGTAATGGGACAGATGATAGGCCGTAAAAACAATTTAATAATGCTCCTCGACAGTCGGACAGTATGTTCTGTTTGTTACAAACGCAAACGATATCGTATCAGATATATTCGTAGATACATTTGCAGATAGTCGTTAGCATACGAGCACATGAGAGTGTTGGAATCAGTTTCATATGCCATGCTACAATGTGCGGTTGCGTGGATAAAAGGTGTGAGTTTTATGGGCTAATTTGGCTGCCAATTACCCCATTTTCTTGGAAAAGATCTTGAAAACGATGCCTTTTGAAAGATACTAATGAGAAATGCAACAAATATTTTTAAACATCAAAGAAACATCATTTTAAGATAATTTACAATCGGATGAGTGACGAGAGATTCTCTTAAAATGAGCCATAAAACTGATAATCGGTAGAGAAATGATGAAATAATTCTTGAATATGTTCTCATAAGTTATCTAGAAGAAGTTTTTATATCGTTTTCTATGAAGTATTATCCTATTCTAGAAATTTATAGCTGCCCTCATATGTTAGGATTTCTATTCGAAGCTGTAGTTCGTTTGCACAGATTCTTTCGTTTTCGTTTAGTTTTAGATTGTTTTTTTTTTTGATTTACGATAGTGATTAAGGTGTCTGTCGCACGATTGAATGCAATGCTGTCTATAATTTGATTCATAACTCAGCCGTTCGGTGTAAATCTGTATTTGAAAATGTTTTTATGACTAGTTTGTGGATAGATGGCTTGAGGACTTTTAGAGATCTTTTTTGGGATTTGTTTCGGAAAAATTTCAATGTTGAATGTACAGACTAAAAAACTTTAGTTTGCCCTTCAGGTTAAAGTGCTTCCTAAAATAAAATTAATTAAAGTTGAAAAATATCCAAAAATAAAAATAATTATAAATCAAAAGATAGATGTAAGATGAAAGTAAATTTAAAGATGACCAATTAATTAGTATGAAGTTTTATATGTTAGTCTATATTTGAAAAGAAAGGACTTTACAGCAGACAGATTTTTCGCTAACATGTAAATTATGAGTTATTAAATCAAAAAATTGACAAAATAATATTCTTTGATTGTCTATCTGGATATTCGGACCAAAAAAGTCCTCTCTTTATTTTGAAGTTTTTGTTTGAATCAGTTGATTCTTGAAATATTCTTTGCGATGTAACACAAAACTTGAGAAACGGTTGAATGACTGTTTCTTTATTTTCAATGATCTTATCTTAGAAATATGCGAACTCAAAATATATCGTATTATGCTAAGTTTCAAACTTGATAGCTTAAAAAATAAAAGCTTCAATTATACAATAAAATTTGCCCAAAATTCAACAAACATATTTTTAGAACGTTCTTCTTTAACATTTTTTTTGGATAAAATTTAACACTATAAAATTAAGCTCAATTTTTTTTAGGAAGATTGCTATTATCGATTTTGTTTAAGGGGGAACAGCACTGTAGAGGTGAAAAAGAAGTTATTTTTTGGGAATTTGTTTCTCAAAAACCATACAACATATCGAAATTTGGTAAAATTATCTATGTTGTATTTGACATCTTCTTTAAATTTTTGAAGAACTTTAAAAAACAAAATGGCGGCTCTCTAGCATTTCTCCAGAAACGCCTGATTTTTTCATGGCTTCGCAGCTGGAACGTTTTCTCCTGAAATGTTAAGGTTATGGTTATCAAACAAATTATTGTCAATAAAGCATGATAACAGCCAGAGAAGTGCGTAGAATTTTTTTTAAATTGATTTTTGACAAAATGGCGTCATTTTGAAATAAAATGTGAAAAAAGCGTAAGAAAACGCTCGAAATTTGTAAATAACAATTGAAATATGCAACAAAAAAAAATTTACGTACTTCCATGCAGACACTAGTTTTAAACATATTGTAAAAATTTCAAGTAAATCGAACAAAAATTGTTTGAGAAAAGAGTTCGGCCAGTTTGAAAAACGTTGTTCCGAGATGAACGCGTTTAAAGTTTTAGTTATACAAAAATCATTAATAAATTTGATATACCTCTAGTCTGCAAAATACGTACTTCAGCGTTCTCTGCTAACGACCAACTAACAGAGCACGTGTAGTTTTGAAAGATTTATATTTAAAATTGTTTTAAATTTCGATTCCAACAGCGTGCGGGGAAACGCGCGCGGATTGTGCTCCAAAAGAGCAGGGAGATTCGCCACGCAAGTTTAAAATTTCAAACACTTACAGATTTTTCCACTATATGAAACTTTGCTACATTATTTCTATAATGATAAGGTATACTTAAGAGCAACAAAAAAAAATTGATTTCTTGAAAATCCTACAGTGGTTTCCCCCCTTAAGTATAAATTGAAGTTTAGTCATAGTTTTCTATTTAAAGTGAAATTAAAGAAAATCACGTTGTGACACTCTCTTTTGCAATAACAGTTTTAGTTCCATTTATGCGTATAAAGGTCATATTTTCTATTTTTCGCTGCATTTTCAACGCATATAAATATTTAAAATAAATTAAATTCTGGGTGAAATTCCAATCTTATTAAGACTTATTTTTATTTTTCTCCATCTAGAAAATATCTCAAGTTTTGACATTTCTACTATAGTAACAATTGAATCGAACCGGTACCAATGAAATTATATAATTTACATAAAAAATAAGCTCACCAAGTTCACAAGTTAACTTCAAACTAAGTTTGTTCCAAATCAAATTTCCGAGATTCTTCAAAAAAAAAAACAATCCACCCCAATCATTCAACCCTTCATTAGTCAATTTTCAAAACACCATTCAAGCGTATCTTATCGATTTCAATATTGTAACGAACTTTTCATTTCCCTTGTTTACTCCCACTCCCTTTTGTTATGTTCAAGGATCCATTCAGCTTGACAGCTCGACCCATATCGGCTAAACTTGTTTTTGTTCCGTTGAGCACAACAGTCGAGACGAGGACAATTCATTTTACTCCTGCCCTCGGTCCAATAAGTCTCCACCGAAAAAAAATCCCTGCGAATACGAATAACTTTTAACTTTTGCAAAGTGGAAAGACGGATGACTGGGGGTAGGTTCTCTCGGTCATACACCACTCTTTCACACAACATGGCATTATTATCCATGGTTTCATACTATTTTTTTTTTGCTATAAGGGTTAAATAATGTCCCTTCATAGGCAATCGGATGAATAACAGGACATAGTACTAACTCTTTCGACTCCTCGACCTCTTCATCTGCTTATAATCATAACCCTTAACGATTGGGGGTCGAAGTATTGAAAGGAAAAAAAACATTTTCAAGAAGTTGAGGGAAAAAACGCACAAACAAACAAACAATGGTTGAAAGGAGGAAGAAAAAGCAGTGATGGTGGTGCCAGTGTCAGTGAGTGAAAAATGAGAGTGAAAATTAAGTGAATGTCAGTGAATGGGAAAAAAAGAATAGTCCACATTATAGGAAAGTGTTGAAGGAAAAATCGCATAAAAAGTTCTTGTGGGCGAAATAAGTTTGTCGTACCTTCGGTCATTTTTAAAAAAAAAACCGTGAAAACAAATAAGAAAAGTGTGAATGGGCGGAATGCGTTAGTGCAGAAGTGAAAATGAATTTATGTGGTTAGCGGAAAGGTTCGTTTCCGAACCAATTTAAATAATTAAGATAACTTCGTCTGGGATCATCATTCATCTGCATAACAAAAGCTTGGAATTGGAACAAATGAAATGTTAAACTCTGTTCGGTCAACACTAGAAACCGTACACTAGTTCTGGAATATTAAAATGGCAACGAATCCTGGTAAAAGGTGAGCGTGGAAATTTAGTAATATTTTCCTGAGACTATGAATTTTTTAAAACGGAAAAGTCTACTTACTAAATACCACATCTCTCAAGTTTTGTTTACCAATTACTCAAATTATATCAAATTTCAGATAATGCTATTTGATTCGTTGTACCATTTCATTACGGGGTTACATAGGTCATGTATTTCAAATAATCGATCGATTTCATATAAAAGTATAGTGCTTTAAAAGTATTCACACCAAATTTGAAGTAAATTCGAGCAATATTACCGAAGTTATAGAGATTTAATACCACGTCGGTTCTGCCTTACCTAGCGTATTATACGCATGCAGCGCGGTTCTGCCGCGTAAAATCAGCTCCTTTCTTTTTCATCAAACATCACAACATCAAAAGGAATCTGAACATCGCGCATGAGGCGAACGAATTACTTTATGGACCTAGAATCGACGACTTGATGTAAGTCGCTAAAAAATAACTTTAATTCATTAAATCGCGGCAAAAAAAACTTTAAACGCGTTTTTCTCGAAACTTTGTTTTTCCGTGCGGTAGACGCTATTTCTCGCGAATGAATCGACCAATTTTGCTGAAACTTTGCACAGTTCCTCTATATAGTATTGACTCGTGCTTGCACGAAGGGACTTTCATTTGGTCTACTCGTTTTTGTTTTATACGAAAAAAATATTTTAAAAACGTTGAGAATCGTGAAAATGCTAAAAAAATATGAGACGAAAATTCATTCAAACTCATTTCAAAACTTTAAATTTCATTTTTTTCAATACCTTCGTTCAAGCATGAGTCAAAGGCATCAACTATATGAAATTTTTTGAATTCTTGATTTGAGATGAACCTGTGCCGAAATATTCTGCCTGCATCAAGAAAAAGGTTGGACGAGGAAATCTGCAGAAAAATTGACAATTTTCAATATTTTTAGCTGAATTTTTTTTACAACTTTTTGAAATGCTCAACTTTTATGTATGTAAATTTTAAATGAAATAGACTTTTAGTTTTCAAAACACAATTTTTTGAAAAAGTTGTTTTTCTTTGCTTAAAGGCCTATGTAACCCCTTAAATAAATACACTCACATGGCCCCAAAAATATGAACATTAGAAATATTTTAGACATTAGGATTTTAATCATTGATAAAGAAAGTCTTCAAAAATTTTCTTTATAATTTTGAAATGCAAATTTAATTCAGGCTGTGTTACAACTGTAAAAAAAGTAACTTATAACACATCATGTTAGTTGAATATTTTTCCAGATATTAGAAAAAAAGTCATAAACAATTCCAAGAAAGCTTTGTAGTTTTTTTGTTTACTCATTTAATATTTAAGCGTATCGAAACTTTAATCTAAGTTTGTCGTAACGCAAATATACCTAAAACAATGCGAGTGTCTCGTTGAATTCAAAGTTAGGCACATCTTGCATAAAAACGTTGGCTTCTGAATAAAAAGCACAAGAGAGTTGTATAATTTTTCTGAGAAATCGAACCTTGCTTAATACTTAATACTTTGAAATGAAATCAAGCGCAGTCCTATTATTAAATATTATAAAACGAGGAGAATCCAAGACACATTACAAGCAACAATTCCAAACAAGAGTGACCGTTAAAATTTAATTGGAGAATGTATAGCTCAAGAAATGTTGGATTAAAATAGTTCTCTATTATCTAGTCCAAAAATTAAAACGATTATTCACTCACTTCAGCAGAGAATAGCATTAAAAATGTCCTTTTCAATAATCAATATCGTTTGAACTCAAAAAGCATCAGCCAACAAACGGCGTTGGCCATAAATAAAATACTATTGCTCGGAATTCCCACAAATCATAATGCCAACTACCAAAGGATTATCATCTTTGCCAGATAATCGCAACCAAACGTTATTTGGCCATTTTCCAATCCATTACGCCCATTTGCATAAAAATAAGTGCTCCATAATTCGTTCGAAATGACTTTTTTGAGAATTTGGCACTGAAATTTGCGTCAGACTAAGCTTCTGATTACAGCTCCAACGAAGACTACCATGAATTGCGTTATTTACCACATCAACTTCTTGGTCTTCCGTTGACATCAAAAATAAATCATAGTTAATGAAAAACTGATTTTTAATTTCAGGTCCTAGACAACGGTTATCATTGTTGTCGTGAAAACTATCGATATTTGATTAGATGCAATTACTTAGCAGTAAAGCTTCATCAATTCGCCCAGACTAGCAGACATTATCCAGCCACCGGTCTCAATTCAATAAAGGATAATGTATTGAGTGGATGGACGGGAAGTGTTTTCCAGGAGATGTCTGTCTGCGCAATGACAGTGCCATCAAACCGTGCCCTTCAATGGATAGTACCTTGAACTTTATCACTGTCGAGGTTAAATGATGTATATCGTTTACGATAGCGTATACAAACGTTTGTCCTGTTTGTGATGTGACTCCTTGTTGGATAATTTTTGCCGGTTTCTAGTTTCAAAAATAATTGAACTTGGAGACATCCATGTTTCCTTATAGTAAAACTCACTTGAAAGTTAACGATCACTGCTCCTGAGACCGAAAACATAATGCGAAGTTTTGCTGCAACCACTTTATAATCCTAGCCACGCAGAGTGTTTCGGACTGAACGAAATACCGCCTGAGGAACTACCAGTTCAGTTGACATGAACGGGTAGGACAATTGTTCGCCACTGTGACCTTAACCAGCTGGGCAGACCGTGAGTGAAGTCCAAGAAAAGGACTGGTTTTTATCGTGCGACCGAAACGACCGGGGAAAGTCTGGCGCAAATCGAAGAGGAGCCTCCCACTATAGCAGCTATTTCCACTTGAACTTCTGTTTGCACGATAGAGTATGCGAAACTGCTCCTTTTTGCCGTCGGCAGCAAATTCGATTTGCAAGTTTGGTACGTGATCTGAACCCCGAGGAGCGTGATTAGGCCTCTCTAACGAACTCAACTGCCAATGTCTTGGTCGCCTGCAAGTCTTCAGGCTACTACTACGTTCGACCCGACTGGTGCTGATCCATCTTTTTACGTAGTGTATAGTCGAAGATGTAAATATTGAAATCTTTTATTTGCTACTGAAATTGCTTTTATAAATAGAAAGTTCTGAGCAAATGAGGTCTTTTTGAATTAAGAAATTATAGATTTTGCGTTTTAAAGACTTAAACTTGGATTAATTTATGCTAGGTAGCATGTAATGCTTTTATGAATATGAATATCGAAGAGAATATGCAAATAACTACTAGTGTCTTGCTTTCAGAAAGATACTACCTACACATAAATTCGGCAAGGAAAATTTTCCCAATTGAACCTCACGACACAAACATCATATTTATCACTGAAAAGACTCCTACGCAGTGTCCTTGCTTAAAGCTTTGCACCCGATATATTAAAGACACCCGATAAATTCTTTTTTCTTCACAAATACACGTTCGGTGTAAATTCATTGCGTTATAGTCCTTTTTCTTGTCGACATTGTATCTACTAATGTTGAGGGTGTAACGGTAATGAGGATGAAAGTGAAAAGAAGTATCAGATAATGAGTGGTAACTCGATTTTCTTCACTGCGAGAGTTGGATGGCAAATTAGATTCTTTTGCGGTGACTTTGATTAGCTACTAATTTACTCTAATTCGATAGTATTGATACATGTCTGGCTCATGAAGTCCTTGAATGTGACGCCTGAATCTAATTGAATATTAGTTGAATTGTTTGAGAAAAAGGAAATTTGAAGGGAACGTGAATGAATGAGGGATGATTTTAACAAGATATGACAAAGTACAAAAGAACCTAATAAATAATGATGAAAACTTCTTACCCAACCAAATGAAATAATTGTTTACGAAAAAATTCCGAAAATATTTGAAAAAAAAAAACAATGTAAAATTTTAGGCGACTAACTTTTCCGAACAACTTATTCAACAAAATTGTTCCAAAAATAAAGAAATCTGGTAGAAAAATCATTAAAACAAATTCCACCGAACAATTACATCATGAAAATTTGGAGTCGTTGGTTCACAGATAATAACTCTAAAAATTTGGTTATTTTGATTGTAAAAAATATCTTCCAAAAGCATTAAAGAAAAAATAGTATACTTTATTATAAAATAAAGTCTACAGACAAATTATTGAAATTAAATTTTCAACGAAATCGCAAATAAGTGTTGCATACACATTATTTGAAAGTGAATTGAAAAATTTTGTTCAAAGATGATTTTACTGTTAATTATTTTGGGGAAATTTAACATGCGAATTATAATAAAAGTACCAAAACATTTTCTGTGATTCAATTTTACCCAGAGACGTTCGGAAATTTTAACAATAAGGCTTTGGTATATTTCATTCGGCGCACGTTAAATTGCCTGACATTTTCCCTCAATTCGAAAATAAAATCTACGAAAACATTTTATGTTCTTCAAAACAATACAGATTTGTTTTGAAATAAATAGTTTGGAGTCTCATTCTGAGATTTTTTCCAAAAATTTATGTAAAACTAATATCAAAATTACTCCTTTTCTGTGATTGCTAAAATCATGTCAATGTATTGTGGCGATTGATTTTGAATAAAAACCGTGAATAATATTTGGGAAAAAAACTCTTCAAAAAGTTCATGCCAGAATGTTCGCGTAAATAATTTGCGCAAAAATGTAGGATGGCATTAATAATTTTTTGAATAGAGTGTTTTGTACCCAAAAAAAATATTGCAAGGATATTAAAGAAACGATTTTGGTTATGAAAACGATGAAATTAATCCAGAAACTTTTCATTCTGTATTTATTTACAAACGGCAAAATTTTCTGTAAAATCATTTTATAAGACATAGATGAGCCATTCTTAATGACTATTTAAAATTATTGAATAAAATCTGTCCCAAAATATCTACGACAGTCAGAAATCTTCAAAATTGAAGAAATTTCACAGGAAATTTCGATGAAATTTTGATACGAAAATTCATGTGAATTTATCTAAAAATTTGTGAATTGTGAATTTCTCATCATCAAGGTTTAAGATGTGTTTACTTCCAACTTCTTGATTTAGCCTTTCTTCAGTTTTATTAATTTACTTTTTCTCAAGTCAGTATTCATTTTCATAAAAGCACAATTTATATTTCCCATTTACATTAATCCTGCAAACGATGCAATCACCTTTTTTTCATTTAAACCACAAGACATCAGACCAAAAAACCATTGCCACGGAGCTATAAAAAGGCTCCGAGGTAGGTACCGCAAGTCCTTAAACATCATCATGCACATCAGCTTAATGATGCAATCGGACTATTTGTGACAGATTAAATTGTCGAAAAGGTCGTAAAACGTTTGTCATATCCTTCAGATACCGCGATCGTAAAAAGTCCTAGTGTCGAAGATGATACCAAATAAAAACAACAGTCTGTGCAAGAAAGGATTGAATGTGTTTCGAGTTTAATCCTGAGAACAGCGTTCCTCGTAGTAGTTAAAACGATATCACACAAAAATCTTTAGTCGATTCTAACTCTTCACGCAAACTGCAAGTGTATTGAACATTACTTTTTTTGGCAAAATTTTACCATAAACTGTTTCAACCAAGATAAAACATAAATTCAACTTCCTTTTCCCCGGCAAAAGGTACCTATCCACCAAGCAAATAGCTGCTTCATAAAATTTCAAACAAAGAATCAGCAGAACCCACAACTAAAGTGTTAATGAAGATATCATAAAATCGTTGACTTCCAAACACACTTTTATTGCCAGCAAGGATCACAATATCCGTTTAACATAATTCCAGCGTGCTCCTTGAAAGTTTGTTGCTCCCTGGACGCTATTGTTCCATCCGGCAACTCGTCCAGTTTACAACAAACTGAAATCTTTCAGATAAAAGCGACAAGGAATCATAAAATATAGATAAAACGTTTAAGCCCGAGCAGCGGATGGGAAAAAAGGACAAAAGACGTATGTAATTAAATTGCAATATTGCGACAAGAAAATATCAGGATGCTAGGAAAGGATGTCATAGTTATGGCGGCAAAGATGCGCGGAAATGTCTTTGCTGATATTTTATAAGAACGTTTCAGAGTAATTTTCAGGATAATAATTTCTTGTCCTGTCGAGATGACAATCCGTAACGGTAACGTGGCACTAAGATTGGAAGTAGGAAGCACATTATACCTGTGCCGTGTTGCCTGGTAGTCGCCTGAGATTCCCATGAGAATTCTCGACATGTACGGATGACATTTATGAAATTATAAAAGCATCCAACCATTTTTCTGTAGCCATTAGACGCTTACTGGGATAGAGACAGGACTTTGCCGAGTTTTTGCAAAAACTGGAAAGGTATACAAAGTGGCAAACAGGAAAGTTGAGTAATATGATCCGTTGGCAGCAATGTGTCCATTTCGAATGGTGCTTCATACAACACCAACATGAAAGTTGGCTGTGACATCAAAATGATAAACAGGACGAAGAAGATTGATCGCCGACATTTATTGTTGTATAACGGTACAAAAATTAAGGGAGAACCTATTTTTCTGAGATAGATTTACGCAAGAGGACTACAACGCTGTGAGGTTTTATTCAAATGGATTATTCAGCTTGATCAGCATCGGCAGCACTTGTCCTCTTCAGCATTCTGCAAGTCGGAATGTCTTCCAGGACAACACCCACAACCAAAGCTGTCGGCAAAGTACAAAGAAAACGACCGAGAATGTGTAAAACCAAGAATTTCAATGATGTTGACTTTTTACAAAGTCCATCGTATCCGTTGAAGTCGACCTCAGCCTGGTGGCTTGAATATACGGGGGATGAAAAGTTCATCAACGCTACGTTCGAGTGAATGCGAAGAATGATCCCTTTTGCCGCATCATTGGGCCTATACAGAGTCAGTCATCATTGTCCTGTTTGTATGCACTGCGATTGCTTGGAATGCCAGATGAGGGTGGCGTGTGCAGAAAAGGACATTCACTTGTACTTTCCATTCATATGTCGCTATGCGGATATCGAGCTGGGTACGAGGCATATATGACGGGACGCAACGACTTTGGAGATGATTTAAAGGGTTCAAACAATCTTAACTTCTGTGTTTCTAAGTATCATGTGAAATGAATGGAAAAAGCTCAGCTCAATATCTTGGTGTTCAAAGGGTAGGTAGCGCAGTGATCCAAAGGTAGACATATAGACGTGGATCAAGAGCACACATGATTGGAGATTAAGACTATGATTCCTTTCGGATGGATTGGTAGCAGACACTTTGAGGTTTAAGGTTAGCAGGTCGGAAGTTCATTAAAAGAGACTTAAAAAGGTCGTTTGTAGTAGGTTGTTGTAGAAGATTAGTGAGGTGTGTTGTTACTGATCAAGCAACAGAATATGGTTGAAATAGCAGAGGAAAAACGATTGGAAATATGTTTTTTTCGCCATTGGGAAAAGTGTCTATGGATAGAATGTTATTCATACATGCAATATAAAAGACAGAGTATTTATAAATGAGTTTCCAATTTATAATTCAGAAAATCAAAGATAAACAACACGGTGAAAAAATTTTGAGCATTGACTTGAAATATTGAAAACTTTTCTTAGTAAAAGCAATAAAATGTCACGAAGATGATGATTTTTAAAATCATATATTTGATTCGAAAAGATAATGAGAGAGAAGAGAAAAAATCGTATGTTTTATGACTGTTCTTACAATCAACAGTGAACTATTGAGCCAGATGATTTGGGATTGATATTTTACTTTTATGCAAAACTCTGTCTAAGGCTATTTTTTAATAAAATCCCCTAGTGGAAATATCCACAAGTTCTCAGTGGTTAGTTGTAATGCAGCGTCGAGAATTCAAAAATATCATCTATAAGTTTTATTTGTTGGACTCTTACCAACGAAGCTACTCGTAACTAATTATTTTGTCACCAACTTCATACTATAAATTTAATTTTATAACGATTATTTTCTGATTACAGGTACTGCTTAAGTTTTTCTATTTCATATTTATTCACATTTAAAGAGGCCTGAGTTTTCGAAAAAAATTAGAAAGTTATGACTTCAAGAATAATATGGCTATTGATATATTGAGTAAAATTGAGCAAAGGCTTTGATCCAAGTTATGCTTCTGAAGAGGTTAGTTAGATAACTTTAACAATTTTGTAGATTTTTTTTGGTAATTAAAATACAGAATGCCATGAATAATATTCAAACGCTCCTGATATTAGTGAATCCTTATTTATGCAAATAAGTGTATTTGTCAGTCTACGTAAAGCTCCTATTGTTTCACGTCAACATCTATCAGAATGCTACCAGAATGCAGCTGTTCACATTGTCATGGAAGGGGTTATTTTGACACCCTAATAATGGATAACAGTTTTATCTAAAGTGTATCGGTTCATTCTCATTTACTGATCAAAACTAGGCCCTGATTTTTGTATCAATAAACCCATGTGCACGGCTTATAAAAGAGCAGAGGATCACCAAATAGGCTTACGATTTTCTAGTTATGTATGCTCCTACTCGTTATGTGGGTATCAAGTCGTAACCCTTCCATTAACACCCAGTTAAAGGTCGTTGGCAAAGCTGAGCAATCAAAAAAATCTTTTTCGTTGCAACAAATTCGGTAATCTTTAAGTGGTGAAAAAATATTTTGTGCAAATTTTAGTAGGTTTTGTTTAACTGCGAAAATTCTCCCAATTTTTTTTCTGCGATGCTCGAAAATTACCAATGCTTTACGAAAGTTTCATTAATTGTTTATTTTAACACACGCAATTCATAGAGATTTTCGTTGTGAATGTGTGAATCGCACGAGTTTAACACGGTGCGAATCTTGCGAATGATGAATTCTATTTTTTTTGTCACACAAGCATCGAAGGCGAAGCGAAGCGCGGACGATAAAAGAATTCCACGGGTGCGTGACACTCGCAGTTAGCGAAATGTTTCACTTACTCACAAACACTCGGGTATTGTTTCACGTATTCAAATCAGAGTTTTGGCGAGTGTTTCACACAGTGGGGTGTGTTAAACACGTTTTAATAAGAAGCGTTTGATACTTTCGTGATTAAAAAAAATATTTGGATAAATTTTGCTTCCCTAATTTCATGCGAAGATTATGAAAGTTTATTAATTTTTTTTATTAGGAAACTATTCACGAATTTATGCTTGTGTTCTTAGCGCCAGACTGTCTGACATTTTTGTCTACATTTTGCAACGGATTTTTAGATTTATTTCATGATCATTTGGAGGTATTTTTCATTGTAATAATATGTTTCATTGATCACGATTTATTCAACTTAAACCATAAAGTTTTTCCCTATCAATGGAAAAAACGGGAGACGGAACAATCTTTCAGTAGGACTTATGAGGTTTTCATGACCCTAGTTTTGATAAGATATACGTATTGATAATAATAATATTAACTATATTAATATCTCATAAAAAAGAAATCATCACACACACGTAAATCTTTTCGAAATTAGTTTTAATATACCCGAAAGATCTGCACACAAAAAATGTCTTGATAATTTTGATTTTGTTTTTCGTACCAGTTACAAAAGCTTTATAAAGTTAGTAATGAAATTGTTGAAGCCCGAAACAACTTTCAATGAAATGCACGTAGAATATTCAATGCTAATGAAATCCAGAGTATTTTGGGTAATAATCTAAAATTATATTAAATTCTTGATTCAAGGTCTCACGCCGAAACGAAGAAAGATTCTACGATGTCCTGTTGGGAACTTGTTAGCGAACGCTTTCATTGTAAATGTTTCTTTCCACTTTCTTATCAACACACGTTCACGAAGGCCTAATATGCAATCAACAAAATCCCGAAAACGATGAAACAAATCCGTCCAAAGGAATATCCTATTATAAGCTCGTCTCCGGCAACGTCTCGATTTCTCCACTCAATTATGGCTACAGGCGTTATTCTTCCGTTTAACTTTGTCCTTTGTTTTTCATTTTGGATCCATGCAAAAGATGGAACTTTAGTTTTAAATTGTTGGCGCTGCCGTAATCGTTATCCTGGCTGGAAACCTGTTTTGCTTTACCATCGAAACTTTTCACCAGTTCGTCCTTTGTGCTTGGCATGCCTAGACGTTTTTTCCACCAAAGTCAACATCAATAACGCGAGACGTGCATGAAATTTGTAAGAGCATTCGTTTATCCTGTCACTTCTTGTCCACGTCCTTCACTTCTACTTTTCGTATCCTTTGGCTTGTGCCCGATTCACTTTTATTTGCACGCACGTGAAATTCAAGCTATGCTGTCGTCTCTCTATTCTGGATTATCCTGGGATACAGGAGCCTCTTCCAGTGTTCGCTTAGCCATTTTTCTTTGCATCTTCTGGAATGCTTTATTCATGCTTATCATCCCTATTCTGTTGTTGCTAGCCGGGGTAGTAGCACCTATGTTGAGCTATACCCTCCGGGCTCGGGTGGCTGTGTGTCAAGAGTACCTGCTCTGAATATTTAATAAGCCACCTACTAGCTGTATTTTAGGCGATGTGTCATTTCTCATATGTCAAAGAAAATATTATAATGATTATAATATATGATGATTGTTCGCTCACGTTCGAGCCAATACCGCGGGGTATTCAAATTGCAAGAAGCGCACGACGACAACAAATTGTGGTGATCAGGTGCTAAAGGAAATGAATATTAAAGGTGGCACTTTGATAGGAAGGATTTCAGTTGATGTTGAATGGCAATGTTTTTTGTTAAGGAATCAAAGAAAAAATATATAAAGTGCCTCTTTAGCTTGAACTGCAACTATGATCATTGTCTCCTTGAGACATTTGACGATAATCTAATGGGAATACAATAATTCATGCGAGATCTTCTTCATCACGTAGATTGAATATTAAAGTTAAAGAACTTACCCTTGCAGGATACCGTCAAGATATGAAAAAGAAATCAGCTCGGGCGCGAAGAAAACTATTCTTTTTTCCAGGTCTTCACCCAAGAGTCCTAACTTGCCGAATCCTGAGACACTTTCCGGCTAGCCCAAGCGCCATAAATTACATTTTTCTTTCCAAAGTTATTCTCAGCTACCATCGCTATCGCTACATCCTTCCACCGTCAGGCACGATCCCATATTGTATGCGAATGTTTTTAACTATTGGTTTGCCGCAGGCTATGTTGCAAGTTCCAGGTCCTGGCGAGTCCTTTCTTTGATGTGAAATTCAAATTAGGGGCATCCTCTGTTAAATGGAACCTGTGACGCCTGCTGACTTGACTGACTACCAACTTGAAGAGTTGGCTCCATCGGTTTTGGTGTGGATGCCCGGTTCGTTCTGTTTGACTATCGCCTTTCATGACAAGGATACGTTCAGGTTCCGGATTCATGACTGGGAGAAATAACTCGAGTAAGGCCAAACACAACCCGGCGAAAGCATACATTTCCTGGTGGTTTTTCAGTGGGCATATGGAGCGCGAACTCTTTGCTACCAAAGGGCGAAGTTAACGAGGAAGCGGGGAAAGCACGCGAGCAAGGGAAAAAGAAGTTTTTTTTAATTAAAAACATCCGAAATATTTTTGCTGGGCTCGCGTTCTGTTCTGATGTTGTTGTTTTTTTGTTGGTTGTGTCGAAGTTTCCTTGTTGGCATTGCGGATCATTGCATTGTCATTGTTCTGCACAAGCAATTGTTTTCCTCTTTTCATTTATGCAAGTTGATGGAAGTAACGACAACAGTCTTGCAATATTTTATTTTCTGTTTGATTGTAGTTGTCGCGCAAACAGTTTAGTCACAACCGATTTTTTTTAATATGCTCAAATTATTTTCGAATCCAGTTTTTACAAATATTTCGAAAATAATTCTCCCATTGGTCAGCATATTTTGTAAATAATGAACGGTTTATGTTTAATATTTTTCTGAAATTCTTTTAGGACTTAAAGTAATGAAGAAAACTAATTTTTGCGTGGAAAGAAATTTTATGATAGTTTCGTTTTTTGTATCTGTTTCAGTCTTCTTGATTATGTTGAAAGTTTCTCCGGAAAATGTTAGAGAGTGGTTGAATTTTGTAAAGCCTTTAATAATAAAGACTTCCTATAAGAGGCAGAAGATTGTTGTGATTAACAAGCAGATCCTGTTTAGTATCATCCAAGAAAATAAAGTCGGGATGTTTTAGATCGAGTACAGAAGTTCAATGATCCTTGATACAAATGACTAAGATCAGAACAAATTTCAAATTGATTTCTTCCATGATCGTTGCAGTATAAGCCTTCCCACTTTGATGAGCCAAGAAGTTTGTATGCAGCTTGATCATCTCGTGTATTGATCAGAGTTTTGCTTTGATTTAAAGAGCTATCTTCTACGAGTATTTTGAGGATATGTTTCATCAAATTGAATTGTTGATTTCATGGAATGTAACGTTGTTTATCATTAATTTTAGTATTTGCTTTCTTCAAAAAGGGGTAATTTCAATCGAAACAAGCAACAAAGAGAACCGAAATTTCTAGTCATCTATACAAAAAATATTGATCAAGCCAACTACTCAAAGAATCTAAGTTTTCATTGTCTCTAGAACGAAATACCAAGCTGTTTAGTGGAGCTAATCATTATATCGTTAAACTTTTCTTCATGGAAACAAATTATAAATTTCAATCATCATACTTTAACCATACACTAACTAATAAAATAGGATCGAAATTGCATCAAATAACTTATAATTACTAGTTTTATTCTGTAAAATAGACGGACAAAAATACATAAAAATACTTTCAATGGTATTACTAACTCAAACTCTCTCTTAATCTCCACATGTGCACAACACACAATTTTTAATGCTGGCAGTGCTGGTTAATGTCAAAAAGCCCATTCATCGCAATATCATGTCAAAAAATAGTGGAACAAAAGAAATCTGCTAACAGTTGTTATCGGCATCTGTCCATTAAAAAAACAATCTAGCGTAAAACAAGTGGAGGTTCGAATTTTAATCGACAGATATACACTGTTGAATTTTTTGTCTACGGTTCGTTTCGGATGAATGCTTCTTTTGCAGTAAGTGCGAGGGATTAGCGTCCTGTGCTTTTGTGGTGGTCAAACAAAGTAATCATGCTGATAAAATCTGTGAGCGCCACCAGTTATAATTTTGACGATATATTAGAATGTTGCGTAACGTTCACAGACTAGTCACTTCCTACACTTAATATTTGCATTGACGCCACAAAGTGAACAATTCATACGATTGTCAAGAAAGATTCTGTGGTGGTCAATCAAAGATCTAAGAGTAATGGCCATGTGTCATTCACCTTCAATTTAGAACTGTTTCGCTAAGACAGTTGGTTTCTTTCCTTATTTCCACAGGTTGTACATATTCCAAAATAAATTATGTGAACATAGCACCAATTAGTGCTATTTTTACATATTTGTTTTCGACTCAATGTAACTGCAAGACGTAATCTTAAGAACAAAAATGCTGTTGTCAATTTCTAAGGTTATCCGAAAAATTGAAGCTGCTGTAATAGAATTTAATTAAAAAAAAATTAAGACACTTCATCGTAGTCCTAAATTTTACTAGTATGTTTGTTGGACGAAAATCTCCTTATTTCTTGCTGAAACACATATGGTCACTTCATGTGTAACCAAACCTTTCCCCATGCTGTAGCATCTTAGGATATCTCCTGAGATTTGGGACCATAAAACTGATTGCTGCATTCCTGTGTAAGTGCTTGATTGACTGGTCCTCAAAAAAATTATTTTTGGTTGTCAACAAATTTTATATACTTAGATTTGTTAGACTTCCTTAATAAGCCCAAATATTGTTTTTCTAGTCAAATCAAAAATTTTTGTTGTTGTTGCAATATTTTTTTTTAAATTATACAGGAAAATGCTGCTTAGTTTTTGTTTTGATATTATGTAAAATTTTGACTGTCTGTTTCGAAATCCTCTTTCCATTTGATGCATCGAAAAGTATTTTATTTTTGGTTTAACCCAGTACTTTTTGGATTGACCTCCCCTATAAGAGGTTTGAATGTTACAGGTCCTGCATAAGACTTTTAACGATGGTTTTTCACTTCGTGACTGAAACTTATGGTAAAATATCAACTGAATTTATAGTCCTTTTTCGACGAGCAAAGTTTATTGTAATATTTTCTCGATTTACTACTTTCTCAATTTTTGTGAAATTTCATACTACGAGTTTCATTTTGGCCTCCTAGCAACTTTATACCCAAATACACAAGCATAAACACTATTTATCGACTGCTAGAATGATACCAAATAAATAAATCCTTGTACCGTCCAACTCGTCACTATAAAATGTATCTTAAATATCTACAGAATGCAACTGTCGTTACAAGGGTCATGAACTTAACACCAGCCTTTTTGCTATCCTTCCTGCATAGCGAAGTACAATCATGAGGCCAGAAGTGCACTTCCGCCCCATTGTGCAGTGTCCTGGTGCTCATTTGCAATGATAACTAGCTGTTTCTCGTCTCGAATTACTTACCTCGAAACTCGCCCGACTAGAACGTCTCGAACATTCAAATGACATGAGTTAGTTCTCGCTTGGATGCACTAAAACACTCCAATGCAGCAGTAAACGTATTGGAATCCAAACAGGAAAAACTCGTCCTCGGAAAAACTTTTGCACTTCCACTTTCGTCTTCTTGTGCAGCGAGCGTCCCGTTTTAAATCACTTTGAAATGTTCAAGTTTGCCTCATGAGAAGACCAGAGGATTTATGCAAGGAAGCATTGAATTCTTCTTGAGACCATCAAGTCGATCCTCATCTGACTGAGATTGGACGGCTTTCGGGTGACTTTTAACAGTTCGCTGCAGGTTTATCCTGGGCCAAGCGGGTTTGGAGCAGAAAATATGTGATAAGGAACACTTTCAGAGCTGCCGATTTCGAAGTCTATTTCATGGTTACCGCCAATATCCTGTTAACGTTAAAAGTTTAAAACACTAAATATCTCCAGCACAGATTCAAACATCCTTAAGAGTTTGAGTCGAATCAATGAAAGATACGCGTGGTAACAAGGTATAGTTGACACCTTTGGCCATCCAGACTGCAGGAGAATGGCTTGAAACATTTATTGGAAAAGTTTTCGTGGTGCTTCCGAGACATTTTGCGTAAAGTAGCAAATGAAAGGCTGTTGTGTTTTTGTGGGAAAACAAAATGTACAAGGAAGCGACATTCTGACGCGCTTTCCTTTTCATCCGAAAAGCGTCGTGTTTTCATTTAACTTTTTGTTTGGCAATGGAGAAAGTGATGAATAATACCAGATGGGATCTGAAGTCAAGAGAAAGTACAATTAATTTTCAAGGAAAGTGAAAATGCTTTTGGAGGAATTATTTGCTGGGAACGATGCCAAAAATATAACAGAATAAAGTTGATTTAAGGGCTCTGTTTTTAGTACATATTAAAAAGCAGCAATTGTTGCGATTTGCTGAGTATAATGCAACGCTTAATTATCGATTCGAGTCTTTCTGCATTAAGAAATTTTGTTTTGAACATAATGGGTTGAATAAATGGATTCAATTTGGTTTTGGTGTTGGAATTTTCATTAACCTGAAGCATAAGGATACCAAAAAATAGCGGAAAGTCAACTATATTCGCTAACACGACTCAAACTACCTTCTCTCAACGTAAGCCACCGTCTAAAATATTATTCTCTGCACTTGAACACGATTTTCATAACTTCCACTCAGGAAGAAATTACACTCTATCTAGTAAATTCCTCTAACGATTTTCATGGCTTTTCCTATTTTCTATTTACCATATCTTTTTTTCATTTCAGAGCTGCCCAAAAGTTGGCGCAAACTGGAACATCGAAGAGTCGTTCGACCGAAATGTCGAGTGCAAGTCGCAACGGGGGCTTCTGTGGTGCTTTACAAAGAGCCCCACCACCGATCCCGCCCGGCTTGGTCAGACGATTTGCGAACAAGGAGAATTACGGCATCGGAAGGGTAAGTGTAGTATTTCTTCGTTTATCCTGGGCTAGTGTTTCCATATGCGGAACGTGGCCACTTCGAAGTGGTGCTTGCAGTTTGTGCTCGGTCAAACAGGAAGAAAAACTTGTCATAAAGTCGGGGGGCACATGGAGTCTGACCCGACGGCGGGTTGTGCCTTACAAATTCAATTTATGCAGGCTTTATTTGTCGGGAGCCTCCTGGATTATAGGCTGCAGGCTCGCAAAGTAATTTGACGTTGGGGTTGTGATATTTTCACGCCTTGTCGCATGCAGTTTGCACGCAACGGGTAATTTACAATTGATTTTCATGTATGTTTTTCACTAGTGGACACCTTTCAGTGCACGATATGTAGATACTACAGTAGAAGGGGGTTTTTAGAGCTACCAAAGTGACTTTAAGATTTGTATTTTTAAAGTTCACCAAAACATTGCAGCATTGGAAAATACCCACATAGTAGAACATTTAGTCAAACATTGTACGCAGCTTTTATTCGGTCCATCGCAAAATGTTTCTGTTTAGCTAAATTTGAATATATTTGCATTTGCCATTTTGTGCTTTTCAATGCGCAACAATATATTGGAAAGTCAGTTTAGGATCAAAATTTTCTCAAGCTTTTCTTAAATATAAGAAGAAGAAAATCAATCGAGACCGAGGATTTTCCAAAAATAATAAAAGAATACTGAGTTAAATTTTGATGTATAAATAAGCGAAAACATTGATACAATTATTTTCGACGGTTTCCCAGAAAAAATGGAAATTGATACACTCAAACGGAAAAAAATCAGAAACTTCCATATAAATTTTTTAAGGATATATAAAGTAAAATGTTGCTGCAGTTTTCGTGTTTCATAAGTCTTTTACCTTGCTTTGATCGGGAATTCTCTTTAAAAACTCAGTAGGTAGCACAATTTGAATCGTAGTTAGCTTCAAGTTTGGTTAGTTCCAGTTCACTTGAGTGTCTGAGTAAACGACATTAAGGGGCTACACCACAGAAGAGAGCGAAAATTTAATTTTTTTGGACTATTTTTTAAGTGGAAGGAAAAATGAAAAGGCATTTCTTTTTAAGGATGTTATTAAGCATGTTTTGACGTTTTTAAGAAAAAATATATAAAAAAATATTACAAAAGGTGATTTTGAAAACATTCATTTTTGTTAAATTGGCGAGCATTTGAAAAAAAGTTCATTTTACTACCAAAAAACGGGCACTTATTTCTACCTAAAAATCGGAATATTAACTTACCAAAAATCGGCTACGAATTTCTATGCGGAATGTTGTTTAAAAGATGTGATATTAATTTGGAGTGAAAAAATAGAAAATTGTTTGAGTTATGCTGCGTGCCGATTTGAAGAATTTCGAGAAAAACGCGTTTAAAGATTTGACTTTACTTTACTTTACGTCTTTTCTCACCATCAAAGGACGCTGTACTAACGTACTTTGTGCTTAAAATCCCTGAAAATGTTTCCTACAATATCTTTTAGTGTTCTAGAGAAGTTACAAATCGAATGGTAGGACATAATGCTGTACCCGACGAGCAGGTGTCGTATTTACCGCAGGTAGTCATCCCGGAGCAGTCGAAAAAGCTCGAAATTTCAATGAAAACGATTTCTGGTGGATATAAAACCATTTGTATCTTATTCTAGAGTGTGGAAAGGATTTTTTAAGCCAACAAAAATAAAACCAATTTTTTGGAAATTTCTACTGTGGTGTAACGCCTTAACGCCGGGTTGTTTCTAATATTTTTTTTAGATAGGTTTAAATTATAAATATTGATAAAGGAGGGGTTACACTCAATAAATAATCTCCAGAAATATACCAAAAAGTTATTTTTCATTCATTTATGTGAGTTTTTATCAACGAAAATGCTGGTTGAAAAAGTATCAAAAAAACGAGTGGGGTGTGCGCTGTTGATGAAATTTTCGAGATGGTTGGTCTGAAACAAAAAATCAAATAGTTTTAGATTTATCTATAGCGAAAATGGGGCGATTTTTGATTTTTGCAAAATTGACAAAATGGCGATCATTTTTCGAAAAAATACGAAAAAACATGCTTTTTTTCATCTTTTTTTGGCCAAAAAAAATATTTCAAATCAAAATTTTGAAAAACACCCTATTTGCACTATAGTTGTTGTCACAAAGAATGCCTGGTAAAAATTTGGTGAGAATCGGTTCAGTAGTTTCCGAGATTTCATCAACGCGGCGTCGAAAAACTCGGTTAAAGGTTTTTTTAATGAAGAATCGCGCTCGGGTGACAAAGTGAAAGTTGCCCAAAAATACAGTTAGACTACTTCGATCTTTATAAAATTTTAATATCATATTTCTGCATATATATACTTTCCAAGAATGCAATAAAAAAATCGATTTTTTTGAAAAAGATAAAGAGGGTAGACCCCTTAAACAACACCAAAATTGTTTTACTAGGCTTGCTGATGTTCCTAATCTTCACAATGAAAAACATCAAATAGTTTCAAAAAATATTTTGGAATGATTTTTTCTGCGGATCTATTTTTTGGATCATAATATTTAATAATATTTGAATCAGAGGAGACATTCCAGACATAATTTGTTCAACTGTTTCGAGCCCAATATCGTCTTGAAAAAATACAATATCTCTTAAAATCCACAAAAAATGTTCGTACCAAAGTTTAAAAGAATGGCAATATCATTCTGATAACGTGAAGCTTATCATCTCTTCACCAACAATATGATAATAATCCCTTATCTACATATGACACGATTGTAACAACATAAATGTATGACACAGGTCCTTCCTATTTGATATGCGTGCATGAAATCATTATTTACCTCACGTGAATCAGTTATGGCCATAAGTCCTATTATATTTTAGCTGGGAGTCTGCATATAACTCGTTTCAAACGTTTACCATCTACTATTATTGTTTTTCAGGTGAAAGTTATGTTGCGTGTCGCCGATAATCCCAGCGTTACTGACGACGAGACTCGGCCACACTTTATGACTGTTGATAAGAAGAAGCGTCAAGTGACTTTATCAGATCCAACAACATGTCCTGCCGTGGCGTCCACGTCGCAGGAGCGTGGTCCAATGGTTGCAGCTCCAAAAATGTTTGCTTTCGATGGACTATTTACGGCCGAGGATCCACAGGTAAGCTTGAAAGTTTAACCTATGCATAAGAATAAATTGACGCCGAATATCCAGCCATAAATAAGGATATTATTTGGTGGATTGCATCTACTTTTCAGGGGAACTGATGCTTTTAAATGGGTTTATGCGAGACAATTTGCTGCCTAGCCTGGAGGGTTGAAACAAGCTGAATTCTTCCATTGTTCCAATAGATACAAATAAAAAAAAAAATTTCATTAAGAGAAAAATGATACCCAAAATATTTTCCCGTGCAACAACTACATTCCATTTGTAAATGTTCATGTCCTTTGGCATGGAAACAACGCACACAATTCCCAAATGCATGTATCTCGGTCTTAATCAATCAAATTTCCTTTCACCATTTAGAGTGATGTATGCGCATCGGCCCTATCCGAAGTGATTCCAGCCGTTTTGGAAGGATCCGACGGGTGTCTACTAACAATAGGATATCCTAATTCGGGTAAGGTCAAACTTTATGGCGTGCTCCTAATTTTCTTGTTCTACGTTCGTTCCTTGATAGTTTCGTTACGTTCCGTTCCCAAATCAATATTGACCTATTTGCCGAAATTTCATTAAAACTTTTCTTATTCGGAAAAAAGGTCAGTCACGAACCATACTGGGAACCGTAACAGCGCCAAACGAACTGGGAGCAATTCCTTGTGCAATATCGTGGCTATATAAGGGTATCAACGAACGACGCCAAAAATCGGGAGCTCGGTTTTCTGTACGCGTGAGTGCTTTAGGGGTGAGCGCAACGAAACCGGATTCATCGTCGAAGGATTTGCTGGCAGCTCATGCGACAGGTAAGTGAGGGAATATCAAAAAGAATTGTAATGTAGAAATCAAAACAAATATATGCTGCAGATATTTTTCTTAAAATACTTATCCGTAAAAGAAACGAATCAGGAAAACTAACTGAAAATTGTTAGACAAAATAAGTGTTTTCAAAGCTTTGCAATGATTCAGGATTCGTAAAAAGTTCAGAAGAACTGTAGAAACAGTTTCAATGCTCAGGAATTTATTCAATAAATAGGACTCCCGATATCATATGCATTTTTTTAAAGCTTCAAAATTATGACTTTCGCAAATCAAATCCTAAAACAAGGGCGCTCTCAATTCTATTCATTGAGTACAATCAAAATGAACAAACAACAGCTAAATAGCATCAAACCCCATCCCATTACCAGAACTATTCATCATTCAATGATTCAGTCTTACTAATGCTCTTATCTCAGTTGTTCCCAATCGACTACTTACTCACTACAAAGAGTCCTTTCGAGCTACAGCCCCCATTGATCCGTCATCGCACTTAGAAAACCATTTACGTCGATAATTCTTCGAATCATTGATACACCCTTCGAGAATAGTTTTACATCATCCCGGACAGCTTCAGTTTTGGCTCGTCCTTGCCTCCGTACACTATTTATAGCCGACAAATCTGCTTTTGTCGACAAGCGAAACTTTCCATTTGGGTAGCTGACTTGAGGTCCTTCCTTCTGTCCATATTGAACGAACAACAACTTCTTTGAACAAATTAATTCTCACTACCGCCATCAACAAATCAATTCCTCGAAGCTGAAAATTTATGGCTTCTACCCGGGCATCGCTAACAATGATTTTGAATATTGTTAAGGGGCAGTCTTTGGATGATCATGGAGTTATATATGATGAAAATGTCAACATCTCAACTCGGGTTGAAGAACAGTATTCAAGTAAATTGTTGTCTTCGTTTTAGGTGGCATCTCTTTTTTAAAACATTCTTATTTGATGTTACTAGCTCTTTTCTGTGATTAAGCATTCTAGCAAGCATGAGGAGGAGGACCCCTTAAAACTTTCCCTTTACTATGAAAGTAGACTTTCCTGCTTTTGCAATAGCTGTAGAGAACTCTACCTCCACCAGCGGACAATAGCAGCAAACCTAATGCTTAAGCACTCACAGTAGGGGAGCACATGAAAGAAAAATGAAAAGTGCACACCCTTCCTCATTAAGAAGATTGTACGGTAATTAATTACGGTGACCTCGAGGACGGCGACACCACAACCACTCCGTCCGGCAACTATCCTTCGTCCAAGCACTTACCGATACTCCCCGTACGGCTTCCGTTCGCTCTAAGGGATGGGACGGCTGTCATAGTAGTTGACTTTCTGTGCTAGCTGGACTATGATAACACTGGGAGTTGATTTAGCGACAACTTATCTTAAGTGGGGTAGTAATTGATTTTATGGTCATCTATAATGGCACCCGAAACAGTTCACTTTGCCTGTTTTCGTCTTTGTGTGAAAAAGAAAAGGACTCTGAATAGTGTGGTGTTTGAGGAATGAAAGGATGATATGGTGGTTGGTGTTGGAAACTAGTTCTTGAAAGTCCGACGCTGGAAATAATATGCAAAATGGAAGATTGTTTAGATGCGATATAGCTAATTAATCATTCATAGTCATTAGCCATAAAAAAGGCTGGAAACAAGATAAGGTCAATCAGAAAAAATTTGTAAGCAAAATTTAGAATCAGAATTTTTGGGCATCAAGTTGGGGCATTATTCCAATTTTTCATTATTACATATTTTCTTTCCAAGATTTGATTCAAAACTTATTTAAAATCGATATGAAAGTGCTGGTAGTTATAAAACAATATTCATCACAAAATAAATTCCGTGAAAATTAGTTAGTGGCGATTTTTTCCAGCTTATTATATTTAAGGAAAAAAATTATTTTTCGATGTTATTTTATGGAAGTTTTCAGAAAATATGTACATTCTTTTCAGAAACATTTTGGTGAAAATATTTCATTGCCGAACATTGTCATAAAATACATTTAAGGGGCCACTCTGCTTTTAAAATGCTAAAAACGCAACTTTTTTTAAAAGTCGATTAAAAAAAACTACTACTGATACCAATTTGAAACTACGTGTACTTCTTTGTTGAAGTCTAAAGTTTAAATTTTTATTGTAATATTTTTTTAAAAGCAAAAGGGCCGCCGTACTCATGTAGCACGCACGCATTCCAAAGATACAAATTCATAATGCGCCTCGTAGGATCTTGGCCAAAATATCCATCTGCAAGCATATAGCAAAAAATTCTTTTAATCTTGGTTATAAAGGACAGAAATAACCTATTATTACAGCAAAGAAGATAAAAAATTCCCAATATAGTTGCCCTTTAAGAAAAATGTTTTGTTAAACAAATTCCTACTGGTTGTCAATCATTTTCAAATCTATATGTCCTTTCAAAAATACATGTAATGGAAATTCTTCTTCAAATACAACGTATGAAGTTATGCATCCAAAATATCAAAAATTTGCAGTGTTTGAAAAAACTGTTTGCGAAAAAATTTCTTACGAAACAATTTCTGTTTTAAAAATTTATGGTAGAAAATTTTAATGGTATCAAAGAAATGAAACACCAGGGAATTTTTTTCACATTTATTTTTTCTAAGAAAGTGCTTAAAAATGAGTCCGGAACGAATTACAATTCAGCACATTGTTTCAATATTGCCGTAGAGTATGAGTACCTGAACATGGATAAAACATAATAAAAGCTTTTCATTCATTTTAAGAACCAAATAAACCCGCCTTTTGGCAGTGGCACACGTCTCAATATATCTGTTGTACGATACTCTGTAGGATTCTTTAATTGTGCCCAGGACACACACCCAGCCCACCCGCTACGCATATCAATTCCACAAATAGCTCTAACAGCTCATAAAATCCTTTCAGAATCGGACGATTCGCCTGGCGTCTATTTGCGTGAGGATTTTCTTGGTGGCCCCACGGAATTACGTGCGCCGACCGCGGAACGGGCAGCCTTGTTCCTGGACGCAGCGCTCGCAGGACGTCCTCAAAGCGGGCTAGAACCTGCCATGATATTCACGTTGCATGTCTATCAGTACAGCCTATCAAGGAAGGGTGGAGGTAAGTTCCATCGACGCCATGTCGCTCGCCAATGTTAGATGTTAGCTGATGAGTGAATGAGTGATAACCACGTAGACTTTTATACCAATAATTAATTAATTTTTATGTAACCAGTTGCCGGAGGACGTAGCCGTTTGCACCTAATCGATTTAGGTGGCTGTGCGAATCGCAATGGAGGTTTACCGCTGTCGGGGATCGGGAATATTCTGCTCGCAATATTGAGTGGCCAACGCCATCCACCGAACAAGGACCATCCATTGACACCCCTATTGAAAGACTGCCTAGCACCATTGGATTGTCACGTAACGATTTTAGCTCACGTTTCGCACTCCCAGGTAGGTTGAAAGGACTCAGACTTTCTAACTACATAAGCTCTTATCGGAGCGACATTCGGCGGAGCTCTCCCAATACTATAGCGAAACACACCTTTTCTCACAAACGCTTCTTTCTACCCTCCTTCTTCCGTGCAGACCCACACCGATGCCCTCACGACGATTCAACTAGCCTCCCGAATCCACAGGATGCGGCGTCGAAAACATCGATTTCCCATTTCGGCGGATAAAACGCTTGGCCTGGCGTCAGGTAAGGAGTTAACTCGATACCATCTATTAAATTTAAATTGCACTGCCATTTTGTTGTGGAGTCAGTTCTTGCTGCGGCGAGCCATTTAAGAATTTCACGAAGCCAAACAAATTTCAGGACATCAATCTGGCGGCTCATCGGAAGGACCAGATCCATCAAGCTCTGATTTATCGGCCGACACTGTTATTTATATGGGTCCTTGTGATGATGCGACGGACGGAGAGCATCCGCCAGTCTATTTGCCATCCCTTAGTTCCGGCGATAATCGGTGTGCCATGAATAAAGTTCTCAAGGGTGCATGTGTGGATGGGAAACCATCGTCGTCGGTGGCGTCGCCATCATCGAAAATACCAGCCAAAAAGGGTAGTGTGACGAAACGTTAGTATCAGTATTGTCGTTCAGAGATTAAAATTGTAGGATTATGTTGATTGCATAGATTGATCATAATGAAAGCTTATAAAGGACTTGGCTTGCTTATAATAGCTACATAATAACTTCCATCCATTTTTCCTTCACAGCTCAAAGCCCAATTATAGCGCAACGAACTGATAGCCTAAAGCGTTCCAATGTTCCTAGTTCTAGTTCAATAATATCTACTGCTTCCCAAGATCTCCAACCGTCTCTATTCAATCCAGCCGTGACACCAGTTCACAGCTCGCAAAAGAGCGTCTCCGCAAACTCATCACCAAAGATGGTGTCCGGTGTGATGCGGCATCCTGGCATCAACAAAGGTTCAAATGTTCCTACCCCGAAAGGATCGCCGTTGCGTCGACCTAACGCCGGTGGCTCGAATCCTGAGAGTCCACTGCGCCAAATCAGCGAAGAACAATGGATAGACGGTCCTCGAGTGTCGCGTTCGAAAGTGGCTGAAGCTCGACATCTGCTACGGGAGATCAACCATGTGAAGCAATGCGAGACGTGGATCGACGGACCCAAGTCGGACAGCCCGAAGCCGCTTACGGTGGCGAACTTGCCAAAAGCTCAACAAACCAATGGCTATGGGTTCATGGATAGCCACAAGAAGACCATGATTCGACAGTGGGTGGAGAATCAATCCAGCCACGTGATGCAATCGGTCTCGACCTCGCCATCTCACCAGCCTCCAATGACTCAACAGCAGCAGCTGCAACAGCAACAGCAGCTCCAGCAACAATTACGCACAATGACATATCAACTATCGCAGTTCAGCAAACAAAAGTCTGAAGAAGACCAGAACTCTGTGGGGAGCCATGCAGAAATGGTGAATCCTATTGGGCCAGGTCTTCTGAATAACTCGTTCAACCCCGGCAATGCAGTCGAGGCTGCAGTGCGTAGTAGTCTTCTTAAGCTAAGCAACATTAACAGGGATGAGACTGACATTCACTCGGAAAGATCAGGGTTGTCCGTGCATGTGGGACAGAACTGCCAGGATGGGTTGGACATGCCCGAAGAAGAGGATCAGGACAGTGGTCCGTCAGAGGTGCCACCCGCTTTGCCACTCATTGAACCTCTAGGATCACGGGAAATCTCCCACGAAAGCCTGCATCGAATCATCTCGAGGCATGTGTCCCGAGAGAGTATACCCCTTAGCCATCACAACACGCTAACGATAGATTGTGGACTGCAGGTGACTGAGGAGGAGATTGCGAAGACAATGGGATGGTAAGTGGATTTGTTGTCCATGTGCCTTTTGGATGACGCAGCTGGAGTTCGTCTGACATGTCTTGTTTTCTATTTCGCAGTGAGCATCCCTTAGCTGCACTCAGCCACGGCGACATGTCCATAGTATCTAGTTTCAATATAGGCGATGCGTTTAGCGACTGTGCATTTGGTGAAAGAACAAGGTATGCCCGTATCCTGTTCACTAATTTATCCTCGAAATAACCTATGCACATATGTTGTATTTTCAGGAACCAGTTTGATCAGCTAGCGCGTCTCCGCGAAATCTTCACGTCCCAACTAGCCATGGCAGAGGTGACGCCGACATTCCGCATCCACGATGCAGGCAGTGTGTACAGTGAGCCAGCGTTTCGCTTCAATGCAGGTCCTGGAAGCGTTTGTAGCGAGCCCGCATACCGTCCGCCCAGTCCAAGGTACTTGAACTACTCTTTTCGGTGGTCTTTCCCAAAATATTCAGAATTTGTTTGAAAGGTGTGGTGGTTGCAGGCAATCATTGAACCCATCCCGAACGCCCAGTCAAAGCTCTCTACCGAGCTTGAACGGGATCATGCAAATCGCCGGCATGGAACAGTATGCCTCCTTGCGGCATCCTGACGGTGCTTCAGATCCAAACCTCCCCAAGATTGAGAAACATGTCGCCAAGGACGAGCATGACGAGGAGGACACCAACGAGAAAACCGAGCTGCTGTCGAAGCTGGCCAGTGAAAGTGTTCCAATAGTGTCGCAAAGTCAGCTTTCCCAGCTGCCAATGTTGCCTCTCACGACCTCGGAAGTTGCTTACGACAGTGGTCACGACTCATCCACCCCTCGGACGTCCAAGCACTCGGGAATATCCCGGCGAGCGGAAAGTGGATACCATAGTGTCGCAACTGCTCGCGATAGTGACGAGTCGAGTTTCATGTCAGGCATTTCGAAGGACCACCATAATCGGATCACGATGAAGAAAAAGCGCCAGGACAAGTCACTTTGCAACTGGCTGAGAAACCCTTTTACTTGCACGTACCCCGAAACGGAGGGTGAAATCAGCGACTTTTGAGGTATGTCCAATTCTACATCCGATTGCTCACTGTATTTCTGTCTTGCGGAGACTTTTATTAAACGAGGATTGATTGTTGAGATTTCATTAATTGAAATTGGGAACCCACCGAAACAAATGACGACGAAGGACTAGAATGAAATAAAGTTTTATCAATGTCAGCCATAAACCCGAATAAGTTTAATAATGTGCCAGTGCTTTATTCGTTTTTTGCCTGTTAACAATGAAAAGATTATGAGACATATTTCTATTGGATTTGTTGTTTGTTACAGACTCTGTTGATTGATTGTGTTTTTAATAGTTAAAATCCTGAAGGACAAAATATTGAAGCCCAGTGAAAACTGATCAGTATTTAGTTTTTAAATTGTTCTCGCATTGATTCTTCCGTTGAACGTTGAAGTCAGCCGACTTGTCGTTTTACAATTATTTCCTTGACAGTTTTGCATCGCTCATTGGTCATAGAATTAGAAATCAGCATTGAGATTGACTTATATTTTAAATTGCAGGCATCATAATTTAAATGCTCACATAAATTGACGGTCAATTGTTATACATGCACAGCAGCCATAAATAAATTATGATTTCAATAAGGATATTTTCTACTTGGCGACAAGTTGTTTTCGGAAATGGCATTCGGTGACGGACTATCAGTTCACTTAGCTGTAAATGAGTATCTGAATCAAATCAGGATAATAATCACAAACGAGCATATTGCCGGACACATTATATCCTTGTGTTCCGTTGGTCAAGTAATGAGATAACTCTAGATCCTGGCATAATTTGAGCTGTTGCGCTATCGAATTATTTTCCGTGCAAATTCGATGGAGTCTTGTAGTAATGCAGCTTTGTGCTATGCCGTCCATTCAATACTGCTGTCCCAACGCATCACTTCTTGCCAAGCCAATCATGCGCGGCTCGGCTGTGACAGCTAACGGTAATAGCTGCCATCGAATTTAAATTCAGAATTCGACCACCGCACCGCTTCGTATTTCAAAAAGAAATGTGTGCTAGGCTTTAACCTGGCGTACTGAACGCACTTTCTTCTACTTTGATTAAATTATAAAATTTTACTGAAAATAATTAATCCATTTACTTTTCAATGCTGAAACTGTTCACAGTATGACCAATGAGATTTTATTCTCAAACTAGCCAATACAACTGTTGAAGTATCTTTACGCGTAGACTGTTAATAATAGAAAAAGACTTCAGCGAATCTTAGCAAATTCTAACTCTACACAAAATACCAAAACAAATGCTTGAATCGAATAATTTAAGAAGCGTTTCTTAAATTAACAAAATATACGGATGTTCGGTCAAAAGATAAAACTTAACCGATCTGTACTAGCTTCAATTGCCATTTATTGCATATTATTAACAAATAAAGTATGATTATTGCCTGTTCGCTGCGTTTGCGTTGAAATAATCGAAATAATAAATATAATTATTGAAAATTTAACAAAAAAAAACTATGAAAAATTATATTGACATATGACTAATATATTGGAATGTTACATGTACAAAAGTTTACTGAACAGTTTACAGTTGATCAATGAAATTGTCGGCCAGAATAAAAAAAATAATTGCAGAAATTAAAGAAACAAGGAACCGTGTAAGCAAGAAATATTGAGATTGAAAATCAATAATAAAGTTTTCCTGCTTTATGAAAAATTACTGAAAGAAAACATTTAATGAAATGAACACAAGGACGAAATGAATGCTTTCTAAGTCACACGACACAATGTAACGCAATCAATATTTACTTGTAAGTATTAATAAACACAAAAACTATGGTAATTTACAATGTGCAAAATGCAACAATTTTACCATCTAAACTGCTAGTGTAGATTTAATATGGAACAAAAGTGCATTCTGTAATTTGATTTCGGTGAAATTGAAATTTTCCCGTGTCTAAGTTACAGTTTTGTAGTTTTTCTTAATGTAATTTATCGAGATATTCAATTGATGATAGGAACGAAACTAACTGATTTATATATCGTGACGGATCTTAAGTCTGTGTACTATACTATTATTGCTATAATTATATACATACATTTCTTATACAAAATTCAATTTAGAATTCATGTACAATTGCTATTTGTATTATATTTTATTCTTGAAAGATGAAAAAGAAGTAAATTAAAATGAAAACAATGAATAAAAAAAATATTTTTTAAAAGAATCGTTTGGCTTTTAAATTTGTTACAGAAGGAGTACGAAGATAGCTATCGTTTTAAGAAAATATGGAAAAAAACTAAGCGTAAGTTCATTTTATTTGTCATTAGATGAGGCGCAGGCTTGCATTCAAAAAAATATAAAATTCGAATTTCGAAGACCATACGGAATATTGAAAGCTACCATTTATTTGTATAATTTTCCTAAAAACTATGGAGTAATATTAAAACTCCCAAGGGACTCAAAAATTCGCAAAACATATTAAACAGAGGAACAACATGATGATCATCAATTTTGAAATGGCAAAAGTTCAAAGTAGGGGGTAAATACATGTAACTCTCTTCGGCGCTATGGGCGGTTCTTTTTTCTTATAAGTCTGAAATTCTAGGGAAATAGGACCTGGAATCGCTGACTAACAAGTAAGTTGTAACAAAAACTAATAATCAATGATTTTTATCTACCGCTAACTTTAAACGCGTTTTTCTCAAAGTAGTACTTTTTAAATTCTGTACAAAATATCTCAAAAAATATCGAACCCATCTGGTTCAAATTTATACCACGTCTACAAAAGAGTATTATCTACTCGTTGAACCTACATGTTTTTGTAATTTTGGTGAAATAATTTGTTTATTAATGTTTAAAACGCGATTTTTTGAAAAATAATCGATTTTTTTGTTTAATCTAAAATTAATGTAAAAATTTGATTTTTTTTATAAATTTTATTAGCTAACCTATGAACTATGTGAATGAATGTTGGAGGTTCGCCGAAAAGGCGTTAAGTTTTACGAGGCATTTTTAGAGGTGTTTTTTCATTCGCTCGCATCGCTGCCATTTTGTGTTGGAAAATTATTTAAAAAAATATTTCCAAGTACTGCGAGACATGTAATTTGAAGATTTAATATTTAAAAATTTTCTGAATAAACAATATATATTTTTTAAATTAATCCGAAATTCGCACTTTTTTAATTTTACATGTATTTCCTTTTTTAACTACTTAAGAGGAAACTGAACTGTCTGCTTTAGCAAACAAGAAAAAAAATGTTGAGTGCTAGGACGCTTCCATGATAATGTGCGTTAAATGTCCAGTCGATCAGCGAAATAATTTCGAGCGGTGATAAAGCCGGTAATGACTCCCGTCATGAAATATTTTTAATCAAAAAATCAGAAATATTGGGGAAATCTCCGCTTCATTTTATCCCGATAATCGATTTGAGACGAAAAATTGATCCGTTTGGGAGAGCCTGCAACTTTCGTCTTTGCGTATCAAAAAGACGATAAAACTACCCTACTCTTGAATTTTAGAAATCCAACGAACATAGTTTTTTGGTAAACTTTTGTACAAAAATTGGCAGTTTAAAAATATTTAATAAAATTTGGCAATGAAACAAAGTTTTCTGACCTTTCAAGCAAAATTAACCATGATAAAATTACAAGTCATTTTCACAAACGCTTAGATCAGGATAATAATATAGCCCGAAAACTGTTTGCATAAATTCTCCATTAGTCAAATGTTGATTAGAATAATTAAACATAAATTTCGTAGATGGAACAATAAGGGAACATTTTACGGAAAAAGGCACTTTCAGTTCTACAAATTTTTCTCTTCAACCAAAAACTTATTCGAACAATATTCAATGTATTGTTCCAAATAACATTTACATACATGATGTGAAATATACAAAAGAGACTATGAAAAATTGTCTGTAAAAATAGCAAAAACAAAGTTTTAGGTAAGAAAATTTGCGTGAAAAATATGGTTAGCTTTTTTCGAAAAAAGTAAAATAAAGTCGCTCGCCTTTAAAAACTCCATATGAGAAAATCTATGAAACGGTTTTGAAAAACTTTTATTTATGAGTGATTTCAACGCAAGTTTCTTTAAATATGAAAGAACAGAAGGAGCAAATGCTATTTTCCTACGACTTTGGATTCGCCTAATCAGGTGAAATAAAAACTACAATGTTTTGGGTATATACGTGAATGTTCTTAAAAAATTATAAAGGAACTAGTTGTTTGCTTGGAATCATTTAAATATTCAGTCTCTAAAAAAGATATATGCTGAACAAGTTGATATATCGAAAGGACTTCTTTCTTTTTTCTTGTCGTTGGACATTAATGAGCTTACAACGTTGCATTGAAAAAACAGTGTAGGGCTGTCAAATTCACCACCGAGTATGGGAACTCGCCATCGTTGGCAGAGTGGCGCGACGAGCGCATTATTTATTTACCAAAGCAGCAAAAAGGACCACTCGCGTTGATCATACCAAAGGTGTCGCACGTACATTTGTAACATTGTATAATCGTATCTTAGATAATAAAGTTTGTTGTCGTTGCACTCCCTGTGCTCTTTTATTTGTTGCCGCACCCGCTGTGCTCCCAACAAGTGGTGACCCCGTTCCGACTTACAAATTATTATTTTTGAAGAAATAAGCAAAATGGCGGAAGAAGATAAAAGTGACACCCAGGCCAGCTCGATCGAAAGTTTAAATAGTATTTTGACTTTCAAAATACCGGAATTTTGGCGAGCTCGCCCAGCGTTATGGTTCGCCCGTATCGAAGCCCAGTTTCGGACCTATCGGATATCAAAAGATGCAATAAAGTTTGACAAGGTGGTTAGCGAGCTCGATCCGGACATCTTGGCTCAAGTCGAGGACATCGTGGAGAACCCACCTGCAACAGGCAAGTACGACGCAATAAAAGAACGCATGCTTAGTGTTTTTGCGGCCTCTCCGGAGGATGAAATTCGCGATCTTCTCATCGGCTTGGAAATTGGAGACCAAAAACCGTCTCAACTCCTGCGCTCCATGCAAGCAAAAAGTAGAAATAAATTTTCGGAGAGCGTGCTTAAGTCTCTTTGGCTTCAAAGACTCCCTGTTAACACGCAAGCCATACTTAGCGCATCTGACTCGATGAACCTTGAGCAATTGGCCAAAATGGCTGACAAAATTGCAAGCGTACGAGAATCTTGCAACCTCGCAGCGGTTGCAGCTCCGTCACCGACGCCTTCCGACGCCATCATTAGCGAGTTAAATGAAATACGTACTCGGCTGGATCGTCTCGAACCCGGTACTTCACACAGCCATCGTCGACCAAAATTCCGTCACGATGATAATAATCGAAGAGGCAGCTTATCAAACAAAATTTGTTATTTCCACAAGAAGTTCGGTGCCACTGCCAGAAACTGCAGGCAGCCATGTTCTTGGCGGCCCAATAATTATTCACAGTCGGAAAACTAGCTCTGACGCTGTTGCCTTTGGCGGTAAACAGCGTAAATTCTCAAAACCGCCTGCATATTGCTGACAAACTATCCGGATTAAATTTTCTAGTCGACACCGGTGCCGACATCTCCGTCGTTCCGCCCACACGAAACTCCAAACGTTTTCCGTCACAATATAAACTTTTCGCCGCCAACGGATCAGCAATCAATACCTACGGCCATCGACTTCTTACCTTGAATTTAGGACTAAAACGCGAATTCATTTGGAAGTTTTGTATTGCTAACGTGACAAGACCCATCATAGGCGCAGATTTATTAAATTATTTTGGACTGGTAGTGGACATCAAAAACCGCCGTGTGATAGATCCGCACACAAAGCTCTCCACAGGAGGTTTTATGAGCTCTGTCAAACACATAACAATTTCGACAGTGGCCGACAACTCTCCTTACCTTAGCCTACTCAAACGATTTCCGACCGTAACAAACCCTTCCTCCGCACAAATTCACGCGAAACACAACGTTCGACATTATATAACAACCAATGGCGCTCCAGTTGCCGAGAAAGCCCGCCGATTAGCTCCTGAAAAATTAGCTGCAGCTAAAACGGAATTCGACTTTCTTATCAAAAAAGGTTACTGTCGCCCATCAGACAGTTCGTGGGCAAGCCCACTTCATTTAGTTCCGAAAAAGGATGGCTCCTGGAGACCGTGTGGAGATTTCAGACGTCTTAACGCAATAACAACTCCTGATAGATACCCGATGCGGCACATACAAGACATCACCGCGAGTCTAACCGGGAAGCGAGTGTTTTCCAAATTAGATCTCTTGAGAGCGTTCCATCAAATTCCAATAGCCGAAACGGACATTCCAAAAACCGCCGTCATTACCCCTTTCGGCTTGTATGAATTTACGGTAATGACGTTTGGCTTGAGGAACGCTGCTCAATCGTTTCAACGCTTCATGGACGAAGTGCTAAGAGGTCTCGAATTTTGTACTTGTTACGTCGATGATATCCTTGTCGCATCCGAGACTCCACAGCAGCACATGGAGCATCTAGAACTGGTGTTTGATCGTTTAAATAAATACGGTGTTGTTGTTAACGTAGCAAAGTGCATGTTTGGCGCCGACGAAGTCGAATATTTAGGCCACAGAATCAACCGAAACGGCATTTCCCCACCAACGTCTCGAGTGGAAGCAATTAAAAACTATAAACGACCTACCACAGTTAAAGAGCTCCGACGGTTTCTTGGGACGTTAAACTATTACCGCAGATTTATTCCCAACGTTGCGAACCTACAAGCTCCGCTCCACGAATTCTTACGCGATGTAAAAAAAGGAGAAAAGTCAGCTATTCAATGGACTTCGGAAACGGACAACGCGTTCAATGCCTGTAGAAACAGTTTGGCCTCAAGAACTCTCCTCGTCCACTATCAACCGAACCGTCCCTTAGCCTTGGTAACCGATGCTTCCAATGTCGCGGTTGGCGCAGTATTAGAACAACATCAAGGCGACAACTGGCTGCCTATCGCCTACTTCCAGCGTAAACTTACAGCTGCTGAGAAAAATTATAGTGCTTATGATCGAGAACTTCTTGGTATCTATAGCAGTATCCGTCATTTTCGACACTACCTTGAAGGCGTCAACTTTACCATAAAAACGGATCATAAGCCATTAATATTCGCCTTTTCGCAAAAATCAGACAAAGCATCGCCGCGGCAACTTCGCCACCTAGACTTCATTTCTCAATTTTCTACAAACATAGTTCATGTCGCAGGTGAAGCAAATACAGTTGCAGACTCGCTGTCTCGGGTGGATGCCATTTCAATGCCAACACATGTTAATACCGAATTACTACTTGCTGAACAGGCAAAAGACAATGAACTTCAAAGTCTCCTGATCAACAACACGACTTCTTTGCAACTAACACCAGTCAACGTGGGGAGTACAAAAATGTTATATTGCGACAATTCAACGTCAACCGTCAGGCCTTTCGTCCCGGTTTCCTTACGCAAACAAATTTTCGACACCTTCCACAATTGCTCTCACCCGGGAAGTCGCGCTACCTTGCGAGCAGTCAGCCAAAAGTTCGTATGGCCATACATGCGAAAAGACGTGCACCTCTGGGCGCGTACTTGCATTCCTTGTCAAAGGTCGAAAATTAGTCGGCACACCAAGAACAACTTTCAGCCTTTTGCGATTCCAGACAAGCGTTTCCAACAAATCCACATAGATATTGTGGGACCGCTTACACCATCGCGTGGTTACCGCTATTGCCTAACCATTCTCGATAGATTTTCCCGTTGGCCCGAAGCTATTCCGATGGTAGATCAAACTGCAGAAACCGTTGCCGAAGTCTTTTACACCAACTGGATAGCTCGCTATGGAGCCCCCAGCGTAATAACAACAGATCAAGGCACCCAATTTGAATCAGCACTGTTCCAAGCACTTGTAAAGTTTTTAGGCTCAAAACGTACGCGTACTTCGCCATACCATCCGGCATCTAACGGAGCAATTGAAAGGTGGCATCGCTCGATGAAAGCTGCTATAAGATGTCACGAAGAAAACGACCACTGGGTAGACATTTTACCCACCGTATTGCTCGGCCTTCGCAACAGCATAAAAGAAGACCTGGAAACCTCTCCCGCTGAAATGGTTTTCGGAACCACGTTAAGATTACCAGGCGAATGGTTTCTTAATAATAATAGTAACGACGAACCTCGCTTATTTCTCACCAAAATTCGCGACCAAATGAGAAAACTTCGGCCTAAAGAAATTGTCCATCGCAATAACAGGACAACATTTGTTCATAAGGAGCTAAGTACCTGCTCGCACGTTTTCGTCAGGGTTGACGCTATTAGAAAATCGCTAAGCCAACCATATACCGGACCGCATCGAGTATTGAATCGTTTATCTGCTGCTGTTTTTACTGTCGACATCAATGGCAAGCGAGTCAACATTTCAACAGAAAGACTGAAGCCGGCGTATGTAGCCATCGATCCAGACAGCCCTTCAACATTGCAACCACCGTGTTCCGCATCAAGTCAGCACTCCACTCCTGCAATGAAAGCTGTTAAGAGCGCACCAACCGTTCAACAAGCGTTTTCAAGATTCCAAACCGCATCTTCATCGTGTCAACAATCACAGCCAGCAGAATCCAATGTCGTACCGCCTTTGCAAATTTGGGCTCCCATTAACCCGCGGCCTTCGAATATTCGACGAGTTTATCCAGCAGCTAGACGAAAGACGTCAACATTGTTTTCAAATAACAATGTCACTCCGGGGGGAGTACTGTAGGGCTGTCAAATTCACCACCGAGTATGGGAACTCGCCATCGTTGGCAGAGTGGCGCGACGAGCGCATTATTTATTTACCAAAGCAGCAAAAAGGACCACTCGCGTTGATCATACCAAAGGTGTCGCACGTACATTTGTAACATTGTATAATCGTATCTTAGATAATAAAGTTTGTTGTCGTTGCACTCCCTGTGCTCTTTTATTTGTTGCCGCACCCGCTGTGCTCCCAACAACAGTAATAAAATACATTGAAAAAATGCCTGCTTAAATTCTTTCCTCTAAAAAATCCATTAGTTAGAAAGAAACTATGGTGAATCCTTTATTAAGTGTGCAAAAAAATCAGGAGGCAAAACTTTTCTTCTGTTTTAATTTTACGTTGCACTAGCTCAGTCGACCACAATTCCAAATAAACTCATCGAAAAATCGATCTTCAACAAGTAATCATTCTAATTCAAAAGTTACGCTTCTTGAAGATTTTAAGTTTGATGGAACACGTAACTTTGTTTTAGTCTCTTCAGTCATTTTTAAAACGTTTTACTTGTAGACCATGGATTAAGTTTAGCTCAAAACTCTGAAACCCATACGAAAAAATCCAATCTTCTTCAACCATTCCAATTACAAGCTTTTCTAGTTTTCATACTGTAATTACAAACTTGAAAATGTCCTTTTTAGTGTTACTTCAACATTACTTTGAAAATTCTGATTATTCTTCAAAGCTTTACAGAAAATATCAATGATGATATTAACGGGCCAATATTTACTACGTGTAGTAATCAAGTATTCCCTGTGCAATTTTCCAGAATAAAGTCATCTTTCTATTAAAATCCTCCATCTTTCAGCCGCTTACATTCTTAAAAGTTGCCTCTCAAAAGTCCCTTTCGATCACAAAATTCACTTTCCAACAAGGACAACGTGTAGCCTCATTTCCTCCTGACTTTTCATTGCACCAGCAAAATTTGAGCAAGTAATTTTCCATCTAAATTACAGTATCTAAATGCATAGTAAGCTCCTTGAAAATCTTTTAATGAGCTTTCCGGTAGAACTTTTACAAAAAGGACAGCAGAAGGAACGAACGATCATTTTTGATGGCTCCATTGATTTCTTCTTACTTCGCAAGTATTTCATTTGCCAATTGTTATGTTTCAAAAGTTCTTTTCTTTTCTTTTCAATTATTTTAAGAGGTTCTTTGCTCGAGACGTTGTGGGTCGATGTCTTTTACCAAGTATCGATTTCACTTTGATGCGCTTTAATATGTTTCTTCGAAGACCTATTGAAAACTTAAGTGTTACGGTAGATGAAATCGATGAATTTGAATTAAAGGACTATATGAGTGTGATCAAATTGTTTAGGAGTCAGGAGAAAATGGCTATTTAATTTGGTCTAAATTTGTTTAGCAATAACTGTTAAATGATTCAGTGGAGCTTTCGCAGAAAGATTATATTTTTAGCAGCAGTCAAAGTTTCGAAAAATCTCATTCAAAGTGTCCTTGAATGAAAACGAAATTTTTATTCACAAATTTTCAACCACGTACACTTTTCATCTTGAAATCCAAAAAGAAAATCAACTTCCAAACTTTTCTATTTGTATCTCGTCCTTGATCGATTTCCACTGATACTTCTGCATTTTTCATGATGTCTGACTGATTAGGATTGACGGAAGGTCTGTAAAGTTTTTAAGTACGATGTGTTTTTGTTGCGCGAAGATTGACAAGGGCAAATAAATCAAACCTCTTCCGAACTGAAGGAATCTGTGGCTAATGGTGGTGTCTGCGTGCCTGTCGGCGTGCAAGGACGAAGTCGAAGTGCCGTCAGGAAAATGGCACGTTTGGGTATTGGACTCAACATTGAATTGCTTTTTACCCAATCGTTAGATTTTGAAGGCATGAAAGGCGTAAATGAGTATTGTTGTGCTCGTTTTACTGAAGATAAATTTTTTTTATTAATAATGTACGGATATTAGATTGGATTATTTTGTATATTTAAAGACATGCTTACTGAATTTTTTGCCATTTCCGGCATATCCCAAAGTGTATTGGAGTATTCGTGATAATAATGAAACAAAATGTAGTGAGTTTCTTAGTTACCCTCAGTTTATCTCGTGCAAATTTATGAAAACGACAATAACTATGCTCAGATGAGATACTTATGAAGTTGTTTGATAACAACTGAAAGCTTTCACTTTTGTTAATCGTGAATAAAATTTGCCAAAGAGAGACAAAAAAAATGTTCAATAAATCTATTTTCGTTTTTTTACAGTTTAACTAATAGATTTTTGTTTGATATGTTTGAAAGTTTAATTTCCAAAAAAAAGATTCGTATTGAAATATCTGGTGAAAAATTGGCACACACTATTTCTATCTCCATTTTTTCGGGCATATTTTTTTTCTAACAATTTTTAACTTAATCAAAAGCTAAACAACAAATCATGATATTTAAATTTCTGGACTAATTTTTCAGTTCTATAATTTCCACAACAGGATTCTATGGTTGAAGCGATCTTGTATATAGATATATTGATTTCAATTTGCAATTCAAATTTAACTGAAAATTTCAGGTCAAGTTACTCGAAAATATTATCTATGGACAGCATGAAGAGGACTCCGAGGAAAAGTAGAAGACTTTAATCAGTAAAACCCAAGAGTATTAAATATTTTACGTTCATTATCATCAACATATGCTCAGAATTAAATTATCCGCGCACTCTTAACCTATGGAGCGAAAAATCTGATCAGAATTTGTAGTTTAGGCAGATCATCAGACTTTCGATTCCTTGTACGTTCTTCCTGCATTATTAGAATTAACTGCATTGCAAAAATATATGTAAAGAAAGGTTACAGACAAAAAGATCACACACTTCGACTGATATCCTTACAGTTTTACTCCTTTTCAACTTTTCCGTCATGAATCAGAACAACTTGCATCATTATTTGCCTCCCCTATCCTGTAATATACCCTTCAAGATAATAAGTTGAACTATAAAACATTCACTTTCCTTTTGTCTCGACCTAAAAATAGAGTCGAAAACAATAGCTTGAAAACTACGCGAAGAATGCAAGAGACTTTGAAGACGACATTCAAACATTCCGAACAAGATGTGTGTCATACCTTGCCATTGCCTTTATTTATTTTATTTTTGTCTCGAAAAGGACATGAAAGAGGCGGAGTCACATTTTCAATTCAAAGTAATTCGATTAGTTCGAATTTATTCGTCGTGCTTTTCCCAACGGCATTCTTCAGGGAAATAGGGAAATGGTTTCGTTGGAACAATACTACCATCACGATTGAGTCTTGCTTTCCACGTCAGTTTCAAGTGCATAATTTAAATTCACCGATATTCCTCACGGAAAACATGGTCCCATCCTTAATGGGAAACATTTTTATTGAATGGATCAGGACACAGCCAGAGCGATGATACCTCCACCAATCTTGATTAGTTCTGTATCAATCCGAGGCTCTCTTGACTTTTTAAGTGCTCGTCTTGAGAAACGTTTTCCTCGACCTATGAATGCAAAATCGATAAATGTCTCTGGTTCCGTGTCCCGGTATCTGAATCTATGCAAAATGATATCAGGCAAAGATACAACTGAAAAAAGACCCTGGCAAAGATGTTACACATAACTCGAAGTGAAGGCGGCCTGAACCGGTGCCGGCAAGCAGGAGTTGCTCCTGCACGACAGCGAGTGAAGTGAAACGGGTGCCAGTGAAAGTATGCTTTTAATCGGCGAATGTAAATCAAGATAAATCCTTCTTAAATTGTTTCGCATTATCAAGCATGTAGAGAAGGAAAGTTCACTTATCCTGATGGCATGCATGGTGCTGTCGTCGTCGTCTTCAGTTTGGTAGCGATGGTGGCAGTTGTCTTCATCCTCACCACATTCGCAAGGATATCAGATTTTTCTTGTTCTTAACATCACTTTCCATTTGGCTTTCTTGTGTTTTTTTTCGTCGCAGAAGAATGTAAGAGATATTTCCTGAAACAGCTTCCCGTTCACATTTGATGTTGTTCAGATACTTTGTGGCTTTTCGCGTGAAATATAAATGAGATTTCAGCAACGTATTTAGATGGGCTTATATCTCCATTATAATTGTCATTGATGTTTAGCGAAGGATGATCTGTTGTTGAAGAAAAATAGTACGGATTGTTTCTTGTGTGAGATGAGGATTCTTCGAGTAGTTGTGTTCTTACATATTACAGGAAGCAAGTTATCGGAAAAAGTGATAAATATTATGATAATCGTTTTCTTAAAATACTCAATATTTGCTAAGGCTAATCGGTGAGTCATACACAACTCTTTTAAAGACTATTTTGATAAGATGTCAATAATGAAAGCATACAGTTAAACAAACCAACGATGCGTTTATGGTAAATAAGTGAATTGGAAACTATTTTCTAAAAAAAAACTTACTGACGGTGTAATTTTTTTTGGTTAATTTATTATTTAAATTGCAAAAAATGTGTATCTAGTTGCGACTTGAAGTGAAAACAAATTTTGGCAAGTAACATCTTTGATTTGAAATTGAAAAGAAAAGTCAAGAAGAAAAACTATCGAACCTATGACTGGACCATAGAAAGAAGTGAGATAAAGGAATCGATCGACATCTACACTGATGGAACAAAAACAGATGGAAAAGCAAGGCTATCCTTCCGGTTACCAGACCACTGCAGTGTTTTCCAGGCCGAGGTCATTGCGATTTACGAAGCATTAGACTGGCTGAGAAACCAGAAAATTTCTATAAAAAATTTAAACATGTTTTCTGACAGTCAAGCTGCTATCTGTCATTATCCAACGTCTATACGTCATCCAAAATTGTAATGGAATGTCGCACACAACTGAACGTGATATCGCTTCACTGTGAAGCGACTCTTTGCTGGATATTGGGACATAGTGATATACCCGAAATTGCGGAGTCGATGCCTTAAGATGCAAGAACTGGCACTGAGGTCCAGGAGTATATACCTACTTACACCACAAGTCGGCCAACCTCTAGCCTCCATAAACCTGGAATTCAGGCAATATTACATGAAGGCTGCAATTGGGCCTGGCTAGATAAAGAAACCTATAGGACAACCAGGCAAACTGGGCACGCACGGTGCTCCAAAGCAGCTTCTTATCACGAACCGCGAAACCTTGAATTCCATCGTATCCGTACTGACGGGGCACTGTCTGATTTGCAGACACGCAGAAAGATTGGATGTTCCTTTCAACTATTTCTGCCGAAGTTGCAGATCAGAAGACGAGGAAGAAACAATCCAACACTTTCTGTGTGAATGCCCAGCACTATCAAGGACACGCATGCAAACCTTAGACTCACCTTTCCTGGACAGCTTCACGGAAGTAGCTGATTTAAACATAAGCTGCATAGCCCACTTTATTCGAAAATCTAAATGGTTCTCGTCATCCTGTAGGTTCTAGTGCCATACCAATTTTTGCGATATTTTAATGGGCCTATAGTGGCCTAAGTGAGCCATTTTTGAATACAGAAGGCTGCTCTTACAACCAACCTACTCAAGCATTTAACTGGAAAATCTGAATTCACTACCTCGGTCGGCTAACAGCTAGTTTTATCAATGTCATCAAAATTCTCTCCATAACATGCGTGGAATTATTAAAAGTAGTCTTTCATTTATTCCTCTTTATCAACATTTTCTAGTTTTTTGACTTTGCAATTTAAAACTATTGCAGCCCAACAAATCAACAAAATCTACAATTCGAATCATTGGAATATATCAAAAGAGATTCGTTACGTGCCTTCGATTCACTATAAAAATGTCTCTGTCGTAAATTTTCGTTTTACAACCCCCGCCGACAAAACAAAATCTTATTGACGATGATCGATTTTCCATTTTGTCAAACAACATGTGCACAACATGAAATATATACAAGAACCACATCCTGCCATACAGATTTGTTATACACATTATCCTAATAAAAAAGAAAAGAAGATTTGCATCTCTCCAAAACAACCCGCGCCACCCCTACATATCCTTGTCGCGAGTGCGTTATATATTCTGTCCGTTTCTGTTGCTTGCTTTGCAAACTGACTCCCAGGATCATTGGGCTTAAGTACAGGCCGTCATAAAAATTCGATTGACTTACGCGTGAAAAAATATGTCAAGTAGATTATTTTGTATGAGACGATACGAAAAAAAGGACTCGTCCTCCTGCGTCAAGCAACGAAAGCCCGACACAAAATATGTTAGGCATAAAATTATGGCCTATCAATTTGGCATAAAAATTTGCATTTATAGTATATGTTGTATTGCTTGGCTTTCAATTTTCGCCGGGATATGAAGGATAGTTGAGGAGCTTGTGCGTCATTTTTGTCTTACGAAAATAAAGTTGGCGGTTGGTTTCTTTTGGTTTAATATTTGCATGATGTTTTCTTGAAGATTTATTTTAGTTTTAATTTTTATTTGGGAAGATTTTCTTTATTCCAATTCCTATCCTACCATGCTTCCTGGATTTATTCCCACCTTGCGTAGGAGGACTTTACCTTCACATCAAAGAGAATAATTTCAAAATTTAGGAACCTCTATGGGCACACGATATTCAAGTATTCCTTCAAACTCAGCCGAACGAAAGGGTTGATTTGAAATGAAGTTGAAGCCAAGAAAATCTCCTTGTATCCGTGGCTCAATGCAAAATGAGTTTTTTGACCAATTTGTCTACTATCCGAATACCTTTTCTTGTCTTCCTTTGTCCTACGACATGCACTTAGACATTTGTTTTTCTTTCAGTTTTTGTTTTTCTATTTCATCCCTGGATATGCCCAACAATATTAAAAATATTTGTTCATCGAAAAAAATAACAGGAGCATTCGAGGGTCCTTGTCTTTTTCTGCGAAATTCAAATTGATATTGAACTGGCAGAAAGAAAGTGGTTATCGATTGAACAGGGATCCCCTTTCGGAAAGTGAAAGTGGTAGAATTTCATATCCAGAACAGAATTCAATTCATGGCATCAAATCGAAGGGAATGACTTGCCACATTCCAAACAAGGTACCGGGAAGCTGTGTTACGATAAAAAACAATAACAGTAATGCAGTCCTTTCTAAGAGGCCGATTATTGAAGGATTCGATCGAAAACACAAAAACTTCATTAAATTTAAATTTTCGTACCCAATATTTAGTGGGTGAGGTTTATTGGTTTATTTTGCGGGGTGAAACAGGTATTTTTGGTTATTTTTAAAGTGGACAGAATTGGTTTAGGTACTATTGATTGTTTGTGTTCAGTTTTATGAACAGAATGGAGAATGAATGAAAAGTGGGAATGAAAGCCAAAAGTATGGCCAAATTTTTTATCACAAATGGCTGCCCTAATTACTATATTACTGCATGGGACAAGAATGACTTGAATGGGACTTAAATGCAAGTTCCTTTATTTTCCTGTCTTATTTATGTTTCCATGTAAAACTGTATCGACAAGTCCCGAACAAAATCGAATAGTTTTGTAAAGATTCTTTGATCTGAAAGCATATTACACCAGCAGGAATCACTTTCAATAAATCTATCCTTCAGCCATAGATTATGGTTGCAATATGTTCCTCGATTCAATTCAAAAATCCTCTTCCAGGACTTACGTCGATAGTGTTTTAATAGAGGAAATATGACCGTCAATTTGTACACTTAGCGGCACAGTTATATAAAAGTTCAGGACTACGATGTGGCCATTGTTTACCCACCAAAACCTAGTTCAGCGTACGATTTCCTTGTCGAATTCCTTATTTGTTATTTATGAATATGAGGCACACTATTCGATAGTTTTCATAAAGCAGTCAACGAAATAGGAGGCTACAGGCACCTATAATGCGTGGTCGCAACAATACCCCGTTGATTAATACCAGCGCGACATGCCAAACAATGTGTAGTGTATATATCATAGCTAATATTATGGGCTTCCTCTTATGAAGTTGTAAGTTATTTGATACTGTTTACAAATGGTATGCTAATGACTCCTGCAGGCTGTTATCCTACTCGGAAACTTTCTGATTTTTCAAGACATGGCATTTTCCGCAATTGGTAGTAGCTATGTAGAACTTAGTTTGAGGCTGAATTCCTGAAGAATAAGACTGTTCAAGTGAACAGTTTTACCCTGCAAAGGATCAAAGCAATTCTCTACCACACTTTCTGGCACCAATAAAATTAACCAGACAAGGGATAAGAGTTTATTTTGCATAAATATTAAGCCCCTTCTTTCGCCAATGAACAAAAACACCCGAGTCCAGATAATTTCAAGACTCTCCCAGATAAATTGACTTGGCAAGGACACCGTGACTCTAAGACAAAGGTGAGTTTTGGCTTGGTGACGACAAGTTACCCTGTAACTGTTGCAAGACACTATTTTATTCCACGGACCGGTCACAGTTGGTACTGTCGAGAAAAATATTAAGATAAATCTTCAGATTGTCTAGACAATATCATTAGCTATTTCCTCTTCGGTTGGATCCCAACCGTTTTGCAGGATGAAAAATGCCAACACATAAATTTTAGTGGATGTCATGCAACTCAGTAAAGATATTATCGTTAGCTGTTTTGCGGATAAAAATTGGCTAAATTGTAAAATGCTGATTATGATGATTTTGTTAAGGGCGGAAGTGAAGAATGTGTGAATGTTGTTGTTTTGTTTTTCAATAATAAATGGACAATGCATCAAGAAGGGTTGATTTTATAGTAGCTAAGAAGAATAATGGCAAAACTCTTATGATAAACTCATCAAACTTATATTGTGGCAGCGAATGTATTTCAAAACAATCTTAATTGGAATTCAATGAAAGCTGGCAATAATTTATATTTAAGAGACAATTTTTATGATTATTGTAAGACCTCGAATCCGAAGTGTCGGTATTTTACAAAAATATTTAATCTTCAATTGAGTCATATTTTTAATCTTTTTTTGAAAAACTACAAGTATTTTGCAACAATTTTTCGAGTTCCTGCATAAGATTTAACATTACTGCTTTGTAGTTAATTTTAATTAATTTATTGAGACCATCAGCTTACGCTTCCATAACACACACATAATTATTATTTTTAGAATGTTTCAAAAAAGTTTTGGCATAATTTGATGATATTTTTTTATTATTTTTCATTTCAAGTAACACATTTGACGATAAATTTTCGTTCAATGTTTATTCTTTTGCATAATTTGGTAAAAAAAATATTTCTAATCATTTCGACGGCCCAAATTATTTAAAATATTCCTTGTTTTGTTTCTGGTTCATCCATTTTTCACATGCATTTTCAGCGTTTTCCATTCATCAAAGCAAAATCGTTGACAAACAGAAACTTTAGCTCCACTCAGCAAATGAGTGGGGAAATTGTTAGGTATATCCTCTAAATTTTTTAAATTTCTTTGAAATAAAAACAATTTTTGTTGCTCAGTTTTTAAGAAAACATTTCTATGCATATAATTATAATCATGTTTACTTAATAATCCCTGCTTTGCAAATAATAAGCTTTTAAACAGCTAAAACTATGATTCAGAATCGCTCAACTTATTTCGCCAATATCAAAATGTTCTAAAGTTCTTTTCAACTTCGGTCAATTTTACGAATTTCAGCGCAGCGTGAAAGTGCTTTTGACCCAATTTACCAATAAAAAAGTCGATTTACACCAAACTTTATCCAACTGCCCGTCTTTCGCCATGATCCTGAGTGACTCAAGAGGAAAACTAGTAGCACCTGCTGTAGTCACTTCCCGAAAACAAGATTGTTCAACAATATTCTGTTGTGTTAATCGTCAACTACGAACACTAAAAAATCTGAAAAAGTTCCATGATCCAATTTTGCACGTTTTGTGCTAAAGTCCAATAAGGAAGAAGAGTCCTTATCGCATCTAACTTCATCAACATGAACGCTAACTCCTCAAGTTTTCATTTGCACAAAATAGTGTAATATCCGGCTACGAATTCATCAATATCCGGATGGAAGTGTACACGAAGGATATCGTACAGTCACAACATCAGCCAGGACTCTATTTAGCATTAATTTAAATTCTGTTGTCAATCGGAAATGGATATTTGGGTCATTGGAGTGCACAGCGTAATACGAATCCTGGAATACTGAGTGACGATGTTGGTGTGCAAGTGCTTGAAAAGTATTGAGTTCGAATCGAAAGTTTTTAGTGGAGTGTTGTTTAATATCCTGACCTAAATTTGTTCAATTTAGTCCTCGGATATTTCAACAATGCAAGCTAATTAAACTTTCATTTAACATTGTTCACAATTTGATGGAATTAATGTTCACAGTCACAGTTTCACAGACCACATCGAGAAATTTTCCGTAATCCTCTATTCATGGCTCATAGAAATTTATCCCGAATTTCCTTTCCCATCAGTCGTTCATGAACTTTCACCGGAAAATCTTTAATTAAATTTTCAAACATTAGTAAACATCAGTTCCATCAAATTCAAAAAAAATATTCCGGGGCTATCTGAAAATGTGAATAAGTAACGAATCTGTACTACCTCAACCCCTTTCTTTCTGAAACAACGGCTCACTGATGATGTTTTTGTCAGGACGAGACTTCTGGGTTGACAACTGCAACAACGACTAGGCTTCCAGAAAAAAATACCACAAACGACAACTTTCTATCATCGTCCTGGGGGTGAATATATTAACGGTTCGGCTCGGCTTGTTGGGAAAGCAGAAAGTAATTACGGGGTGAAAATGGAAATTGAATGAAATTTGCATGGAAATTCTTCGTTTGGTTATCACACTCACTGAACTGAACGAAGCTGAGCTGAATTGAACTCGTGATTTTCTAGTATTTCTCCCATTTTCAGAAATAATGGAAATTGGTTGACAGAAGTGGTTTCCAATACTGTTTCGCGAAGGAGCTAACAAACACGCGCGACTGTATTTAGGACTTACTCCGCGGCAATGGATGCGATTCAAGAGGTTCTTCAGGTGGCAAACAATGGGGGTGAGGTCGGGTTGTTTGCATATTTGCGTGCCGGGTGGATTGTTGACGGAACAGGGCAATGTAAGCAAAGTAGCGAAACTGATTATCCACCTTAAGGTATGTAATTAAGGGAGTACACTCTGATTAAGTTGATTTTGTTTTGATTGTTAGCAAGGAGCGCTGGAAAGGACTAGTACGGAAATAGGTCCAGTTTTAATTGAAGGATTGGTATTTTGTTCAACATTGGTTTCCAGATCAGCTTGAACGGTTGGGATATTGATTAAGTAACCCATAAGACGATAATGTAGAACTTCGTCGGCCCTTCAGATGATGAAGTATCAACGGTAAAAGAAAATGGCTAAATTTTCATTATTGCGTCCATGTTTCGTTGAAAGCAATGCATTGACAGTTTCAGAAATTCAAGTACAATTGAAAACATATCTATGAAAAATTAAAATCATCTGCAATCAAATAATTATTTTATTTAAGCTGGAAACTGATTTCATGTCCTTTTTCAAGAAATATATTATGTGACCGTATTAAAAGTTAATTAGTTCTTATGAATTTTATTGGAAAACCGTTCGAAGAAGTAATTTTTGAGAAAATTCAGTAGAAGCGGGAAGAAATTCAACTCTTTAAAGCATATAATTTTGCGAAGCTTTGATTACCAATTAGATACAAAGAAATGTTTCCATTTTTTGCAGTATTTTTAACTAAACCAAAAACATATCTGCACTGTCTTTCTTGAAAACTGTGCCAAATAAAGAAATATTAATACACATTGATCGATACCACAAACATGTCATAATGAAATCAAAATGTTTGAAAATTATAAAAAAACTCTATTTTTAACTTCCCAGTTCCCAGAAGTTCTTGTAATCGCCTCGAAAATCGAAATTGAAATTTTCAACATTTCTTTACGTTTTAAGGTCTATAGAGTGTATATAAAGTGTTTTTAGAAAGCGAGATGTGTGTGTGTGTGTGTACGTACGTACGTACGTACGTGCATTCGCGGGCTGTTTTTCTACAAGCATAACTCACGTAAACAAGGTCCTATCGACTTCGTTAAGGTGTCAATCGAAGCGGCTTTGCAATCTTAAGAGCTGATTAGTTTTTGGGACATTTCGGTCGGGGGGTTTGTTGTTTCGCCCCTTTGAAGGTCATTTCTGTCATGCGTTATATCTCGCGAACCAAATATACGATTTGCATCATTTAGGTTTCAATCGACGCGTATCAACATTTTTGTGAATCTATCAAATTTTGTAAAAATCCTTGGAGCCGTTTTTTAATTAAAGAAAAAAAAGTGCAAAAAATTAGGTTTTTTTTATAAACAATAAATTTTTAATCTGATTTACGAAAGACAGTATTCAATTTTTATAAAATTTATATATTTCAAGCAGGGCTTGTAAAAACAGCATCAAAACTTTTTGTCATGATTACGTAAAAAATTAAATAAAAAATAAAAAATCATTAACAGCCATCATGATTTTCAAGGTCATTTCTGTCATGCGTTATATCTCGCGAATGAAACATACAATTTGCATGGTTAAGGTGTCAATCGACGCGTATTAGCATTTGTGTGAATCTATCAAATTTTGTAAAAAATCCTTTGGAGCCGTTTTTTAATTTAAGAAAAAAAAGTGCAAAAAATTAGGGTTTTTTTATAAACAATAAATTTTTAACCTGATTTACGAAAGACAGTATTCAATTTTTATGAAATTTATATATTTCAAGCAGTGCTTGTAAAGACGTCATCAAAACTTTTTCTCGTGATAACAAGAAACATTAAATAAAAAATAAAAAATCATTAACAGTCATCATGATCTTCATGGTTATTTCTTCCAGTCACTATATCTAACGAACCAGATATAATATTTGCATCATTAAGGTAAATGTTTATAAAATTTATACATTCCTATCAGTTTTTGAAGAGAAATTAGCAAAACTTATTTCATGATTCTGAAAAAAATGCAATTAAAAATAAAAAATCATTCAAAGTTACAATATGAAAGGGGTTCTTCCGATGCATATTACCTTATATCTTTTATTCTAAAGACTTTGTTGTAAAGTCAATCAAAGTTTTAAAATGTTTGGATAATTTGAGCAGATTTTTAATAGTTTTTGAAGTCTTTTAATTAAAAAAGCGGCTTAAATTTTGAAAACCATCAAAATTTCAATCAAATTTGCATTTGTGGTAATCAATCATCATCACTCATCCACCAAAAACCTTACGTAATCAGTGGATGCTCCCGTAGATGATATGATTAATATTAACTCATTCCTGTTACTGCTATGAATACCTTTCATTATTATTATTTAAAGCAGTATTATTTTCAAAATTATTATTGTGTTTGATATTTTTAATGTTTATCTAGATATTACTGGGAAGTTGACCGTGTGGACCTCAAGGGTCGCACTTCGCGGCTTGTTCTAAAATTGTTGTTGTAAATTCAAGCAAAGTGTTATAATATTTGCATAATTTGAGCAGATTTTTAATAGTTTTAATAGTGTTTTAATTTTAATAAGAAAACTGCTTAAATTTTCAAAACCAACAAAATTTCAATCAAATTTGCATTTGTGGTAATCAACGCTTTGAATGGTAAAATGTGTTGTCAATACTTTGCAAGATCATATGCTTTACAAAGCTTTCATCAAATAAAAAATTCTAGTTTTTAAAAGATTTATTCTTTAGTCATCGTAAGATTTCAATTACTTCCTTTTTACTTTTTACATGCAATTGAACGTTTTTTTGACTGCAAATTATATATTTTTCAAGACCAACTAAAAATAAGAAATAATTATCAATCTCATTTACGTAAAATCGTGAAAAAATATAAATTCAGTGATTATGCCGGAATGATGGCAATTTTGAACGCAACTATTCAAAATGGCCATCACGCAACAAAACCTCTTCAGTGAGCCTAATAACAAAAACTGCTTTCATTTTTGCTAGCGCTCTTTTGTCCTTCGAGCATCGATATGAAAATGACAAATTATGTAGACTGTAATGTAGATTGATCAGCGTGAATATTCAATCAAATCAATCTACCCCCATCCACCAAAAACCTTATGTAATCAATGGACGCTCCCGTAGATGATATGATTAATATTAATTCTTTACAATTATTGTTATGGATACTATCATTATTATTATTCAAAGTAGTAGTATTTTCAAAATTATTATTGTGTTTAATGTTTTTAATGTTTATGTAGATATTACTGGGAAGTTGAACGTGTGGTCCTCAAGGATCGCACCTCGCGGCTTGTTTCCTACTATTCTCACTTCTTCATTTAAAACTAATGATTTTAGAGCAACGTTGTGGGGAAATAAAACACGCGTAATTAACTTTTCTATAAGGTACGATTGGTTAAAATGGAAAAAAAAATTTGCCCTTGCCTTCATCTTCACCTTTGGTAATAAACTCTAAAACAGTACTGGGCGACTGCGGATGCAATCGGTGAAAGCATTGTTAAACCATACTGAATCCGTAACCACCTAGCATTGCTTTAGATATTACCAAATTCAGCAAAAATTCCTGAGGCCGCCCTAATAATCCAATTTTAATTTTATAAAGTGCTATAGATAAATGAAAGACTATATTATATGTGAACAAATTCAAACTTCTATATGCTTTTGTTTCTGACTTGTAAAATTTAAACAAAAAATGAATTTTTTTAAAATAAATATGTGCTGCAAAATTATTATGCGAAATCTACTGAATTGACTTTGTTGCAAATGTTTGCTGTTCTATTATAGTATATAGATTTTTTAGGCAAATTATGAAGGTCCTTAGTGGATTCTATATGGTAAAAAAGGTTTTCCCCCTTTATATTTCTATTTTGCAACAAGGATAAAAAATTCAAATTTTTTAACCAATCTTATCTTATCGAAAATTTAATTACGTAAAATTTTGTTTCCTTACAAATTTGCTCTAATATGAATCATTTTAAAATTAGAAGTGAGAAAAGTAGGAAAAAATTGAGTGCTTTTATAATTTTTGAACATTTTGATTTATTTATTAACGTTCGACTTTTTTGAGAGATAAGATAAGTCAATTATTGTTATACAAGTTATTCCACAGTTTTTTCTGCAAAAATCATTGTGCCTTTTTTCAGCAGCCAAATGTAATCGTTTTTTTTACAGATACGCTCTGGTCTATCATTAGAGTAAGTGACATTAGGTAATATTATTCGTATCAACTACTTTTTGCTTATAAATAAAAATAGTTTATTGTTCACGGGGTTTATATAGTTTCTATGGTCTTCATTTCTGAAAGAAATAATTTTTGTTGAAAAAAATCGGACCCTGATGATTTTATTCAAGATAATTAGGGCTGAAATCAAAATTATTGCCGTCAACAACTTTTGGCTCTTTGTAAATTTATTTAATTATATGTAAGCTCGCACAATGTAAGGCTGCTTTCTGGCGTATTTTTAGTCGAAGCCCACTTTCAAGTGCTATTAAAATCTCAACATCCTCCTCACATCAATTAAACTAAACTCTCTGTTGAGATTATCTAAAACGATTTGATTTGCAACGCTAATTCACTAAGTTACACTTAACACTGTCACTCTCACACTTTGAATTTCTTAGAAAAGTGCCGAACTGTTGCGATAAACACCAGAGCGCGACATTCTTCAGCCATAAAACCATTTGTGATGCTCCAATGAAAAAGACCCTTGTTATTCCTGGCATTTCGTGCTGCCACACACGCCTTCTTATCACATCATCTAATTAGTCGAATAACAACTCTTGTCTAATTAACAAATGTTAATCTAGTCCTGTTCCATCACGTTGAGAAGAAAGAACTCTTCTACTTGATTTCACATCTATTTAGGTGGGATGAAAGGATCCATGATGGAGTGTTCTGTTGCTATCCTTGACTCCGGAAGTATTGGAGGGGTGGGCGGTGCGTTCAGATGTTAGGACGCCTAGTAGCTTATCAATCTCAATAATAGCTAATTACACACGCATTATGTCTCTTGAATGAACGATGCTGGGCTGATGTTACAGTCTGTGCGAAAATATTTCAAGAAGTTTGAATCAGAATCTTGTGTGAAATTCTGATAATAATACAAGACAAGTGATTTTTTGCCAGCATCTCAAAAGAAAAAGTAATTTCACACAACAAAAACTAAAAATTCCTCATAATACATCCTTTTAGTATTCCACTCAAACACAGTGCCTGAAGATTCAGACGCAAGATTCAACGAGGATGATGTATGATGGTTTCAATTGTTCCTAGTGTCTTCCTTTTGTTAAATCAACGTCACATGTTTATCCGTCTTTCAAGTTATTCACATAATTGTCAGAGAATCCTGTAAAACATATCATAGGTGTAATAAGACAAAAATAATGACATTGACGTACATTCATGGTTTTCAGCCTCTACTCGTATTAATTTTGTCAATGGTAGCAAACCATACCAAACGACTGGACATTTCTTGGGTACAACAAATCCATCTGCCTCGTCCTTTATTACAAAACCATCAATTTGTCCTAATTAAACCATTATTTGTCATTTGATACGCTCAATCCAAGCAATGAAAACATAATCAATGGATGTAACAGATTGCCTGACTGATTGCTACACACCTCCATGCGTTTCAAAATTTAATGTTTTTCGATTTTTTTTTCGAATGTCCTTTCGACGTGACTCGAGAACGGGCGTATTACTCCCTGTTTCTTACTTTTAAATGCGGGGTTTCCGCTCAATGAAATCCAATACATGGCAATCATGTCAAATCGCCGAGTTTACATGGAAGTTCATGTCGGAATTAATGAGACCTAATTGAAAAAATATGTTCCCTGTGGTAATGGATACATTGGAACCATTCGATGATGCCGTAACATGATACTTTTCGTAGGTGTTAGATGGCAAGAGTCCTGTGTGGGTTTTGTTTACAAATATTTCGGCGAAACGATGACTAGGTGTGTTGGGATTTAAGTTGTATAGTTTAATATGTATGGTTGATGAATTTTTCAAGATTCTTAAGACACAAAATGAAAAATGTGTTTGAACCAAATCATCCATGGAACATGGCTTGTAACGAATGGATAATGAGCTCTGCTACTTACTTTATTTATCGTGAATATTTACTTAACGTCGATACCACATAAAAACTGTAGAAATTGTTATAAAAAATGACTATGAGACACTAAATTTGTAAGTGTCTTCTCGCCTAAAACACTAACTGCTAACCAATATAAATCTCCTTTATTTATTGAGGTTTTTCAAGTGAAAGTGTATGACCTAATACCATAGACCTTTTCACCCAAGTATGTTTTAGCAGAGAGTACTGGGGAAAAATATTTCTGTGCTTGCAGCGCAAAGGGTGTGAAGTCCATGATTACTAACTTTGAGAAATCGCAATTCAAAGTTTGGTGATTTTTACTAAATCAGGACGCGGATGTTTTTTTAGTTTTTTTAAACTTAACTTATTCACCAGATTTATGACATAATAAAATGTGTTTTTTGAATTTTACATCTCACCTACAATCTCTTATTTTGAAAAACGTTCATTAATTGATGGACTTAACACGTTATCCACACATGAACTACTACCATAAAAATTTGTATTTTCTTAATTTGTAACGTAGTCATATACTAATAAGGAACATATCGATGAAATGAAGAAACCTTACTAAAAAGTGTTTATTTTATTTTTTTAAGCATACAAAAAAAGCTTTACAAAAAAATTAAAATAATATGAAAGAACACTGAGAAAATTATGTCTTGTAATTATTATTAAAAAACAAGCCGTGAGGTGCGACCCATGAGGTCCACACGGTCAACTTCCCAGTAATATCTACATAGATATTAAAAATATTAAACACAATAAAAGTTATGGAAATAATATTACTTCAAATAATAAAAATGTACCTCTCATAAAAATTATTCGAATGATTTAATATTAATCGTAACATCTACGCGAGCGTCAATTGATTACGTAAGGATTTTGGTGCATTGTTTTGATTGATTATTCACGCGGATCAATCGGAGGGGGACATGTTACAAAGCAGTTTTTTCATTAAAGTTAGAACATGGTGCTGTGAAAACTATTGAAAAACTGCTCAAATTTTGCAAATATTAATAAACTTTGATTGACTATACAACAATGTCTTTAGAATAAGAGATTTAAAGTATAATGATTCGAATGAACCCTTTTTACATGGTGACTTTGAATGATTTTATATTTTTAATTTAATTTTTTTTTGTAATCAGGAGAAAAGTTTTTGCTGGTTTCTCTATAAAAATTGATAAAAGTTTACAAATTCTATAAACATGTATTATTACGATGTGCAAATCAGGTTAAAAATGGAATTTTATATGAAAAAAACACTACTTTTCTAAAAAAAATTTAATAAATCGTAAAAAACACTTTAACAATTTTTTTAGAATATAAAAACATCATAAAGATGTTGATACGCGTTGATTGACACCTTAATGATCGGAAGATTATATTTGGTTCTCGAGATATAATGAATGACGTAAATGACCTTGAACGTTTAATGCTTTTTTATTTTTTATTTAATTTTTTTCGTAATCATGAAAAAACTTTTGCTGGTTTTTTCACAAAAACTATTTGTAGTATATAAATTATATAAACATTGATGACTTAGGTTTGAAAATCAGGTTAAAAATTTTGTGTTTTTGAAAAAAACCCTAATTTTTTGCACTTTTTTTAAAAAAATTAAAAAACGGCTCCAAGATTTTTTTTGAAAATTTGATAGAATCACCTTGTTCAAAAAAATCGTACGTTTGGTTCGTGAGATATAGTGCATAACATGGTTGACCTTCAAGGGGTGAAAACAGCAAACCCCCCCGACCGAACTTTCCCAAAAACTAATCAGCTCTTAAGATTGCAAAGACGCTTCGATTGACACCTTAACGAAGTCAATACGACTTTGTTTACGTGAGTTATGCTCGTAGAAAAACTGCCTGCGAACGCACGTACGTACGTACGTACGTACGTACATACACACACACACACACACACATACATACTTCTTTCTAAAAACACTTTATATATACTCTATAGACCTCAAAACGTAAAGAAAAGTTGAAAATTTCAATTTCGATTTTCGAGGCGATTACAAGAACTTCCCATATACTGGGAAGTTAATAATGTTTGCAATAAAAGAATAATAACAATCAAAAAATTAAAATTCAATCATTTTCTTCATCCGAAGCAGAATAAACTTCAGCCGTGTTTTCAATGGTGGCCAATTATTCATAAAATTTATGAAAAATAGGAGATATGAAAGGGCACAAATTCAACAGGTCTTTTTTTCTCTGTAGAAACTAAATTTGGTCCATCGTATATTTTTTGTGGTAAGAGCTTACCAAGTTTATTAGGATTCTATGAAAACTGAAACCGAGTCGTAGCTTGTGCATACAAAAATTCTAAGAATTTCGGAGGCCGATTCGTTCCTGTGAGATAAACCAATTTCTTAGAAAAAAGTCCATAACACGTTTTTACTCAAGAAATAGCTCATCAATTAATGAATCAAGTCCGAAAAGAAGAGGACATAACACTTCCTTCACGAATGGATCATTACATAGTTACGTGAAAATGGTGATATGTTATTTAAGATATAACATAACGTTTAAGATGAAAATAACAACCCAAAGTTCAAGAGCCACTCGTAAATTACACCGTGAAGAATGGAGGAAGGACTTAGCCTTCTATACCCACATGACGAGGAAAAAATACTTTAATTTCGAGTTCAAATAGCTGATTTTTCACAAATTTGAACTTAACACCCTTTATGCTGCAAACACAGATTTGTACTATCTGTTTTGATGCATACAGTCCCTACATACTTCAGAATGCCTTCACCGTGGTAAATAAAAGAATAATGATGTCATTCAAATGTGGGGACCTGAATACTTGGGAAATTAAGGAAATGAAGGGACTAATCACCTTCCAAAAGTAAGAGCTTAGAGTATCCTTATACACTCGGAACCATTCTGTGTCGATGGCAAGGAACATTATGCCTCTGTTCATGAAAATTGTATTTACCTAAAGATAACTGATTACTGAATTTTCCTTTTGACTTAGACAATCCAATTGCATTGACCTTCTCGAAAAATTTAGGTCAAAGTAAACATTAAACTACTTGAAGAATTATGTATATATAATAGTCCTTCCAACAAGTCACCGTCCACTGAAGAATCATCTTAAAAAAATGCAAGACGCCGACTCTACAGACTCTGACAAATCAAGATAAAGACATTAGAGTACATTCTATGTGTTGCAGCATTTCAAAAACGACTAGACAAAGACTATCTAGCCGTAAAAAATGTCGCGGGACATTTTGTTATTCTTCAAGTCACTCAACTGTTGATACCAAGAAACGGAGCAAAATACATCAACTTACACGGATCGCATTGCTTAAAAAAATAAATATAAATTATGATTCATTATCCCTGGTTACAGACAGTAGGAATTTGCCGTCGAAACGTTAGTTATGGATATGGGGAAATATGAATTCGTACAACATTCAAACTAATATTTTTTGCCCACAAAACATCGCTGTTAAACAGAAAAATTATTTCCTTCATTTTATCAAACCAAATACCCAATTTGTTTCAAATACGATATTAAAACGAAAAGTTCAAAAACTTCATCTACGCATAGTACAAAAAAATAAAATTGAATGCAGCATTGGCGTCCCTCTACAATTTTTCGAATAATAGATAAAAATCGGAAGTGGGCTGCATAATGTGAACGCCGTTCACAAAGCTCAACGATTCGGGGGTGAGTGGAGACACCGTCACCCTATAGTTGGTTAACAGCTTCACCATCCCAATATTGTTGATCATCCGTCCCATCCTCAAGCCAATACAGTTGCGTGGTCCATCGCCGAATGGCAAATAGCTGTAAGGATGCCTTTTAGCGATCGCCTCTGCAGTGAAATTGTCCGGGTTGAAGTCGCGCGGATTCGGAAACACTTCAGGATCCAGATGATAGGCACCGGTGGGGATCAAGACCTGCACTCCTTTTTCGATGGTGTATTTAGTGTTGGGAACATTATAGTTGCGACGAGCTTTTCGAATTAAATGCATTGCCGGTGGATAGATTCGAAGAGTTTCTGAAACGAGGGTAAGCTATGATTAAGTGGATTGGCCAAAGTGAAATTAAAAGAAACTGTCATGTAAAAATATAGGATACAATATACGGTATTATAAAATGCTATGTGGAATCTTCATAGACCCCACAAATTTGTCCCGCCCTTCAATACTAACAAAAAATTATGGATGCATTCAATTTAGTCCATATTCTATTAAAACTAATCGATCAGGAAAACCATAGCAACAAATATGTTTGGTATCAGGCAATTCATGAGTCAAACTAACACAGAAATCAGAGTAAAGTACTATGTTTTCATTCATTGTGCTCTTGCATCAATAGATTCATCATAAAACCTCCCAAGTCCCATACTTACCATCAATAATTTGTTGTAAATATTTCATTTCTTTAATTAAGTCATATGTGAATTCTCCATTGTTCTTCGCAAGCACGCTGAATATTTCCTTCCTCACTTTTTCCTGCACCTCAGGATGTCGGCTCAGCTCATACATAGCCGAGCCAAAAGAATTCGCGGATGTTTCCATACTCGTGAAGAAGAACAGAAATGCTTGGGCAGCGATTTCGTTTTCAGTTAGCTTCCCAATATGACCATCATGTCCTTGCAACGTTCCCGTGTTTTTCAGCTGAATCAGCAGATCCATAAAATCATTGCGCTTCAGATTAGCCTTCTCCCGATAGCTGATCGTATCACCTATGATTTTCATGAAAAAGCTACTCACGTCATCTTTGAACGTTTTCATTTGGAAAAATCGAGCTATGTCTGGAAAGCTTTGCATGAAAATTCGCACTAGTTCTGAATGTCTTGGCGACGAGAAGATCTGCTCGCCCATTAAACGGAAATTGTCATCAGGATTTTTCAATGAGTTGCATTCGATGCCGTAGATTACATTTCCCGCGATATCAACCACAAATCTATTGATGATGTCCCTGATTTCGACCGGCTCCTCCGTTTTGGTCATCGGGTCAATCACGGCAAACATACGATCGGCCAAATCATTCACCAACGGGAAGATCCTTTTCATTTGTGCAGCAGTAAAGGCTGGCGAAAGTTTTTGACGAATCAATTTCCACTTTTCACCCTCCAAGTAGGCCATGTGTGCGGTCAGCGGATCAGATTTCTCGTTGTAGTAGTCTCTGCGGTCATGGAAGGTATCGAATTCTTTGACAAGGATGTTTCTCGCCAAGTCAAAGTCGAGAATGATGGCTACGGGCTCAGCAAAGAAATACACTCCAATCAAAGGATGCTTTTTCTTATGAGTGTCGTAGATATCACAGAGAAAATCTTTTGTATGAATGGTTTTTCCTACACCTTTTAGATTTCCATACGGGATGATGGGCTGCAGATGTGGCACCCGTCGATTTTTCCAGTACGAATATTTGTTTTTTATGACCCACCATACCCCAAATGTGAGGGCGATAATGGTGTAGATAGTGATTAGTCCGGCATCCATTTCAGATACGTTTTGTTTAAATTGATCAACACACCGTGCACTTGCAACTGATTCAGATGGAAAACTAATTCAACTGCAAGCGCAGGCAACAGCAGAAACACATTTAAGTAGAAACATGACTCTTGGAAAATTAAGTCGTGCTCATGCGAGATTGCTGACTAGTAACGACTTGGGGAAAACTATAAAACTGAAGGTTTTTCATAATCATGGTAGACTAAATGTTCTGTTGGTTTTTCAGTGTTCAGCTGAAGAAAATAGCAGTTTGGTCAAACTTTGCGAAACATTGCATCGATGAAAACGCAGTAGCGTCATTTATTAAGAACAATTAGGGACTCAAGACTTATAAGGTAGTCGGAACAGTTACTGGAGTGAATTTTTTCTTTTAGTATATACTAAAAAATTGTGTTTTACTGACCCAAATCTACTAAATTTTCGTACCTGTAACTTGAGCTGTCGAATTTAGTACAAATTAAATACATGTTCTATCGATTGCTAACTATAAAACTAGTCAAAATTAAATTATAAGTTTCTTAAAAACAAATTAAAAAAATTGAATATGTAATGAACGATTAAAGAAACAAAAATTCATTTAAAACCATACATTTCAAATAATTATAATCACATTATTTTTGGGGGAAATGTGAGCAAACCCATACACTTCCAGGAAAGCATTTAATACTTTTTTGTGATAAAAAAATTTCAAATTTAAACTTGATGATTTGTGAAGAAATTACTGGAAAAATCCTTTTTGGCAAGACAAATCATATTTGAAAGTTTAGGAAAATTAATTTAAAACAATTCACATAATTTAGAAAAAGTTGAAACTGAAATTCCAAGACTGCAGAAACATTTCTGAAATCTAAAAATGATTTTTGAATTATCTTAGCCATCTTTTAAAATACACAAGTTTTTCATGTATTGAAGTGAAAGTGCAAATAACCTATGACAAAATAATCCTAGCAGATAAATTAAATAAACTTTCCACTATTGGGAACAACAAACAAACGCATATCTCATCGAATAAAATTTACCAGTGTATCACAGATAGTTTTAATGAATATTATGATATTTATCTTATCATTTGCGGCTCTGAGTGTGTGTTCATAACCATTAAGTTTGTGAAACTTTATCACCGATAAACACTTAGTTGTTAATATTTTCTTCGTAAAGACTCACATTTAACAACTTTTTCGTGACTACTCGTATAATTTTTCACAGCAAAATTTCACATATTTTATCGCTGAACGTTTCAAGAAATATAGTCAGTTACATCATTGGAACACTTCAAGTTTAACTTTCGGTCTAAAATATGAGTTCAATAGCAACTATAGTTTACATAATTTTATCAGGTGCAATTTCCATTTGGTACCTTGAGAGAACATCACCAAAAATCCAACCACCACTTAGTGCTGAACAACTTAGTGCTCTTATAAGGGTGAATAGTAATCAAACTTCCATTTCAATGATTCAATAAAAATTTACCACAAAAAACTTATGCGAAATTCGCTTGTAATATAAAAATATAAATCAGAATCGTTTCTAAGTAATGTGTACATTAATTATGTCAAATAAAAGACTGTTTAATTTTGAACTTTTCTTTTCTTCTGCATCATTTTTGGTTCATTTTGGCTTATTAGTAATTAAATTTTCACTTCTTTCTTCATTTTTCTCAAAAGCATCAAATAAAATTCACCAACAAGAGTTATTTTTGTAAATGAATAAGATTTGTAATGATCTTGCAATTACAGCGGGGATATGCGAAAAAGTCCTTTCAAAATCTAAAAGATGGTGCTCGAAGTATCAAAGCTGAGGAGTTCTCATGCAACGGATATGTTTCGAATTCCTTAATTAGTTTTGCGGGAATGACACAAATGAAAAACAACTCCTTTTAACGGATAGAACTTATTCTGAACGTAATAGAATTGTACATTCAGTAGTTCTATCCCCTGGTTAGAAAACATCAATCGTTTGCGAATATTGCCACCAAAAGACGCTGCTGCCGTCTGGTGACTGACTACTACTACTAACTGCTGACACACTTGAGCTCAGAATGAGATAGCAGCTCATTATGAAGTATGGTTTAATGTAATTGTGAGAAGCTTATTTTATCTATTAGTTGTGTCACATAGGTCTTGTATTTTAAAAAAATCGATCGATTTTTTTTGACTTCATATGAAAGTATAGTTCTTCAACAGTATCCAGACCAAATTTCAAATAAATTGGAGCAATACTACCAGAGTTATAGAGATTTGAATACCGCGTAATCGATACGTGCGTTTTGCCTTATACGCATGCAGCGTCGTTCTACCGCGTAAAATCAGCTTCTTTCTTTTTCATCAAACATCACAACATCAAAAGGATTTAATGGGAAGCGTAGTTTCGGGGTGTCGGATGGCATCGTATTCAGGTGCTGTCATTTGCCATCCGCCACCCAGCACGACTACGGTTAGTTTTATTGATGGATTAAGCTAGAAGGCGAAGTTGTCAACTAGATTAAGAGGTTCTAACCTATGCTAAATAACTAATATTGAATAGCGACGTAGGCAGATATACGAAAAAACAAATTGACAGTCGTTATTCTTCGCGGATAGAAATAATTATACAAACCAGTTGAAGTACAACGAGCTTAATCCATCAATAAGCCTAACCGTAGTCGTGCTGTCTGGTGGCGGATGGTAAATGACAGCACCTGAATACGATGCCATCCGACACCCCGAAACCACGATTCCCATTAAATTAATGATAAACCAGCATGAACTCTGGAACCTAAGAACGTCCACTAATGTGCAATAATAGTGTTAGTGACTTGCTAACCAAAAAGCACACTGGAAGGCGAAGTTGTCAACTGAACTAGGAGGTTCTAACCTATGCTAAATAAATAATATCAAAAGGATGCTCTGAAGATCGCCAATGAGGCAAAAAATTACTGTATGGCTGTGGAATCGACGACTCGATGTAAGTCGCTAAAAAATTACTTTAATTCATTAAATCGCTCGAGTTTCCGTGTGATAAACACGATTTCTCGAGAACAAATCAATCGATTTTGCTGAAACTTTGTACAGTTCCTCTATATAGTATTGACTCGTGCTTGAACGAAGGGATTTTCATTCGGTCGACTCGTTTTTGTTTTATACAAAAAATATTAAAAACGATGAGAATTGGAAAAATGCTCAAAAATATGAGACAAAAATTCATTCAAATCCATTTCAAAACTTTACATTTTTTTCAATTTCTTCGTTTAAGCATGAGCCAAGGGTATAAGCTATAGGAAATTTTTTGAATTTTTCATTTGAGATGAACCTTCACCGAAATATTCTGCCTAACGCAAAAAAGGTTGGACGAGGAAAACTGCAGGAAAATTGAAAATTTTCAATATTTTTAGCTGAACTTTTTCTACAACTTCTTGAAATGCTAAACTTTTATGTGTGTTAATTCTAAATAAAATAGATTTTTGGTTTTTAAAATACTTTTTTTTGAAAAAGTTGTTTTTTTCCTTCAAGGCCTATGTAACCCTTTAATGCAAACATATGTTGTACACAGCTGCGTCTAACACTTAAACTATCAGTACAAATAATAAAAAGTGAAAAACAAATACAGATAGATTTACTTATGCGTCGTAAATATCCGGTACAAACTTACACAGTCTATTAAAAGCACAACCTCGAATACTACCTTCAAATTGTTTGACATTTTCTTTGCCGACAGATGGCACTTGCTACATTAAAATTTTAACCTCATTAAACTACTAATGATATTGTTTCTGCCTCATTACGGCCAGCTATTTATAAATCAGATCCAGCTCATTATGCGCTCTAGTGTATTTGACAATCGAATAATCTAAAAACAGGATTCGGAAGAAAGCAGAGCATTCTGGCAAATAATTATCAAATTCATTTTGTTCTTTTGAGCTCTGCTTTAAAACAGGGGCAAAAAATGGTTTGCAAAAAATTATCTTTTTATAGGAATAGCAGAAATCACTACATTTGAAGAGCGCAGTAGCTGCAACTACAAATTTAGTAACTCGCATGAACACCAAAAAAGTATGATAATTCATTTACCTCGTATGCCATTACTTCTTCTCCATAAGTCTTAAACATGAAAATCCCTCTCTGCCATCCTACAATCATTTATTTATCCATTTACTCGGGCAAAACCTTCAAAATGACACATTTAATGTTGTTATCAGTTCATCACAGATGGACGAAAACCTTGAGCCATATACGAGCTAGTCTTCTCATTCTGGTTTCCCAACATTTCCCCTCCCCCCCCTATCCAAACAGTATAGGATGTACTTCTGAAAAGGATTCAAAAACAGATTTTAGATTATTTACTATTTTCCGTCCAGTCAGTAAAGCACTATCGTAACTGGCATTTTACCATTCCGGCCAACGCAATTCACAAATCCAGAATTTCCAAACGGATAAAAAACATATAAATAATCCTTGTGAAAGCCGGCCAGACCAAGGAAAAGGAAAAATTCAACACAGAAATAAGCTTATCTGGGTGAATGTTATTTCTCGTTCTTTCGTGAATGGATGATGGTTTTTTATTGTGGATACAAACATCTTTGTGCGTTACGGTTGTTTTACGCTTTTTTGTCGGTTCAGATACTAGATCTAGGAAAAGGATAAGAACGGATGGTTCTAGTTATACTGGGCTGTAGTACAAGGGAAGGAAGTTTGGAGTTTTGGATTTAACTAGTCTTTCCGGTGAAACTTTGCTCAAAAAGCTTGCTTTATTGGTACATCAAGAGAATATTGAGTCTATATCATAGGAAGTACTCCAGGTCAAGACAAAAAAAAATATTCAAATGTGAATCATATTCTTGAAATTGAAACTCAAACCAATTTGTTTGACTTTGTAATTAATTTTTCTGGAAATACGATGCAATTTATCAAACAAGACCATTGACAATAAACTCTATCTTCATTTGAATCGACTGAACTAAACATATTTCACTTCACTGTATATTACTTTTTGAATAGAATCCCCAAAATATATCTCACTATAAAATCCGGAAAAGGATCTGGTCAAAAGTTTTATTTTGCACGGCCTCTTGTCTTCCAACGGTCCTTCATCCCAGTACCTACACATGTCCAAGCAGTCCTCCATATGCTCGGCTGATAATAAAAATAAAGACGAATATTATTCTTTTATATGCATACTTTTCTCGGTCTGATGAAGGACGGATAAAGTTGAAGGATCCTAGATTTTCTCAAAATTCAGACTTTATTATCATTCTTCCATATCGGACGCGTGCATAGATCCAAATGAGAAAGGACCAGAGTCTGATACACATTTCACGATGGTTTTATTGTAAGTGTAGTTTACTGTTGTGGAAAAAGTATGAAAATAAAGTATATTATTATGAGAGGATCCCGTTCGAGTATGGCGAAAGATATAAAATCACGCAAAGGGTGGTCCTGTAATGACAGTATGAGTGCTACTAATACGAAGGAAGCAATCTGTAAAAGTGAAGAGCGTAAATTTAATGGAGGATATCGTAAAGTTGAGCTGTAAAAGCAATAATGCCAGATTAAATGTTTGAATGCGTAGCAAACAGATGCAAAGAAGAATTTATTTTTTAGCAACAGATGGTACGAATATAGAATTGAACTTGTGAGCTTTGATGCCAATTTCAGGGGAAGTGCTTCATAAAATAAGAATCCTAGCCATGTATGCCAGAATGTTTAGTGTTAAACCCCATAAATTTGCATTCATTATCGCTTTTTGTGTTTCAAAAAGAGAAAACTTAATGAAAGATTAGAAAATGGAGCTGTAGAAAGGAAACAAACATTAAACTATGATTCTTTTGTTACGAAATTCGTACAAGATTAGAAATTTTTACATACTTTGCATATCTTAAAGTACGGCCAAACAATATGGGACATGCTTTAAACTAGTTTCATGCTATGACGTTCAAATGGCAAAATATCGTTCTAAAAATACTGTCCAAAGGTATGTTACCGGACCATGAGTAGTAGTTCACGAATTTTAACACTGAATAACACGAAAATTGTTCCCCATATTTAATTTTAAGATATATACAAAAAATACTACATGTTTTCCATTTCAAAAAAAATTGTGAATATTATATCCTCAAATTCAGCTGTAAAGCTGTTTCATTGAAACCCAGCGATTTTTCACATAACTCTTTTTATTTTCTTGACATAAAATTCTCGAAGAAAATTTATATTTTTTGTAGTGCTTCAATTTTTGTTCACCAGTGATCAAATATTTTTAATTTTAAAGTCCGCCAATTTTTACGCATGTAATTTTTTTGTTTGTAATTTTCTTGAAACAGTTTTTCAAACCGTTGGCACAACATTATATTCTGTAAACACTTATTCCTGTGAAAATTCTTAAATGCATATTTTTTTATAAATCTTAGAAGTCGTATTTGATGATTCATTTCTGTTGAGACTTTCAGAAATAATTTTATGGAAAATTTTGTTAATTGCATTGTTTTAAATTTAATTGTTACTATTTTTACATTTTAAAAGAATAATAAATATTAATTTTTAAATATTTTAAAATTTAATATTCATATATGTAGTGATTTATTTTGTATTAATTTTCTCCGGTGAATTTCACCTTAAGGGGAAAGTAATCTGTTAAAAAAATTCAACCTTTTTTGGTAGATATTTCGTTAGAAAACTACATTAAAAATACCCGTATAAAATTTTATATCCATATCTAAATTGGTTTTCTCTCTTAAGCGCTCGTAGACTTCCTGCGTCCTAGTATACTTTTTTGAGGGTAAGCGGTCTTCAAGTGCCTGAACATATGTCACTGTGTAACTGTTCGACTATTATACTCTCTAATAAAAAAACAACTTATATCACATAGTCTAAGTTAGTGCATATTTGAATTTCATAGTTTAAACATCATAAATTGTGATTGAAAATGCTTTCAAGGTGAAAAAACGAGACAAATCTCGTAAACCAAAGAAACTTTAAACGCGTTTTTCCCGAAACATACTTTTTGTGTGCGTGTCGTAGATTTGTGAAAAAACTACTCATCCGAATTACTTCAAATTTTCTACACATACTTAATAACTATTTAACTACTGCACAAGCTTAAATTTAGAGCAAAAAACAATTCTAGAACACTGTTTTCAATCGAAAATAGGCAAAATAGGTTACACGTATTTTCAACCGTGCACCAAATCGCGGAAAACTGACTTATTGTCCTAAATTTGAGCCCGTGCAGTATTTGCTACTCATGGCTAATAGTTTTTTTAGTATATGGTCACATATGGATATGTTTTCAGGGTTTTACGACTCGCAATCCGCTTTTTTTGTTTGGGACTGCTCAAGCGCTTGGTCGAAACGGCTGCCATTTTGTTTTTCAATTTTTTTTAATAATGTGAATCTCAACTTTTATTCTCAATATATATTATATACATTGCAAATTTCAAGTCGATAGCTTTAATAGCATATTTTTTATATACATTTAAAAAATAGATGCATTTTCACCGTTTTAACAGAGTACTTCCTCCTTAAAACATTGTTGAGCACACTACCTGCAGAGATTGCTGTTAACAAATCATTCAATTTTTGAAGCACTTTGTGGAGTTCTTTTATTCTTTAAAATTACAAGGATTACTCTTGGCTTAAAGTTTGAAGTTGATATGTAATTTAAAGATATTTATGTATTTTCCTTCATTCCATTCAACTATTTTTTTCCTTATGGATTTTTTAATGAACTTTTAATTGTAGTGAATTTTTTTGGATGCAGGAAATCTATCTTTTGCCTTTGATCCTGACTCACACTTAAATTGTCCAATATATCTTTACCTACACCGGAAGCATCAAGGACAACTACATTCTATCCTTAGTACTCCTCACCAAATCGTCACACGTATTATATCAATTTTCGTTAACATGAAAACGGGTTTGAACGATTTTGGATTATATTTATCTTGAAAAGTTTTCTAAGATTTTCCTAGAGCAAAATTCAAAGCGGAAATATTGCTCAAATCTCACTCATTTGTTTCTAAGTAACCTTTTCCAAAAAGAGTTTCTTTTTTGTTACATTCAATTGATTTGAATCATTTTTCGTTTAACAAAAAATTAAACCAAACTGTTTTGAATGACTTCAGTGAAATTTCAGAATTGAAATAGTCGGCAGAATTTTTTCGGAGATTTCTTTTCCTAAATTTATTTGGATGCAATTTTTCCAACTGGTTTTCTTATCATCTCAATTATTCTTCACTTTGTTTGGAAACATTTTACTCGAATTTATTTTTAATACAATAAATGTATTTAGTATTCCTTTTTCGGCGATTTTAATGCATGTCACATAGTATCTTGCAACTGCAGGCTCTATTGCACTTTATTCCAGTAGATATTTTCAAATTGAACTTCAATTTATTTTCCGTTTCAACTCACCATAGAAACATCTTTAGACTCAATCCTGCTGCAGACAGAGAAACATTTTTCCATCCAAACCAGAATACCCCATTAGCATTCCATTACATCGAAAGTGTCCCGTTCTAAAGAAAGTCTCACCCAGCAATTGCCGATGCAAAGATAGTTAACGTTACGGAACAACTCAAAAGATGCCTTCAAGGTTTGTTTCCATATTGAAAAAGCTACTTTCGAATGGGAACCGTACAGCTGGCCAAGATAAAATCACATTGGTATCATGGAAAACGATATCCTTTCTCTTGGTTTCTTTGCCAACTGTGCCTTCTGTATCCACAGCATCTACAAAGAGTGGTAGAGTTCCACGGATTTCCTTAGGCTTAACTAAGCACTAATGGTGAGTGGGAAACCCAAATGGGGGAGCAATTCACTTTTTTTGAGGAAAATGCACGAAATGTCCTTTGAAAGTTCTCCAATGTTTTTTTCACGATGCTGCAAACAAAACATTGAAATGCTTTCACATTCAAGTGATACTGTTGCACAGATGAAATATCCTTATCTAAGTTTTCGGTCTCATTTTTATAAATGGTCCTGTTTTTGAGGTTGGCTGTTTGTTTACACTCTTATCCTGTCGCAAAGATCTTATGCAGGTTTTACTTTGCCAAAAGTGCTTTTTGGGGTTGAATCTGCAAAAGTGAATTTGAAAATAATAAAATCAAAGTAATATAAGAGCGAAAAACATGTTTATAACTAGAAAACACTACCTTTGTTTGATGATTGATTCCCGAACCGTAAAGAATACCCTTATGTTGAATAAATAACATCATTTTCTTGAAGCATCAAAAGAAAGTGCACTTCCTTATATTGATCTAATTTAACATAAGTTGCATGAAGGCTAAGCAACTTTTAATACGATGAAACTGCATATTTTATTGGAAAATTAAATTCACAGGATTTATAATCAAATGTGTGTGTGTGAATTAACTGTACGTTTTAATTTAAGTTGGGTGCTTAAATAAATAGAGCCTTGTGTTAGTCTTTTTTTTACTTTTTAAATTGCTCAGGTCTTGCCAGAATATTAACTACACTAGAAAATCTGAAAAGTCATAAAACATTTCAACATAAAAACGAATCCAAATTACTATTCATGGTAAGTTGAAATTCTTCGAAATCCAACTTTCGCACCTTACCCATATTCGCCTTGGAGAATTTACACTTCCACGCCACGATCGCATCTGTTTTAAAATGCAAATTATTTGCATTACTTCATCCTTGCAAGCTTGTCATTGTCTATCTCTCCTTTTTGTTGGTAATCTTTATGCTGTGAGCTGCTTGCCGTGCCACCAGACATTATCCATTATATTAAGCAGTTTAGATATGCCGAAAGAGATTTTATCTAGTCTACGTGAGATTGTTGTGAATCAGAGCCAGAGTTGGAGTCAATGCCAGCTATTCAGTGAGCAGGAAGGGATGCGACCATGTTGATAATTGTCAAGGACAATATGGGGGATGTAAAGCGTTTCCCTTACCTTGTGACAATCACTATGCTTTCGGGGTGCGAAAAATGGAGTTGCGCCAAGAGGTTAAGGAATATTTTATGACTTTAAACTTGTTTCTGGATCATTGACGATATGCACGATTAAATTTGAGTTCGACTAGAACGAGGATATAGCATGAGTCGGAATTGGATGGAATTGCAAATCTTCAATGGCTACCCCACATGTATTTAAATTATTTTATTTAACGGGAAACTGGTAGCGTAAAACGATTAAGTGATCATAAAATTCGCACTTGGTTTGCGAAGAATGTGTTAGAGTCAATTTAAATTAGTCACAACGTTACGTTTTTAAATCAAATACCAAAGAATATTGCTTCACAGACAATAGCCCCCCATCCCCTCCCAACCGTTGTTTTTTCCGAAGTCTACTTCTTATGCGGAAGGAATCACTTTGAAACCTATTAAGGCTTCCACGAAAATATGTGTTTATTATTAAGGCATTCGAATTTTATAGTAAAAACCAAATTTCTGAATAACTTTCCCACTATCACTTATCCAAATTTTGATCATTTATGAAATAAGATTTAAAATAGTACATTTTAATTTTTTATTCCCAACTTTTGTACTAAAGAAATATATATCTACGGAACCTGTTCTTCATGTTTAATAAATAAAATCATTATATAATCAGTTTAAACCTCTCGACACGCATTTTATGTAATCATATGTAGTCCAAACATAAAAATAAATTTCTTGGAGAAAATCGTATCTTAAATTGAAAAAACCAAAGTTACATATACTGAAGTGTTTCGTTTAGTTTTTATTCGGAAAACTACTTACATAAAAATATTCGCCACAAAAATGAAAACGAAAACCATCGACAAAACATAATCGAAAAGCAAATTCATAAAAACAACATTAAAAAATATCTTAAAAATAAAACTACTTCTAAAAAAATTGTCCTTTTGTGTACTTTTGAAACATTTCTCTAAAGAACAGAAAATTTATGCTAATCATTCCATGAAAAAAAAGCAGTGAGGCACTCTGGGAGTGTCCGGTGGGAATTTTAGCGACGTTTTGCAAATGATTATGTAAAGGTTAAAAAGTTGTATATAAATAAATGCAGGAAAAATTCGGGAATTAATGTGACAAATTCAAAAATCTAAGATACATATAATATGACAAAATATGACTTTTTTATTGCTTTTATCCACACAAAGTAACTTAAATTAAAAAAAAAACATGGAGCGGGAATTTGAACCCTCTACCTCGAGTGCAAGAGTCGGGCGCTCTGCTCACTGAACCAGCCGCTCTACTCTTATATTTGCACATTTATGCTATGTATCGTGCTCACTTTGAATTTTAAGACAAACTTCCGTTCGCTTTTTCGTTCGGTACGCTTTTTCTGGGCTAACTACTCGCGCTCACTTTTCGTTCGAACATTTGTAAAGGAAGCTAAACTTCCAATAACTTACTAATGATCAGGACAAATGCCAACTTTTTTTTAACTATAACCCATCATGCGAAAATTGACTGCAGTGTTTTAACGTGCAAAAATGTTGTTATAAAAATTATGAAACGGCAAAAAAACTAGTTTAAAAGTATTTTATTTCAGGAAAATTTAACAAAAATTCCAAAACGTTCCGTAAGAATTTTTATCATTTGATATTCATTTTTCAATACAACGAACTTTTCAAAAACTTCTCGACCAAATTTAATAGATGAATATTTAAAACGCAATGAAAAGATTAAAGATTAAAAAATTGGGAAGTAATCTTTGCGTTGTAATATAGTTCAGGTGCATTATTTATGGTGTTGTTTTATGACTTGCATTTAAATCGGCCCAAGAGAAAATAATAATTGGTTTAATGGAAATAGTCATAAAGGTGAAATTATTCAGCACTTGTTTCCACAAACTAATGGTAACATCACATATCCTAGTGTTACATATTACAAGGCTTTCTGATGAGACATCCTTTTTCCAAATAACAACATGTCATATCATGCTTCCTGGAAACAATAAAACTCTCTTTGTCAATTGTTTTCCCCAGCTCCTTATTCGACTCGAATTTATCTTTCCACAAAGCTTCAAAATACTACAACACATAAATAGTTATTCGATGGTTGATTATTATTCAACTACAAGTTTCCTTAAGTCCTTATTCGACAAAAATATCACCCTAACGACAAACTAATCCAAAATGAAATCTGGAAAATGACTCGTTCTTGCTGTTATTCCCGAAAAAGTTTTACGACACATCTCAACGATATTTTCAAACAGAAGATTTCGATATACATAGTTAGAAGGCCACATCTGAACACTTTCCTAGAATGGTAGCGTTAACAGGGGGAGACAATATCTTTTCCCGCAATTCTGTTGAATAATTCATTAAGGATAGCTGTTGGTGCTGCATACCATCATCATCCTTGGCTGCTGAACTTTCACCATGCTTCTTTGGTGGTTCCACTTTCGATGAGCAGCCGCTCAGCAGCCAGTTATTGCGGGTGACAATGGCATTCTAAATACGAAAAAGGCGATTATGTTAAATCTGTTTTGTTTCGAGTCACAAGATACTATTTTTAGGGGAGAACGATATCGAGAAGGGATGTGGTTTTTATATCACATAAATCGTCGAAATAGATTGAACTGTTGTGAACTTATTAATAACGATGTTATGTTCAATCGTTTCATAAGAGGAAAACTATGTTTAAAACTTTCTACACTACATTGATTTAATAAGTTCGCTTAATTGAATCCATGGAAGCTTCTGCAAAAAGTACTCACTTACCAATTGAACAAAAACTTCTTGCATCCGCACTGCAGTGCAACTATCTTTACTACTTACTTATTATTTCATCCAAGTTTCGATAGCTGTCCATCATTGACCAAATTTACGACGGACGTCTATGATTTATGAGTCCATTTAGAAAATGAAATATTGACACAAGGACGAATCAATAGGATAGTGCTCAGATAGTGATGTACTATCGATCGAATCAATAGATCATGTGAGTGCACGGAAGCTGACGAAGTTGCAAAGTGTAACGTCGTGTCGAATCCAATTATCAATTGACATCATCCATCACGACAATGTACACAGGACATGCAACCTTTAGTTGAGTCAGACCCATATGGATGTCGAGATTGGATACATCAAAATTCTTCATTGGATTATTTGGTTAGCTTTGATTTTCGAAATTTTAAGTAGAGCTTGGATTATTTTTGAAGAACCTGCTTTTCAGGTAACCATTGTTAAACGCATAATTTGAACCATTCTGAAAAGTGGAGTTCAAATAATCCCCATTTTATCTTATCCTTACGTTTCCAATTCTGATTCTATGACCCCAGAAAAATGTGGAGTTTTCTAGAGTACTTCCTGAGAACCCTTTTTTGATCGTACTCAAACTGTTCAAACATACAGTTGTGTTCATCTCACAGTTTACGGTCTTGGAAACATATTATAACTACAGGGTGGCGCAAACGTTTCTGACCTTTGACATGAAAAATCACCCTGAATGAATTTATCGGCTATAATCTATCTTCAAAAGTTTTGGCACCCACTTTAAATTTTCTTACAACAACATACCTTTAATTAATTTCTATGAAGAGTGAAAGCAGATATTTAAACGATAATACGAAAATAATGACTTTTATTGAAAACTCAGCAGAAACAGGCACGAAAATTCGAAGAGGATTTGTAGGTAGGCCTAATTACAAGTGAAATATGCAGACCCTTAATTACTTGAGTATTTTTCTAGTAGCCTTAGATATTAACTCCTGTACAGTCAAAAGACTTTTGAAAATACAAATTTATCCATTCAGATTTGGTTACTTGAAGTGAAAGTACCAAATTTATCGAAAGACCTTAATTTTAACGCTTTTTGTACTCTTTTGTAACCCTTAAAACTTCGTGAATCTTCAACGAATTGAATAGGAATTTTTTTGCAACGATAATGGGGAGTGATCAATATCAAAAACTTATTGCAATTCAACGCATGCATCGATAGTGGTAAAGCAGCAGCGACATATGCAGAATTCTTAATATTAGCAAGAACACCGTGAAAAAATGGAGCAATGCCGAAGAAAGAAACATGGAGGATATGCAAAGAAGTGACCGACCGTCGGTACTTTCAGCAGAAGCAAAAAAAAATCGAACAATGGCTGAAAATAGAACAGAAGTGGGGGCACGAACAGTGACGAAACGGCTTAATAACTCTCCGGCGGCCGTTAAAAACGTGTCGAGGCGAACCGTTCAACAATACATTCGGTCCACCAACTTAAGCCGGCAAGCCTATAAACAACACAAGAAACCTCTCCTTTCCAAGAAGAACATTCGACATCGGCTGAATTTCTGCCAAAATCTCAAAAACTTCGGATTTGCTGATGACAATGCCCGTGGTGGAAGATTGCGTGCAAACATCCTTTTTATGGACGAGTCAGGGATCAAACCGCATCCGAAACCCAAATGACAGAATAGAACAGTGAGAACCAGCTATTCCGCAAATACTCTCATAATACAGACTCCAAAATTCAACTTCAAAATCATGGTAGCAGGCGGAGTGAGCAGTCGCGGAAGAAACCAATTTCACTTTGTTCAGCAAGGAGTGTCTGCGAATGGAGAATATTACAGGAAAAATATTCTCCCTGTTTTAGTGCAATGCCTTACTAATCGTCAACAATTCAGGGACAGAAAGGAATGGATTTTGATGCAACATGGCGCCAAGCCGCATACTGCTTTGAAAACTTATGAGGCGATTTATGAGTATTTTTTTAATGTGTGGATTGATTGGCTTGGTAATTCCCCTGATTTAAATCCCATCGAAAATGTGTGGTCTAAATTAATGGAGAGTGTCTTTAGAGATCCTAGATCAAAAATAGGCAGCAGCTGATTCGACGTGTACAAGTTGAGTGGGACGCAAGTTCTGCAAACTACCTAAAAAATTATGTGAAAGTTTCAGAAAACGACTTTTAGAGTGTATAGAAAACGAAGGAGTACATACTTTATACTAATTATTTATATTATTACCTAATGTGTGTAGTTTAAAATAAAATTATTATATTAAATCAATCTCTTTTCTTTCAAATTTTATACAAGAAATACTACGGTCAGAAACTTTTACGCCACCCTGTAGAATAGTTTCGACTGACCAGCATAGGTTTAAAAAGATACCTCTTGGCAAGCCAAGTACACGTATAGCAAGACCAACCTTATTTTCTCTTCAACGTTTAAATACAAGAACCAAAACTAGAAAGCCAAAACAAATAAACTTTATACAAAACTGAATTGCCCTTTAAATGGAGGGATACAGTCAAATCGGATTTGCTTCCTGAAACTAATTACATCGAGGCACAGTTAAAAGTAATAGATGCCATCATGTGTTCCAGCTGCTTAGTCGGCGAAGAAGAACGCAATGCTGATGACGATGACTTCCTGTCGTCAATGAAAGTCCTGAAACCAACATTCTTACCGCGAAGTATACCATAACACGCATATGGCTTACTCAATTAAATGAATCCTAATCGGGAAATGACTTTTCCTTGAAGAGATCTTAGGGATCTGGTTAAGATTGCTCGAAAGGTGAACTTACACATATGTTTGACTGGATGTTGTGTATGGTCTGTATTCATACTTATGAAGAAAGCATGCAATATTCGAGGATGTTCACTATCATTCGAATTTGTCGTTTTTAGCCATATGTAACTTTCATCGACTTTTAACTTAAATTCCCTTGTTTGAGAAGAAAATATTGATGCAGAAACAAATTTTATACGCTTGAATTTCAATCATAAGAAATTCTGTCCTTGAAATAAAGGGTTCACATGAATATATTCTATCTATATCAAAATGATCCCCAACAGTAAACGGGGAAAAGATACTTACCGCATTCCTCCTGACACTCAAATGTAGCCAAGGCATCTTCATATTCACGCTAACAAGACCCAAAACATGCATTTAAGATTATTATAAGAAGCTCGCCACGATTCTCGGCAAACATCCTCCCTGCCACTTACGGAAATGTTCAACAGTTTCATATGTGTGCATGGAAATTACAATATGTTCGGGAACGCGCGCCTCATCGCAATCCTACACAATATAAGTACATATGTGGCACTTACAAGCATCATGAGTACACTTAACCATTTTACGAGGAAACTATGGCTCCTTTATGGCATCCTGAAAAGGATATAATCGGCGTGATACAATGTGTACAACTGGAATGAGGCCAAGTTCATAGGTGTCTTGGGGTCACATTGTTGTTTGTTCAGAAAGTTTTCGCATAATCTCCGAGGGGCAACACGACAAGCCTGCACGCCTATATTACCCATGCGGCCTGTTCCAAAAGGATGCTTTGCCGGTCCGCAAAGATGAAGTTAATGAGCCCAAAGGGTTTATTATATGTGGACACACAAGAATGTTTGGCATTTTAGTGTTTGATTTAGCCTCTACCTTTGTCACAAAGTGGCGCATATGCTAAAGGTCCTGGGCGCTAATGATAATTTAAAGAGTCGGTTAATTGGGAAGTGGTGTCTGAATGATGATGATCATTATTATTACTGTAGTCACATCTGGTGGTTGAATGAATTTTTGGATCCATGAAAGGGTTCCTGTTGCGAATCAGAATGATTTCGATAAATGGTTTGATGATGAATGTTTTAATCATGGCAACGACACTCAAGGGCTCTTGATAATTAGTGCTGGGGTTAAAGTACTAGCAGAAAGGTTAAGCAATCAAACAAAACAACGATGATGCTGTGTTGCTTTTTCTTCCTTAAAGTCGCCAAAATCGTGCTCCTTATTAAAGGCTTTCCAATATTGTAAACTTCTATTTAAGAAGAATTACAAGTTATTTTACAAAGTCTGCAAGTAGCGAGATTATGTAAAATAGAGATGCTTCCTTGATTTGTTGAGAAAAGACCAAACTTAAATTTAACATTCAAAAGACATTTTTCATAGGAACTTCTTTCAAATTCGATTAATCTTATGAGGAAAAACGAACGATGAACTTGCCTTAACTTGGCAAAGAAAACAAATAACACTCATATCATGCTTTTATTGTTGTTGTTTTCATTTCCTCAAAACTCAAAAATTTCGGAGTAGTGTCACACATTTTCTACTCGTTATGTTTTTCTCAAGGATATCCTTTTGTATGTATCGTCTGCAAAAAAGTCTAATCGGCAATGCGATTGGTAACTACGGAAAAACTAAAATAATCTATTTTCTGCTTAAAAATAGCACCAAGCAACCACCACCATTAAACTGGTGATTCAATCTGAAACACTTTGCAACGAATCATCAGAAGCAAAGATGCTTTTCCTCGTTGCCCTGCTAAGCAATAAATTTAATCCCTAATTGATTTATAAGTGATTGTGGCCGAAGATAGAATCGTTGACAACACTCACAGATTTTTTTCACCCTAAAGTACTTTCTCCCCAAAATGAAAATTTATAGTGGCGACAATAAGTCTCCACCATTCCTCAATTCCAAGTTGTATCGTAACGATGATTTGAACGAGATTTCAACGTGATGAAAGGATATGTAAGACTTATTTGATTTGTAAACTATTGATATTTTGTGTTTTGGTGCTTGTTTTCATTGATTAGCGAAGATTTTCCTCTTGGTCAAAATGCAATTCCTGTTATTTTATTTCCCAAAGCAGTGAAATTACAATCTGGAAGGCTTCAAAAAGAAAAAAAAGTGTTCGCATAGTTTTCAAATGTTTTTTGTCGCATATTTTTGGATTTCACATATTATTTTCAACCAGGCATCGAGTTTGAGCGATCAACTGAGCCACATCTGCTCACAATTAAATTGTCCTTCCCAAACTCTTTGGTTGAATTTCAAATCCTAATTTGTGGATTCTGAAATAAACCGAATAGTGTGTAGTCTTTGAAGAGTGCAAAATTAAGAATATGTGCTTTGTTGAACTAGTTTTAGAAGGTTGTTGAAGAAAAACATATTTAAACAAGCCGCGAAGTGCGACCCTTGAGGTCCACACGGTCAACTTCCCAGTAATATCTAGATAAACATTAAAAATATTAAACTAAATCATAATTTTAAAAATATTACTACTTTAAATAATAATAATGAGAGGTATTCATAGCAGCAACAGGAATGAGTTGATATTAATCATATCATCTACGGAAGGTTTTTTTGGACTTCTATCATTTAAGCTTTTTTTTATTAACACTAAAACACTGTAAAAACTATTAAAAATCTGCTCAAATTATGCAAATATTATAAAACTTCGATTGAATTTACAACAATTTCCTTAGAATAAAAGATATAAATTAATGTCATTCGTATGAACCCTCTATACATAATAACTTTGAATGATTTTTTATTTTTTATTTAGTTTTTTTTTATAATCATGGATTATGGTTTTGCTGGTTTCTCTTCAAAAACTGATAAGAATGTATAAATTTTATAAAAATTTATTACTGTGCTGTGCTAATCAAGTTGAAAAATTATTTTTTATAAAAAAACCTTAAAATCCTAAAAGCCTAATTTTTTGCATTTCTTTTATTAAATTAAAAAGCTGCTGAAACAATTTTTATGTAATGTTAAAAAATTGCAGCAATGTTAATAAATGTCTATCGACACCTTATTATATCTGGTTCGTGAGATATAGTGAATGATAAAAACGACCTTGGAAATCATGATGACTTTTAATTATTTTTTATTTGTAATTTAATTTTTTACGTAATCATGAGAAAAAGTTTTGAAATTGTTTCTACAAATATTGTTTGGAGTATATAAATTTTATAAACACTGATTACTATATTTCGCAAATCAGGTTATAAATTTATTGTTTATGAAAAAAATCTAATTTTGTGCACTTTATTCTCTTAAATTAAAAAAACGGCTCCAACAGTTTTTATAAAAATTTGATAGATTCACGCAAATGTTAATACACGTCGATTGGCACCTTAACAATGCAAATCGTATGTTTGGTTCGTCAGATATAAAGCATGACAGAAATGGCCTTGAAGAACATGATGACTGTTAATGATTTTTTTTTGATTTGATTTTTTTTTGTAATCATGAGTAAAAAACTTTGATGTCATTTTCAATAGAACTGTTTGAAGTATATAAATTTTATAAACATTGGTTACTACAACTTGGAAATAAGGTTAAAAATTTATTGTTTTTGAAAAAACCGTTATTTTTTGCACTTTTTTTTAAAAAATTAAAAAACGGCTTCAGGAAATTTTTTAAAAACTTGAAAGAATCACATAAATCTTAATACGCGTTGATTGACACCTTGATCAAGGAAATCGTATATTTCGTTCGCGAGATATAACGCATGACAGAAATGACCTTCAAAGGGGCAAAACAACAAACCCCCCGACCGAAGTTTCCCAAAAACTAATCAGCTCTTAAGATTGCAAAGACGCTTCGATTGACACCTCAACGAAGTCGATACGACTTTGTTTACGTGAGTTATCGTCGTAGAAAAAAGTGTCCACGAACGTACGTACGTACGTACACACACACACACATACATCTCCCTTTCTAAAAACACTTTATATATACTCTATAGACCTCAAAACGTAAAGAAATGTTGAAAATTTCAATTTTCGAGGCGATTACAAGAACTTCCCATATACTGGGAAGTTAAAAATGCCAAAAACAAGGCTTTTTGATGTTAAAATCCGGTATCTTAATAAATGGTGGCCTAGCGTAGAGAATGTAATATCTTTTAAACGATCAACACTGCAAAATTTCTGGTGCAAACACAAATCCTCCCAAACGGTCACCAAAAATATAAATGGGCCGTGTTAGGGTTCATGCGTCACATGGTACGAACGGTTCAATTTATTTTCTTGGCAATAAGATTTCCATGAACATATATGAAAAAATTGCTTCCACGAAAACTCACTCTCAGTTAATATTTCCGGAAGCATCTATGAAAAGTATTTCCATCAATAAGTTGAAAATGAATGTTGTAGAATTTATTTATGCGTTGGAGAAAAACTAGATGGCGATGCCATATTGGTCAACCCTGACCGGAATCTTGATAGAAAGATCACTACCATTGACTCCGTGCGCGCGGCGGCCACAAATATTAAGCTGTGAAGTGAAATAAAAGTATTGGGATAATAAATAGTTATTTTATTTTATGATACAACGTGAATTTTAATTAAAAATTAAACCGAAATTAAATAAATGAGAGCAAGATAAAGTATTTTTAATTTTTTTAAATAAGTTCAATTAATTTTTGGTTTGAAATTTAAACAGAAAATTCCAAACAAGTGATAATTGGCAAAAAAATTAAGATTCATATTTTTGAAACGAAGTGGGCAGATGTTTCTCATTTTTCAGACCTTGAAATAGTTTTAAGGAAAAAACTACCGGCAAATAGATTTCAAAACTTACAAATTGAAATTCAACAACCTTCATTCTTTATAGAATTCCAAAAAAAACTGGGTTAAGAACTACGATCAGATTTTTTCCCATTAAGAAACTATTTTCCGATATTATTTCCACTAAATTCAATAAAAATCAACGCTTTGATTTCATTCGAAATTATTTAGAAGCAATTTCCTAAGAACAACTGTTCCAACAGAAAAAAACTGCCAGTCGAATTTTATCGAATATAGCAGGGAATGTTAATGAAAATGAATGGTATGGAATGAAGAGTAGTCCGGACTGAAACACTTGCCGAATATGTGAGCAAGACTTTAGAATTGAATTTGATTGTGTTTCTAAATATACAGCTCTTTTATCCTAAAATCTATGTACAAAAATCTTACTCTAAAATTAAAAGTAGGCATGTAACTCGCATCATGTGTGACCAAAGTTAATTAATTTCTTAAACAAATCTCGTTGCATTTTTATGGGGTCATAAATGATCCTTTCACACCTGCCTAGACGATAACCAGTCATGAAAATCTAGAGCATTACCCTGAGCAATCCAGCACGTGGAACGTGAGAATCGTGCATGCTCGATCTGAATAAATCCTTATGGCTGATCGTCATTATGAGTGATTTAGTATGTCTAGTGGGTGTGTTTCAGATCAAAGTGTACCCTTAGTATACTACAACAGGCTTGATTGTGTAAATCCTTATCTAAGATTTACAATGTAATTGAACACAAACAAAATAATGAAGCTAAAATTTTGGTTATATTTGCAATGGTTTTTTGTCTATCAAGTAAAGTATGTCAGAAAATCATCCACGAATCTTTTTAATTTTCATGTTTGAATCTAATATCACTACTACATTGAAAATTTTACGAAAATCACATAATTTCACTCTCAACCAATCTATCAGTAAAAACTTAACTCATTGAATATTTCAACAAATCTAGCTTTTCAAGTTGATTAAAGTCAGCATTAAAATTCCAATTCTCTCTTTGAACCATTCAACGAGAATACATCCTGGATCCACTTCCTCTTTGACAGGACTGATTATTATCCTACATCCCAACAATCTTCAATCCATCCACCCGAAAACCTCAAGAAGATGAATATCAATCAACTGGAAAATTATCTTGTCACCTGCCACAACTGACGAGCCCATGTCGTAAATAAAAACGCCATCATCTCAGATCCTCTTCACAACTTATTATCATCCGTAATCCAAAGTGTATTTTGAATCTTTGACGCTAGCACGTTGGATAGATTTGTTCGGCTGACTACCCCACCTTCCGGTACTCATTCATTCTTGCATACATGTAGATCTTTCTACCCACCCACTCATCTACTCACTCACTCATATTCGTCCTGTACGTGCCTGTTACAAGTTTAGGGTCCTAGACTCGACAACCACAAACTGAGTGCTGATGACTACGACAATCCAGGCATATTGGCGAATCTAGAGTAGTAGAGTATCTCACGTAATTAAATATTTAAAGGCTCGATTTCCATTGCATCCGACTTCCACTTGTTTGCAAATTAAACGAGCCGACAAAATAAATTTTGCCAACAGGACTTAGTTGTTCGGTGTCGGAAAGTGAAGCTAGCGTAAATATGGACGCGAAGCGATGGCGAGAGAATAGACTAGGATAGGACGTGAATGTGTTCCATGGATCCTAGTACGTTCAGTAGATACTATTTGTCAAATGTGACATGATAGCAAGGGCGTGTCCACATTCATCCTGAAATTACGATCTAGAATATTATTGTCAGTTGACCGAACTCATTATTTTCCAAAAGAAGATACAATATCATGTCACTAGGTCGATATTCCCAACATAGTCGTTGCATTCAGCAGGTTTTTCCGATATTCTTGGATTGATGCCTAGATTGTTAAATTGTAAATTGTATAACATTTCAGAATTCAGGAATCACTTCAAAAATATTGAAACAACCCACTGAATGCACTCCCTTAATGTTTCTCGTCACTATATTTACATCTCAGTCGAAAATTCCACCACCATTGTGGCCATAGTAGAGTGCTCAGGACTACGATAATGTTATTTCCATGTCACAGAGCCAACAGTAAGGACGCTGAGCCCCTAGACATGTTATTCGAATTGATCGGCCGATATCCACTCCAGGACTGAAGTGGTGTTACACGCGTTGAACAGTTGCCAGACGGAATAGCAAATGCCTGCCTACCTACGCCCTGTCATGGCGAGGCTGGGCTGATGTCCGCGAGCAATATTCCGAAACATCCTTCATCGAAGAGGACATCACTTACTGCACATACAACATAGCCATCACATATGTACATGCAGACATAAATTCAGCAGTCAGGCATGCAAAAGTCCGACACCTGAAAGATTTATCACGGAATTTTTCGAATGATATGTCCGCTGGCAGTTTGGCTGGAATTCCACAACGTTTGGAATTCGCGTACGTACATTTATTGACCACATTATTCTAACTATTTTTCAATGCATGGACAGCCATTCATTCTTCGGCGGTGAAGGTGTCCATTAATCTTCGCACCCCAGGTGATAGTTCGCATCAAATGCGTTTTCATCATCGGCCAATCAAGCCGGGTGTGGAATGCTCAAATGTTAAAATGCTTTTGAATCTTTGCTATTTTCTCGTGTACAAATATGTTTGAGGACATATACGAGGCCTGTTCAAGAAGTAATGCGAATTTTGAATTTCCGTAAGCTACGTGTATTAGATTTTTGATATTTATATAGCGCTATGTTAGTATTTATGTTCCTTACTGATGCTGACAAGTTCGGCCATTTGTAATCTTCAGTTAATTTTTGACAGCTATTTTGCTTGGACGTGTTTTGCTTGTCTTCTTTTTGTGTCTATTTCAAAAAATGGATCAACGAATCTGCATCAAATTTTGTGTGAAAAACAACTTCAAATGCACAGACGCATTCCGAATTAGTACAGTCAAAGCGTCCGAATTTTAACGTAAACCGTGCATTTTGGGTAGGCAGAAATTTTTTTAATGCAATGCGTGGGCAATGGTATAGATAGCTTGAGTTCTAGTTCCTGGGGTCGCAGCTCCTGTCCTTTGGGCTCCATCTTCAAAACAAAATAAGTTGGGGCGCCCTCATATCTCCGAAACCATGGTTCCCACAAGAAAGTTGTGTATGGCGTTTCGTGTATGCGTTCCGGAGATATAGGGGTCCCCAACTTTTTGTTTGTTTTCTAGATGAAGCCCAGAGGATTGGAGCTGCGACCCCAGAAACTTGAATTTAAGCTGCCGGTAAGGCATACCACACATTGCACTTAATATCTGCTTGCCTACCAAAATGCTCCGCGAGTTTCGCAACGGGGATTTGCCATCAAAAGCCGATTATTTGGCCTGAAAACGGGTTTTCACGCGACTTTCTCCCCTTTGGGATAGAATAACTCCCGTTAATGTGCAGTGATTGCAACAATCAATACCGCAAACGATTTGTGACAAAATTATCTTGGAATAATATCAACGTAAACCAACGTAAAAGTGATGTATGAAGGACTTGCTAAACATTTTATTCTCCGTAAGTTTGCCATACACAACTTTCTTGTGGGAGCCATGGTTTCGGAGATATGAGGGCGCCCCAACTTATTTTGTTTTGAAGATGGAGCCCAAAGGACAGGAGCTGCGACCCCAGAAACTAGAACTTAAGCTATCTATACCATTGTCCACGCATTGCACTAAAAAAATTTCTGCCTAACCAAAATGCACGGTCAAACTCCCAATTGACTGGACTAAATGTTAACTGTGGCATATGGTGAAGCTACCTTGGACCAAAGCAGCGTTTATCGGTGGTACAAAATAATCTTAGAGGGCCGAGAAGATGTGAACGACGAACAGCGATCCGGACGCTACGAGCCTACGAGCGCTGTAGAATGAAAACCAATTTACTCGTAGATATCGATATAAAATTCTGTACAGATATTTTTCAGTCACTTTTCTAACGAAATATCCCAAATAAAAATAGAATTTGAATTTTTTTTTACAAGTTACTAACCACCTCCCCCTCCCTTTTTAAAAAAAAATTTCTACCGAAGAATGTGTTTTCGCGGTCTGCATTTCAATTTGAATGATAATCCTATCAAAAGCTGAGTTTTCGCTTATACCGGAAATTATGTGAGTAAAAATTGACTAAGCCCAAATTCGGATGTCATTTCAATAAATTGTCGAGAAAAGAACACCATCAAAATTACAGTATTGAAAAGGACAAGCTGCACAATATCACTGTTCAACTAAATATTTAAAAGAAGCTAAGTTAAACACCTTAATGATCTTCAAATTAAACGCAATTCTTCAGAAAGAGGAAGCTCATTATGATAATCAGATTTAAATTTTTGAAATATATTCTAACACATCTCTTGTCTTGCCGCATACACTAACAACGCACTCATCCCTTTTTTAATAAAAAGCCCGCGTAATGGCCTTTAACACAACTTTCTAATTATAACGCTCTCACAAAAACCAACATCTGTTACAGCCAACCCCGTGTCACCCCGGCGACAGCAACAAAATTTAAAGTCATTGTTCACTTCTTCCTTTGCTCCTTTTCAAACTGGCCTAAGCAAAAACGGACCATTATTTTGCAACGATGTAAAAGTCTTTTACTCTAATTACTCCAGGATGATCCATAAAATGGATGGAAGGAGAGTCAAACGTACAGCAAAATTAAGTCTATTGCAAGCAGTTCACAGTTTCAACTTTAATTTTATGTCATCATCGGGACGAACGAGCAATCCTTGAAAGCGACCATCATTTATTCATGTCAAGCACAAAAAAAAAGACGAATCAAAAGTACGTTTTTTTCTCCGTTAGTGAAAATGTTCTTTCCGTTCTTGTGCTGTACAATGCAAGGCTTCCGTTTCTTGAACTTGTAGTGGATTGAATACGTAACAGGCAAGCCTATGTCGTTTTTCGTTGGACAATATAAAATACAATAGACAAAAATCTTGAGCTTCTCAACAACTTTCAACTTCTTTGGTTAATATTTTACTAGACCCCAAGCGGAATGTGAGCTCAAGTAAACTTACTCTTGAGCGTGCACTTTGGGTCAGTTTTCTTAGTCTGCACGGTTGCTTGGCAGCGACGATTTACAGTGTAGTCCTTAGTGTCCTGCGATGAGGTTAATTAAGTACCTATGTTGATTGGATTGGATACAATAGTGTACTTGCGGAATAAGTGAGCCAAACTTGATGGTTTACTGGATAAGGTATGTGTACTTAGAATACTTGTTGGACTATTTTATAAGATACCAGGACATGACAGTGACAAAAGATTTCCATTTGATCAAGTGCCTACGTACCCTCGCCACTGAAGCTACATTGCCCATCACTGAGTACGGGTGATAATGTGATTTTAATTTCAGATATCCCTACAAGAATATCACATAGTCCCTTTGAAGACACATCACCTTTACCACAAAAGGAATACCACCAAAGAACAATGCTGCCAGCTTTGTCATTCTTCATTGATTTCCATACGAGTCCTTTTCTTTTGTGGCTTTGCTATTCCATTTCAGATTGTTCGACGTCCCGGCCAAAGTAAAAGTAGCTGCAGAAGCTGTGCGCTATCATCTTCTTCGGTAATAGATGTAGTAATCTGCATTGAAAAAGGTTCATTGATATAGCAAGTCGTAGTAGTAGAACATACACCAGGCATCCATCCTTGAAATGCTCGTTTCTTTCCATAGTAATCGTCGTCTGGTGCCGAGTCCTTTCACAACAAAGAAATTCAAATTTCATTTCATTTCGGTTGTGTTTTTTCATTGTTAGATCAATATAGTATGTTTTTGTGTTTGTTGAGATGCTTAACTTCCTTTTGAAGTTCATATTGTAATTTTTTGATTTTGGAATATATGTTGGAGTATTTACGAAAAGAATTTGGTATGCACAAAGCACTTTATTCTTTGTAATTTTCCTTATGTAGAGTGACTATTTCTAAGTTGACAATTTTAAGTGTCAATGCCTTCACAAAAATTTGAAATATATTTCCAACAAAACATGAATGAAAAAATATCATCTCAAAAAGATTCTTAACGAATACATCAATAGTTTTATTTGTAAAAAAATCCTTTCCAATTTTTAAAAAAAAATCCGAATGTTTCAGAGAAATCTTTAAAAATAAACTGATTGCATACAAAATCGAAGCATAAATTTGTACCTAATCATAAATTAATGAATGAAAAATTTTGTCAAAAAATACAAACACCAATCGTAAAATAATTTTCTTGGAAAAAATCCAAGAGAACTTTTTTTCTAAATTATTTTAATAAATTAAATAGAAACGATCGGGGTTTGAATTGTACAGAAAAATATTGGAAAAAATTAATATTTTTAGGTATACAACTTTTATCAGGCCTTGCCTGAGGACTTTAAGGCGTCGTCAACGTTTTTGTTGAAAAATAAAAGGCCTTAAAAAATTCTCAGAGGATGCGGGAGTTATTCAATACGATATTTTGGACTGTTCATCTTTGAAGGGCATCGGTATAGCGTGCAGGTAAAAACCAAAAAATGTAGATGTGATTGGCTTATCACACTTCACCAAAAGCACTAAGGAAGTAAGTAGGATGATTGAATTTGAGTTGAATAAAACTAGGATACTTATTGTTAAGGTTTTTGGAATGTTAACATAATTAGATGTTAAGCTAAGGTATGAAACTAACGGACCACATCGCATATTGCATACTACTCCCACATTTTCCTCAAAAAATTTTTCGGTGGCAGTTTTAACAGCAAAGATGCTGCAAAACGGATTGTGATAAAACGTGTCGTATCGATAAGAACGACGTATATAATTTTGGATTTTAAATCATGCCACACAAATCGAGACAGAGATCACCCGTTATCTAATCGTAGATGGTAGACAATTTGAAGAAGAAAACCTTAACATAATTAGAAGGAAAACCGCTCAAGGACTATGTGTTGTTTGTTTAACACTTTCCTTCAAAATAACCGCCAGACTTATAATCAACTTTTTAAATTAAATTTCTGCAAAAATAAATAAATTTGATTTATTTATTTTAGCATCTGACTGAAAAAATCTACCAACTCCTCAACTTCCGTGAGCAAATTGATGCAGGACAAGTACACCCATCAACAATTTTGAGACAGTATCTGGCACCGATTCACTCTAACACATTCTTTTCCTAAACTTTTTGAGGATGTCTCATGATTTTCTCGTATTATGAATAAAAAAATTGTTACCTAGATGGTGTTGTTAGCGAAAATGTCTTTATTCGACTAGTCGGCATCAAGTGATGAACAGAAACATATTCTACAGGATATATTTAGCGTGCAATCAAAACTACAATATGCAAATCTTCTACAAGTTTGCTAATAAGTTTCACGAAAAGTGGAGTCGAAATATTATCCATCCAAAGTTTCAATTTTTTAAGCTTAAAGAAGTCAAAAAAAGACACTTGCTTGATTCTATTACTATTTTTTCCGGCAACTTCTTAGTAATGATGATTGCATAACGAAACAAATTAATGGGTCATAATTACGGAACTTCCTTAGAAGCTCTACAGCAATTTATTGGAGTGATCGCGGAGATGGAATCCATCTAAATATCTTCAATCTAACTTGAATTTAATACTTACAATCATAATTCTTACCCCATCTAATCTCCCGCTTAATTTCATCAATTCACTCTAAATTAAAGATCATTACAAAATTGTTTTCGTTCAACCCTAATTCAAATACGAACTAGTTACCCATTACCCAATCTTCATCACACCAAACAATTTTTCCATCTTTTAACACCTTTTCCGAAGCTTTTCAATAAGGAACGATTTTCTATCATGATACCTTACCTTACCTTACCCCTAGTCCATTTGACAAGATATTTCTTTCGGTAGTAAAACATCCCCAAAAGTGGTTAGAAGTGATTTGAATTAAATTACCGTCACGATTAAGTGAGTAAAGAGTTTTGCACGGATCCAGGCAAACAGGGAGGCCAATGGTAATATGCCGAGAACAGAACCCTTATGTGTTTTCGCAACCACTGCAAGAGAGTAAACGGCCCAGCAAACGTAAATGGTGATATATATTTATATATATATATATTCAAGTGTAAATATTTCTACCTAAATACAAGAAAGGATATACGCGCCAAGTATCTAACGAATTCTGATGCCATACAACTGCAGATATGTACATCCCTTCTCTTTCAACGGTTAAACATTAAACGCAATTCACTGCAGATAGGGTGGCAGCATAGAAATCTTGGAAACAACCAAGGAAATTGGTGAATTTACGACTTTTCACCGTATGCGGAAAAGCGGAATTTTCTCGGCTCCTAGATAGGAAATCTCGCTGCAATGTGGTTTGGGTGCTTGAAATTTAAATTGAAACCCCGAATAATGGTTATGGTCTACATTGGCACTGTTTTTTTTTTGGGAATGCAAACATTATGGGTTTTGTGCTGAGATTGATCATGAAATCCTCGAAAGGCTGGAATAGCATCGTAAACTAGAAGAGGAATACATCAGTGTCAATGGTTACCAAATGGGTGTTACCTGGATGGTTATCAAGCAAATACAGTCCTTGCGCTAAAATTGCCTGCAGAGACTGTAACGCTTCAAAGATTATTCGTGATGATTTTCACCAGTAGAACTTTTTGGAGAATCTAGTACTTCTAACACTATTCACAATACCAGACTAGGATTTTTAGAATATTCGAAATGTCGCATGAACTGCGAAAGGCCATGCAAACTAGTGACTGCAAAATCACAATGTGTAAGGGAAGCATATGCCCGGGAAAGTAATATTGCAAGAATAAATCCACAATCCCGTTTTCCCATTTTCCCCTTCCCTGAGCCATGTATCATCCGGAAGGTGTTTATGATATTAATAATGCACCTAGTCACGTATTTTGTCTCTGACTCGTAACATTACCCAGGGGTCCCCTAAAAACATAGTCGGTTACACACACATATCCTTACCCTACGGCCATGTTGCATAAATAGGCGAATCGTGAATGGAATAGTTCATATTCATTAGAATGTCCTGGCCGGAGTTGTTAAAGCCTTTACAAGGCTCCAGATCACCCACCATAGCCTACGCTTTCTGTAACAACATATGCATGCACATAGTCCTTTTCTGCGGAGGCTGAAAGAAGTATAATTAACGTATTCTCGCAACAAGGAAACTAAAAATTTCTGCAGCATGAAGAATAGCGCACTAGAGCGTCACATTAAAGTGCTTAAAGTCGTCAAGGATTCACATTTTTTTTCATAACGAATTTCAGCTTTAGATGATAATGAGTGAAAAGTAATTCTCGGCAAGTCTGAATACTGGACAGTATTTTTCTTTCAGGATCATGGAAGGGAGAGTTTCAGTATTTATTTGCTTTGCATCTAGCGGAATTTGCGATGGAAACTACAAACACGCAAGTAATAGTTTTATTTCACTCACGTGATATTTCCCTCACATTGCTTGCAAACTCATTTATTTGGTGTTCACCCAAGTGGAAGTCACCCGTCCGGGCGTTTATTTATTCAATTTATTTAGTTGCAAATGTGTTTGCTGTGTGTCCTTCTTTTAGAATATTTTTCTTTAAAAAAAACTACAGTATGGTAAAAAGCGAACAATTTTTTAATGGGGCTTAGCTTGGCGAGGAACAACAATGTTACTTTACTTTTTAACAGGGGGAAACAACCCACTTTGTACATATGTTTAATACATTTATTTAAAAATCTTTTCAAACATTCTCTCGTTTTGTGGTGAACGCATTGTACGCATTACTCTTCTGGTTTTTCTGACTCTACTTCAAGCACAATTTTGAGATGGCCAACACCGACTTTTCAGTATGAGCAACAGCAAAAAAATTTCAGTTTTCAGAAAGCAAAACAATTGATTACTTTCGAGTTAAATTTTATTTTTGCATTTTAACCCTTGTATTCCTGTTATCATTTTTTATCTTCAGACACTTCAAGGCCAACGATAAAATTTGCATCATAAATTATTCAATTCCTCGGATTTTTATTTTCAATCTCCATCCTATCATGATGATACTGAACACTATCATCTGTCCAAAAAAATTGCACCTATAACAATCACTACGTGATCAATTTATTTATGTCCAGCTATTTCCACCATCGACGTCACATTATCCTGTAGCTTAATGCAATTATTTGTCGCTCAAATAAACCGTCGATGACCATTTAACCCGTCAGCCCTGATATATGACGTCCATTTCCATCTACTAGCGTCATCGTGTCCTTTCAGTTCAATGCCAAAAACTTGAAAATATGACCACGATCCAAGTGAGAGACGAGTCTGGGACAAGGTCCTGTCTGCGTGTAATCCGTAGCTTATCCACTTCGAGATCTCGTCCCAGGTCATAAAATGCCTTCATTCTCTTTACGGCTAGCATTCTATCTGTAACCGTTGTGGTTTCGTACGTTAAATTGGATCCACTAGCTCCATATAATGTGTTTTGTTCAGCTCTGTTCTGCTCTCCATCCTTTCCATCCTTCAAGCTCAATATGGAAGTGAACAAGTCAAACAATCGAAAGAGAAATTGTGTCTGGCGCAAAAGGCAAAATGAAATGGTGCTTGGATGTGCGACCACATTAAATCATTTTTCCGGAAAATTATATGAGAACTGACTTGCTTCAGTAGTGAATTTCAGCCCCCCCCCCCCCCCAAACCACCAGTATCCTTTACTAGCCATGTGTGTAATGATACACTTTCACTTTCAATGGGAATATAGATTTTCGAGGGCAAACGGTTTGTATGTAGAGTCAAGGCAACGGCAGGATCAGCGCCACATTAATTATCCTTGTCATTTTGGATATATATTATCTAATGCCATCTGTCAAGTGTGTAATTAACACTTGCGGCGCTTTTATATGCTGCACAAATAATTTCTCCAGATAAAGGAATAAATGAATGGTGATTTGGAGGCACGAACGGGTTGATTAAATATTTCTTCAGCTGACCAATGAATTGGAAAGAAAAGTAGAGACATTTATCACAAATCTAAAAATAATTAACTATAGAATATTCGAAATTCGTACCAAAAACGATTCAGAAAATTGTCGAAATAAAATATTGGAACTAAGTTGGTTTTTACTTTTATCAATTTTAAAAACATAGCTCAATGTCTTTAACGAGAAACAAACATCAAATTTATTTGTTGGTTGGAAAATATTTAACGAAAATTCGATAAGAAATTTCTCCAGCAACATTTGGTTGAGACCTGCATAAGTTTTGTGGCAAAAAAAAATATGTTACCTGAAAAATGTCACCAATTTTGGGTTTCCATATTAATTTTGTGCAATATATTCATAGCTTCTCAAAATAAATTACAGGTTGCTTTATTTATTTAATTTTCCTCAAATTTGTGTAGCAGAAACTTACACGACGACTTTTCTGCAAAATTTACAGTAAACTTACATATTTTATGCAGAAAATTCTTCCAAAGGACGCTTGACACGGTGCTTTTTCATATAAATAAACGCTTTATGAAAAGCCATGCCTTATAGTGTTTTCTGGAATCACATTCAATTTTTGAAAATGGTAAATGATTCATAAAACACGAAAATATTCACTTGGAAGTGGTTTTTTTATGAAAGTATCTAGAATGATGTTTTGATCGTTATGTTTTTGCTAAAAGGTCCAAGAAACAACAACTCTTTCATATTTTGGCCTTTATGATTTCCTTACCTTACCTGCCTTGCCTTCCTGAAAATTTGTTACCCACCTCGACAAAATGTTTTCTTTACCACGTTTTAAAAATAGTATTGCAAAAATCTTCCGCACTGAGATTCTGTTGAGAAAGGTGGTTTGGTCAAAAAATTTAAAGCATATTTTCTTAGACTTCTATCACAGCGAATGAAGAGGTTTAATCGACTATTTCAGCAACGATTTTATCAAAAATGATAAACGCTCCTTATAAGTCATCTCTACAGGGTTAGTCACATGAAATGTCCCCAATTAAAAAGTTATAAAAAATATGTGTGGAAATATTTTTTATTCATTGAAAGTCAGGGTTGTGTGAAAATGAACAAAAAATCAGAGTTTGTTTACATTGGTTCGATGTGACCACCATTTGACTTGATTATTACCTTAAGACAACTAAAAACGCGTCGCACGCTGCACTAATCTTGCGGTATTTTGGCCCATTCACGTTCAATCGCTTTCTTCAGCTTGTCCATACTGACGTATTTTTGAGTCCTCACCTTGCTTTCCAAAATGGGCCAGATAGATAAGTCCATCGGATTTGCGTCTGGGGAATTCGAAAGCCATTATGTAGACGAAATGAAGTGTGGGATATGGTTTTTCAGCCTTTCTTGGTTCACGCGAGCTTTATGAGACGGTCTTGTTGAAACGTTCACGCCGTACGACCGAAATGTTTATCTGACCACGGCTTTAAAGCACCTTCTAAAATGTTTTTCCCGATGATAAGTCGCATTGATTTTGACGCATGGCTCAATGAAAACAATCAAAGAGAGTCCATTGGAAGTTGCAGTAGCCCAAACCAGTGGCCAGTCTAGGTTTTAAATTATCGTATGAGCGTTTGATCAAGCAAACACGACAATTTTGACAGTCCACGAATTGTTCAACTGGGAAATTTTTCGCCACAAAAAACACAATGTTTGGGTATCGACCACTCTCGTGCAAGTGGATCGGCTGTTCGGCTCTTTGTAACCTAACCTTTGGTGTAAGATCGTGTGCGTTTTGCAACTTATAAGGCTTGAGATTGACCTCATTTTTCAATATGCGTCGCATGCTTGCTTGCGATATTTCAGTTCATTACCCATTTGATTGCCACTACGTCGAGAATTTTGGCGAATTCTCTCTTTCACTTTGCGAATCATTTCTAGTGCTGTTACTGTTTTTTTTTCAGACCACCACCATAGCGTTTATCAATGCTGCCAGTGGCATTGTAACGTGCTATGTTGCGATAGACAAACTTTCTGTTCACTTTGAAATGGCTGAGCTAACGAACAATATCTATTTGCTATTTGCAAGCCAAATTTAATGCAATAACACTGTTACGTTTAAAATTCATTACAAATAACTTTTTTGTTATAAAATTGAGACATTAATGCTTTTCGGGGCTTGCGGACAATATAATGAACTGTCTCTAGTGAATATTTGACGTAGCTGTCATTAGCGGCTTGACAAATATAACCGATCTGAAGTTAAGGACAATTCATGTGATTAACCCTGTTTATAATAAGCACTCTTACCGTAAATATTTAATAGCCGCTATTCCAAAGATTTTTAAATCTGTGCGTCACACAAACTTAGTTTACGTTTTGTTGCTATAGATTCAATTTTCATGTTACACAAAACATTTGGATTTAAATAGCCATGAGAATAATCAACAATCTTTCATACTCGTTTCAAATTATCTGATCGCGATACTCATACGTTTGACAGGCGAATGATCATTATGGTTAAGGATCATTCAGTTTGATAGCGACATACGAGGAATTGAATTACATTTGACTTTTTTGATTTTTTTCCAAATAATGGGACCATGCATTCGGTTTGGAATTAATGTATGAATATGACGGTTCACATAAATTTCTGCTAGATGCGTATAGCTTATTTATTAGCATTTACATTTGAGTGGACCATAACATACTAGAATGTCTTTTTGACCACTGTAAAACATATGTTGTTCTAAGTTTTACAATTGGCTGGTTAATAGTAGTTCTTCCACGATAATCCGAATTTAAAATTTAATTAATATTACAAATTAAACTATTAAATTATTTTTTATGGAACTACCTGATTCAATATTTCAGATAACATTACATTTAGTGAGGAGGTGCATGCCAAAATATTTTTCAGAACGGAAAAAGTTTGATTATCTTTTAATCTATTGGAGGTGATTGGATGCAAAATCTCAACATTTTTAAAGGTTAATATTTATCCTACTGTAAGTAATAATATCGGGCTGGGGGGGGGGGGTTGTAAATTTCCCGCTCATATAAGCGATTATTTTTGAAAAAATCCATTGTAAAAAATGTATTGTGTGTCGTTATTGACTTCTTCATATAATATGCTGTTGAAAATTTTATTCAATCTCATAGAACAAAATCATGCAATTCAGTAACTTACTAAATCAGAAAAGAATATAAGAAATGTCATTGACTTTTCTGGACTTTACATTCTTTTCTAGACAAACAAATATCGAACATTTCTTAATAAACAATCGTCCATCAATATTATATCCAGCATATGTTTCCACCCTACCATTTTCACTTTGAGAAAATCTCGAAACTTTTCCATTGTCATTGTCAACTTATTCTTCTTCCTGTCGGCACGTTTTCTTATCGAACATACAGGAGACAAACTACGACTTCTCGATACCGAAACGTATTCACTCCAATAAAATCCTGCCATTTATGAAAAGCTCGTTGTTCCATTGTTTCTATTGTTTCCACTCATGTCCTACGAGGTTACAACTGCTCCCGAAATCAACATGATCGAAACAGACAACATGTAGGACGAACTATTGCAAAAACAAGGACATATATCTTTGATACATATGAATCACACAAGTGAATTGCACTTTTTGATGTCACATAAACTTTCAACTAACAATGACTTATCATTTTTCAAGCGAAATGTCGGTGGATATAAATGGTCTTACAGGATAGTAAGGGATGTTTCAACAAAATCGTTTTTCATAAGCTAAAATATCACCTGAAGACAATATTACATCCTGTAACAATATCACCATTAAACTTTTCGAAGCGTTTCAGTGCCTTCTGAAGGACTCCTGAAGCGATACTTACTTCCTAAATTAACAAGATCCACTTCTTTCGTCTTTCATATTTCCGTTCAAGCTGCTCTAATATTTTCGCGATTCCTTCAAAGTTACACCCCCTTAAATTTCTGTATTCTTAATTTTTTCAACATTCCTTGCAATCTCTCAAGACTATTTATAACATCCCAAACAGGACCAAGTTGTTGTTTATTAAGTGGCTACCGGGCCGTATTATTTTCATCGTCCCAAGCGGCCAATAAAGTTTTTCCCGAAAGTTTTTAATTTCTTTTGCCATGAATTTTAATAATCTAAATTCGTTTTAATTTTTTTTTGCTACCCTCAACTTGCCTTGCGTCATTTCATCCCACCTTGCATTCTTTCTTGCGGGAATGTGTCAGGATGGTGCTGTAATGTATATATTATGCTGAAGGATGTTTTTTTATTTATCTGCCAACGGTGTGAGTTTCATTTTTATCCGGTTCCGGACACATGGACCCGGTAAGTAAATTAATGTAATGGCGATGCTAAGTCAAAAGTCTGAGAGAATTTGAAAAAATTCAGTTATGATGAATGTCGGTAATATAGAATATAAGATGAACTAGGATATTTTTAGCCCAAATGAAGGTGTGTTGCTCCTGTTCTTGAATTGAATTTTTTTAATAATACTTTGAGAAAATACTGATTTCGTAGCATGCAATTTTATTTATTTCAACCATATTTCTAGAATTTTTTAAAACAAGAATGCTTTCAAAATACCAAACAAAAAGTTCGTGTTAACTGCAGATGAAAAAATATCAATGCTCTTTCTTAACGTCCTCCTAAATCGATCTAATGAATCTTCAATTATTCATCCATAATTCCAATTTCAGGATATGAAAACTTATTCCAAGTGTTAAACCTATCCCACCATATAAATTACATATGCATACATTTGGAATGAAATCCAATAAAATATGACACACTTACTCTCTGTGTGGCAAAGGAATAGTTGCTTTTCAATTTATTGCGATAGTGTGTCATGAAAATCCCATTGAGACCACAGATTTATTCCTTGCAATAGTTTTCCCCGAGAATATGTAGATAGCATCGAATTGAAATCGAAGAAACGAATAGCAGCTACGATAAATTTTTACAGGATATATGTTTTCTTCTTTGATGTAAAATATATTCGATGAAATCATTTGGGAAGTGACATCCATATTTAATCGCAGTTAGTAGTTGCTTGATTCGAGACTTTTCTTCGCGGAAGTACCTATGTAGTTCTGTGCATTTAATTGGAAGAAATAGAGGAATAGGAATAGGGTCATTAAAAGGATTAAGAGATATTCTTTAAAAATCAAATTTATCAAGGAATTGGTCGCTTGCTGCGCAGTTTTAGTAATCGATTATTGTGTAATTTTTACTCCTGGTTTGACTTCAATGCAATATCTTTGTGATTATACCATTTCAAAAGTAGCCAGACTGACAAAAACTCAAATGAAAACACAATATACAAAGCATTTTCTGCAATACAAGCACAAATTTTCCACCTGACCATTCATGTACACAGTACAATACCTGGAAAGCAATTTGTCAAGCTAGAGTCCACGCCAGCATCATTTCAACCATTCTGTTTTTCCCAATTATTCTTATCCTACTTCTGTTCTTTTTGATTTTTGTTGAAATATTAAAATCTGTCCAATAATCCCAACGTATAGCCTGCCATATGTTACGGCAATTTCAATATATATAATATTTAACTTTCCTTGAAAGGTCTACTCAGCGAAATTCCATAATAATCGGTAAGGATACATCTCTGTTATTTCTGTCGGTTCTGTTTGTCTTTCGGTCTATCTCAGCTTGTCTATCTAAATACCCCAACCGTCGAACGTTATTACACAAAAGAAAAGTTCACTGTGAAAATAGACGAGATCCTATTTTTCATCGCAGTCCTGACTACTGACTGCCATACATATCTGCCATTCGACATTAGACATTTCGATAGACCTCTTAACATTCGCCAAACGTACACAACATCGTTTCTCTATATCAGTTCTACGTTGCAGCCAGGATATTCCGCTAATGCTTTCTTATCACGGAAACTTATTTATCTGGAGGATTTGAACGAGAGGGATTTACCTCGATTTCCATTTTGTCAATTGAGCTGTTTTTTCTTCGTCTCTCTGTTTCGCTGCAATCGATGAACAGCAAAGCATGTTGGAATGAAAAATATAAAACCAGGAGCTGGAGTAAGAACAAGAGCAGGACCCCTAAGCAAACAGGAAGATGTTGACAGGAATTTTGTGCCTGTATTCTAGGAGTCGTGGATTGGCTTAGTTGTATGAGAATAATGCTTGCAAGCTATCGCATTGAGGGGTTTAAATGTGTAAAGGAAGAAAGCATGAAATTTCGGACCTTTTTTGGAGAAATGTGTAACTCTTTATTTCATCCAAAGAGACAGCTCCAGTAGTTTATTTGGACTATTTACCAATGTCCACTAATTGACACATCATGTTAATTGTCTGGCGATTAAAATCTGTTCGAACAGTTGTCGCCAAATTTATTTTCATTATTTTTTTTAACGATTGTATGGAGCATTTTCTGCACTATTGCTTTTTTAAATTGAAAACTCAATTGACCTGTGATGGCTTCATGGTAAAAACAAGATATTCGGTCGGAGAGTGCATTACCAAGTTGAAGCACTTCTTGTGAAGATAAACCGAAATTTAGATACAGGAAAATCAACATTTCTTTAATTTTGATTTATTCATATATTTCTAAGCTTAACCCTTATGTCCATACCCAACTTTACCAACACTATTTACCACCCGGACTACCCGGGTACCCATGCTCGGCATTATTGAATTTTTTTATATTTTAGTAAAAAAAATAATGTAAAATAAATATTTTTTCTTGTAATATACAGTAATATTAAATATTAAAGTAAGTTTAAGACAGAAAATCCTACAGAAATCCGAATACCGTTATAAATTTACATCAGTCACCTCATTTCTATTGTTCGGAGTAGAGCAGCTGCTCTCTAAGTCAGAAAAAATGTCAAGGTTATTTCTAACATTTCTACAGTGTATTGGAGGCAAAGGCAGGTTAGTATGCTTTGAGTTCCCGGCGGATTCAGACGTCCTAGTCAAATTCTGAGTGAAGTGAAAGAAAAATAATATGGAAGAAGTATCTCGAACAGATTTTGTTAATGAAGAAAACTTCAAATATGTGAAATATTTGTAAATTTTTTAACACTAATTTTGCGTAATTTTGATATAATTCGAAATAATCTAATTTTTAACCTATAAAATAATATAATACTTGTATCTTTAGAATGAGTACCGCAGAGAAGGAAGCTTTTTTTGAAAACGATGTTCAATGAAGGACGAAAGTGATTCAAACGAACTCTCCGATAGTGATGACGAAGACTGGGTTCCGCAGTCCATTTCAAATCTTCCAGTTTCGGATAATGATTCAAATAATGAATGCGCGCAGTTTGCTGATGATACAGAAGAAAATGTCCTCAAGCATGCAGAACAAAAGAAACAGGATGAATCTGAAAATAGTGAGAGTGAAGATGATGCTGAAGTACAAAGCGCAGAGCTAACAGGCAGTACTCATTTTTTGCTGATTATAATGGAAATAATAATTTTTGTCTGTAAATATTAAATTTATATTGTAATAATTACAAATTCTAGGATCAGCAACTAGCAGTTTTATTGCGAAGGATAAAACTGAGTAGAAAAAAACAACAACACATCAACATCAGGCTAGCGTTTGAAATGTTTTACCTTATCGAAGTGAGCCTCAACACAGTACAGAAGCACTGTCGATAAGTGACACGTTCAAAAAAATATTCACAGAAAACATGGTGAATATTATTGTCCGGCAAACAAATAAAAAAGCATTGGCTATCTATGCAAATTACATCCGAATACTCAACGCCAATGGAAGGCTGTAACGATACCGAAAATTTACTCATTCTCCGCCATTTTGATTTGTGCTGGTGCAAATAATTCGCAGAAAATCTTGGACCATCGGTTGAGCGAGATTCAACAGGAAGGAAGAAAATCACGGGGTCCTGTCATATTTATTATAAAATGACGATCAAAAGACGAAGAAAAACTCGCAAGAACTGCAGTGGATGCGAATTGCCAGTTTGCGACTCATCGCATCAAAAAATATTACTAAATGTTTTGAATGTTATCCATGACATTATGCATGAACATATATTATTATTGCACCATATTTTTTTCAGTAAATAAATAATTTAATGCTTTAATTTTTTTTGGCATGTCTTGTGCTTTATTATCGACGTGGGTACCCAGGTACCCGGGTGCGCATACGATGGCTCCAGTTTAAACTAAATTTTTGTTTTAAAAAAATTATATATAAAAATAAAATAAAATCATAATTCTGTCGCTAAAGACCTAAATAACGACGATCCGGGAGATTAAAATGAAATTTTTATTTTTTCCCGGTTTCTGTAATGAAAATATAACTCGATGGGCACCCTGGTACCCGAATATGAACATAAGGGTTAATAAGTCATTAAAGTTCAAAGAAATCTATGTTCACAGGGGCTTTATCAATTTTTTCTTTAAAGAATGTAAATATATTTCTTATTTTATCTAAATTTTACTCTTTCAAGTTGAATATATCGATTCGCAAAAATTGAAGACGATATGTTAAATATCTACCGAAACTCAAAAAGAATCTTCCAAAAAATCTTGGATGCAAACACATATATATTCTATCCTTTATATCGTTTACCAGCAATTGAATTGTTTCATCCTAGATTTTCATCACTATTAATTATTATTAGAACTTCGCTTCATTTTTTTAATAAGAAGCTCGAATACTTTGCTATTCAACATCGTAATATTTACGTTTAATATTAACTCATAATTTATTATTATCATCAAGCCTAGAAAATTTTCAAAATATGTCAGCTTTCCAATGTATTTCTTTCGTTCACCTTCAAAAAGCACTATTTTATAGCTTCCTTATTTCTCACCTTCACTCCCATTTCGACTTTCAAATCAAAATCGAATGAATAAATCACATTCCAACATGCAGTTTACATTGTTATTAGACAACGGCTGGGTAATCGATGGCCGGGTAACTCCTAATTTATGTGTCTAGGCTAGCCGAATTTCTATAGTCTACCAGAATCTGAATCTGGACCTAGACCCAGAATCCCGAATCCAATTTGCTCCTGGCAATTTGATAATTGGATGATCCAAGAGTATCCAGATTGCCATAGTTGGTGTATAAACACTATTCGGCTAGGAGCCAAATACAATTACAGCACCAACACACTATTTGTCCCCTAATCGTCTCACGAAACTACCATTGACCGCCATCTCATAAATATTTCTTTGGACATTTTCATTTTCTTGTAAATGAGCTATGCAAAGAAATTGTAAATGCAGCGAAAAGTAATTGCAATTGCAAGTGGTTAAGTGCATTAAAAATAATAGAAATGATCAGGAGCCTGGCAGTTGGTCATAATCATAGTTCTTATCGTATAGAGTTGAAAAAGCACTTAACAATACCTTCAACAACATGTCCTTTTCCGATAGCATTTGATATATGACTTTACAAATGTGATTCGTGATGAAGCGAGGAAATGTGTTGTGGAAAAATTACTATTAGTTTAATGGTCATTTCAACGAATCATGTGAGAATTATGAAAATGAGATCCGGTCATATCGTAATGGCATGCGAAAAATATTTAAATTGTTTTACGTGAAAACGTGAACCACACAATCGACTCAAGCTGATCGTGATTCTGGAATACTTCAATGAAATGTTACATCAAATGATATAACCATGGGTCAAATATACAGAATTTAACCACATTTATTTTTATTTGAATTTGCAAAAATAGCATTTTTATAATTTGTCGATAACTCGCATTCAAACAGACCAAATATTCTGAACAGGACGCATATTAAAATTGTTTGAATATATCGATAAGTTTATTCCTCTTCAACACAAAATAAAACTTTAGCCTAAGTAGTCTGAAGAAGCTATCTAAAAGTGTGAAGAAAATAATTCCGGCAAATTATTGCAAAAGTAAGTTAATCTAATCATACAATTGTCCATTATGCGAATTCACAGCACTAATTAAGAAAATCGGTTTGGACATTTCACCCGAATTTCATTTGTTTGATGGTGTTGTTTCCCTCCCCTTCATGACGATACTATGTAAATACAATTTAGAACCAACAATATAAACGACCAGGATGAATTTATGATTGAAGGTGTTGTAATGCGTGTTCAGCGATAATTAAAGCTTCAAAAAATGTATCATCCCTCGCGAAATAGCTATGCTCAAAATCCGTGCATATTATACTGTTTAATTTAATTTACTCACGAATATGCATAGTATTGCAGTTACATTAACATTTATGGAGCATTGTATCCTTCGTTTGATGTAACACAAATCTCGACCTAAAAATTACTGTAAGTCTAATTATATCATTTTTATAATTGGAATGAATTTCATTTAGAGGTTGATGGGCTATTCATATTTATAACTGAATTTAGAAGATGGCGTTGAAAAATAGGGACACTCTGTTCAGATAGTTTCTAGAACTTTGTAGGTCATAAAATATAGTAGATACTTCATATTAAAAGTATCAACCATCGTATATATTAGCTATAAAAGTTTAACGTTTCGGAAAAAAAGGATATATAGTGAGACCTCAAATGCTACTAAGCAACAAGCTGAATCCCCTTTAACTTCGCCATAAAATTATTCACTTCATTAAATCATTCGATTTAAATTTAAATGAAATTCTCCCAGATATCATCGTGAATCCTTACACAGATCCAATGCTTAAAATCCTCTTCCGCCATCCAATCTCATCATCTGTAACGAAGTCAATCAGTGGAATATTGTAGGCCCATAAAATGCTCGTCGAATGCAATTTTATAGGCGATTTTACGATTCAGCACGTCGCGCCTTCATCATTTCTAACCAGGCAACAACCTCTAAATTTCATCTTATTTCCAAGACACCTAGGACGAAAGGATACAAAAAGAAGAAATGTCCTGGTTTTGATTCGTATCTATATCGCGACCGTGGCATGACAATATTCAAAGTGCTCGTGCCCTTTTTAAATTTACGACAAAATCGTAAAAAAAAATGAAATTTACCACCTAAGGGCATATCTGATTTGTATCAAATGATTTTGAACAGTTGTAAAAGAGGAACGCAATGTTGCAAAATGAATGGATTTCATGCTTATCGATCTAGTAGAAGTTGTGATGAAAAACTCGCTGCATAATTGCATGAAAATGTTGGTTTGGTTGTTGTGAAAATTTTAGATTTCCTGTTGCCTAATCAGTTAAGCATAGAGTCATTTTTTTTCTAAAGCAATAAATATTTAAACGAGTTGTTTGAAGGCTTACTATAGCAATATTTAAAGTTTGCGTGACTGAAAAATCTTTGGAGGAACACATCACAGTGTTGCAAATCATACGCGCCATACTGAAAAATACCTCGCAAAGCTGACTGATCGTTCCTGTGAAGTTCTTAGCTGGAAGAATCAAACTTTTTTTATAATTTTAGGACTGGTTACTATCATAAAAGTTGCCCTCACAGAACCAATTATTAGTTGCGAAAACCTGATGTGTTGTTTGTTGATTTATGTTATTAAAAATTTTAAAAGAGAAGAGTCTGTGTTTTATAAACAAGCCGCGAGGTGCGACCTTTGAGGTTCACACGGTCAACTTCCCAGTAATATCTACATAAATATTAAAAAATTTAAACACAATAATAATTATGAAAATAATACCACTTTAAAAAATAATAATGTACCTCTCATATCAGTAAAAGGAATGATTTAATATTAATCGTATCATCTACGGGAGCGTCCATTGATTACGTAAGGATTTTGGTGGATTGATTAAATATTTACGCGAATCGATCGGGGAGGGGACAAAGCCTTTTCTACGTTATTTATTATTTTTATGTCGATGCTTGAAGTACAAAGAGCGCTAGCAAAAATAAATGCAGTTTTTGTTATTACGCTCATTAAAGAGATTTTTTTATGAATATTTACTGTGTTGTGCAAATGATGTTAAAAAAATTTTTTATGAAAAAACCCCTACATTTTCGCATTTTCTTTTATTGAATTAAAAAACGGCTGAAACGTTTTTTATACAGCTAAAAACAGCAAAAATGTTAATACACGTCGATTGACACCTCAATTATGCAAATACTATATTAGGTTCGTGAGATATAGTGAATGACAAAAATGACAAGATCATTTTTAATTTAATTTTTTTTGTAATCATGAGAAAAAGTTTTGCTGGTTTTTTTACAAAAACTGTTTGGAGTACCTGAATTTTATAAAAAACCTAATTTTTCGCACTTACTTTTATAAATTAAAAAACGGCTCCAACAATATTTTTACAAATCTGATGGAATTACAAAAATAATAATACGCGTCGATTGACGCCTTAACGATGCAAATTCTATGGTTGGCTCGTGAGATATAGCGCATGACAGAAATGATATTCAAAGTAGCACAACAACACCACCCTCCCCCCCCCTCGACCGAAGTGTGCAAAAACTAATCAGCTCTTAAAATTGAAAAGATGCTTCGATTGACACCTCAACGAAGTCTTTAAAACTTTGTTTACGTGAGTTATGTTCGTAGAAAAAACTGTCCACGAATGTTCGTACACACACACATACATCTCTCTTTCTATAAACACTTTAAATATACTCTGTAGTCTATAGACCCCAAAACGGAAAAAAATGTTGAAAACTTCAATTTCGAATTTCGAAGCGATTACAAGAACTTCCCATATACATACTGGGAAGTTATTGGGAGTACAAATTAGTTCGGTTTCGTTTTCAAAAAGTGGCTCTGGCTGTCACGAATATTTAATAGTAACAGCTGATGTCGGTAATTTTAGAGAAGTTAGACATCTGTCAATAATATTCAGTTCATATCGCTATGAGTTTCATAAAAAAACCTTGTTTTTCACTGTGTTAAATATGTTCAATTTTGAGTTACCTAAGCAGCATTTGCGGAAGGTTTTATTTTTTTGTTTTAATTGGAAGAAAAGTGTAGCTGAAGCGCATCGAATTCTTGTGGAAGTTTAGGGTGACAATGCTCCAACTGATAAATCATGTCGGGAATGGTTTCGACGATTGAAGAATGGAGATTTCAGCGTTGAAGATAAGCCTCGCTTTGGAGGTTGAGAGAGTTGGAGACATTACTCGATGAAGATCCGAGTCAAAAGCAAGAGGAACTCGCAGAATCATTGGGAGTGACTCTAAAAATAGTTTCTGTACGATTTATATCCATGGAAATGATTCAAAAGCAAAGCAATTGGGTGCCTTATGAACTGAAACTGAGAGATATTGAAAGGCAATTTTGCACTTGCGAGCAGCTGATTCAGGCAACAAAGAAAGGTTTTTTTTGCATAGAATTGTTACTGGGGATAAAAAACGGATATTCTATGACAACCCCAAGAAGAAAAAATACTACGCTATGCCCGGTCGATCGTTGCCATCGACCTCAACATCAACAACAAAGCCGAATATTCATGCTTCAAAGGTCATGTTGTGTATCTGGTGGGACCAAAAGGCTGCTACAACCTGGCGACACCATAACAGGCGATCGGTATAGACTGCAATTGATTCATTCGTTTGAACCGAGCATTACGAGAATAAATAAATCCCTTGGTAAGTTTGCAGCATTGAATCTCATAAAATGAAGAAGCATCATGAGATTCTAGCGATAAAAATGTAATTGACGACCTTTAAGTTCCATAGTTTATTATTTATTTATCGTTACTTCCTTTAAAATATTTGACTTTCAGCTTCTTTATCGTATTATTCTTCATCTACTCCAAAAATTCACCTTTTTACAACTCGTTTCCTTCATATCAAAGCCATAAAAAATATCTTACTTAACTTTTATTCAAAACTAACCTAGAACGGCGAACTCCATAGGACATTCGTTATTGCATATTTTTATAGTCCCCAGTAAAGCGTATTTTTTTCATATTCTACAGCTTCGAATTCTCTTGCCCTATTTCAATGTCCTTTTCATGCTTGCTCGTTACACATTGTGGTTGGTGCATTTATGATTCTTTCCCTGGACTTTTTCAATTATGCAAACAACACTATAAATAATTGTGCCGTTAAATTCTTGCTATTCTACGCCTGCTCCAGGATATGATGGTAGACGACCATGTGAAAATATAGATGGGGTTAATGTTCAAGGAAATTATAATAAAGATGGGTTGACTATGAGGCAAAGAAAAGAGTACGGAAAGAGGTTAGGTTATGAAGTGAAATTAAAAAACTTTATTTTTCCGCAGAGGCAATTTACTGTTCAGTACCTCGGTTCAAAACAAAAGAAAGAGAATTGCCATCTGTTTGTTGATTTGGAGAACTTAACTTTTAGCAAATGAAGCAAGATTCCGGGTTCTGAGAGGAGGAGTTCATATGAGCAATTTTTAAGTCATGTTTATTAAATTCCCATGAGTTTGAATTTAGTACTGCTTGAAAGAATATAATAAAAGCTGACATATTTTCATGTAATTATTCTATTCTTGGTCTTATATCTAGAGGATATAGATATCGAATGAAAAATGTAAAATTTTTATAGAGAAAAGAACGTTTCTTCGACTTTCGGAAGCTGTTTCTCCCAACATGGTTACTTGGTATTTACATAGTAAAAACTTGCAACGAACTATGTTCTACGTTTCATTGTTCGATTGAGTGTTGTATCATGCATAACTGAGAACATATTTCATTTTTAGTAACTTGAGGACGGCATGTTTTTAAGCCTTAAAATATCCATGGCAGCTCAAGGGTCAAGAAATCAAAAAAAAACATATTTGAATTAGAATTGTCAAAAAACAAATCTCGTAATGAGGACTTGTGCGGTAATGATGTAAGTTCGTTCAAAATAATGAGAATAGTCCAATTGTAAAATTATCCAAATCGAATTTTAATAATGATTCATCCTTGCAAGCATTGTTGATAAGTGGCTTCTTAATTCGGTTCATAAAATATGGCAACAATATATTACGAACGAACCAAAACGTAGAAAAATAATGCTTTCAACGTCTACGAAATGGAACATTCATTATATGCCAAGCATTCAGTATTGACACATTTTATGGCACCCTGAAGAGTTGAAGTCAGTTCATACTGTTTTTATAGCATCCAAACGTTTAGCAACAATAAAAAGCTTTAATTGTTTTTTCTAGGAAGAGGGTAGCATTTCTCCACGGTTGGAGTTTATTGTTGCCAATAAAAAATGTTTAAAAAAGGCTTGGCACGAGTTTTATTTGTAGCTGTTATGATCGAGGTGGAGTTGAGAAGTCAACCTTTCGTTGAACTCCTGGGATTGGGCAGAGTCGTAAAAGGACTAGTTGCAAGGCAGAGAAGCTGAAATTGGAATTTTATTAAGTCACAGCTCCTGAAATTAGCATAATACCTTAATTTGCTGCAATCATTTCAATTTTCTGATTGTTTCCTATCCAATTGCGTTGACTGCTGAATAAGAGTTTTATTGTTTCAATATAATCGTCCCAAACGAGGACTTTTATTTTATTTTAATTTCGGCCAGCAGTTTTCCTGATGAACGTGGGAAACGTGCCCGAAAAGAAGGCCGCATTGGAACCTCTATTTGAAAACTAACTTCCAGAAGAAATCAATAAATCTGTGGATCCATAAAAACTCACATGCTAACTCGAACGCAAAAGGGACAACGACAAAATGAAAATGTCGAAAGGAAGAAAAGCTACTTTGGCATTATACTGGTATACGTCTAAGGAATTGCTAAATGCAATTTATTCATGTCACATAAGCAATGTCACCTTTTGTACAAGTTTATCCATAGAGCCAGGCTCCCATTGTAGGGAGAGATGGGTGCCGGATTGGGGATTGGAGATCCTTCGATAGGCTCATACGAGTAGGGAATATGGCCTAGGCACTCGGCTATCCATCCTGGGCCGTTGACGATGAGTTGGCTACATGCAAGGAGTATCCCTTCAGAAGAGGATTCCAAGGTGAATACAGTACAATACGAGAAATAAAGTTTACGTTCTATGGGCAGGGTGTGCTCTCCCACGTCCTTTGCTCACGTGTTGTGTAGTACAGATAAATAGGTTTGTCGTGATAAGAAAACATTAACCCTCAGTTGAATGATATATGTTTCAAGCGTATTAGACGTCTGAAGGCATTCATTTGACCTAACTGCGGCTATTAGTGTGACAGTTTTTCTTCCTTGCTAGTGGGCGGTCTCATATGCGCTGCGGTAAAGGGTGCGCTAAGGATCGAAAAAGGTTCAATTTGCAATTTGATCTGCTAATAACGGCTTCAAAACATTGGGCACTGATTCAAGTACGGTTTGTCAAAAAAATAGGGTTATTTAAATGCCCAACAGAAAAGTGTGTGAGCTGGACCAGAACTTGTAGAAAATATTATGAAAAGCATGTTTTCCGAGATTTTTAGAAAAAAAGTTGCATATCAGAGCATTCCTCGATGAAATTGTGGTGAATTAAGAACGAACCAATAGTTATCGGAAAAATGCGATACGGAATTTAATAAATAACAAGCCGCGAGGTGCGACCCTTGAGGTCCACACGGTCAACTTCCCAGTAATATCTACATAAACATCAACAACATTACAACAATGAGAGGTAATAGTAACAGGAATGAGTTAATATGAATCATATCTTCTACGGGAGGGTCCATTGATTATGTAAGGTTTTTGGTCGATGAGGACAGATTGAATATTCACGCGGATCAATCGGTGGGGGCCTTTGGTCTTGAAAAATTTTGTTGGTTTTCAAAATTTAAGCAATTTTTTTTAATTAAAAGACTATAAAAACTTTTAAAAATCTGCTCAAATTATGCAAATATCTTAAAACTTTTATTGAATTTACAACAATTTGTTTAGAATAAAAGATATAAAGTAATAGCACTCGTATGAACCCTCTTTACATGGTAACTTTGAATGATTTTTTTATTTTTAATTTATTTTTTTCATCATCATGGAATAAAATTTTGCCGGTTTCTCTCCAAAAACTGATAAGAATGTATACATTTTATAAACTGGATCACTGTGCTGTGCAAATCAAGTTAAAAAATATTTTCTATGAAAAAAAAACATAATTTTTCGCATTTTCTTCAATTAAATTAAAAAAACGGCTAAAACGAATTTTTATAATGTTAAAAACTTTACAAAGATGTTAATACACGTCAACTGACACCTTAATGATGCAAATATTATATCTGGTTCGTGAGATATAGTGAATGATAAAAATGACCTTGAAAATCATGATGACTTTTAATGATTTTTTATTTTTAATTTATTTTTTTACGTAATCATGAGAGAAAGTTTTGATGACATTTTTGCGAACATTGTTTGGAGTACATAAATTTTATAAACATTGCTTACTAAGACTTGACGATAAGGTTAAAAATTTATTGTTTTTGAAAAAAAACCTAATTTTTTGCACTTTTTTTTAAAAAATTTGAAAACCGCCCCAAGAATTTTTTTTAAAATTTGAAAGAATCACACAAACGTCAATACGCGTCGATTGACATCTTGTTCAAAAAAATGAACATTCAAACGGGCAAAACAGCAAACCCCCCCGACCTAAGTTTTCCAAAGACTAATCAGCTCTTAAGATTGCAAAGACGCTTCGATTGACACCTTAACGAAGTCGATCGGACTTTGTTTACGTGAGTTATGCTCGTAGAAAAAACTGTCCACGAACAAACAGACGTACGTACGTACACACACACACACACACACGTCTCCCTTTCTAAAAACACTTTATATATACTCTATAGACCTCAAAACGTAAAGAAAAGTTGAAAATTTCAATTTCGATTTTCGAGGCGATTACAAGAACTTCCCATATACTGGGAAGTTAAAAATTCAAACTGCACTTTCAGAATATTTTTATCTATGTTCGACGAATCATGGCATCCTACTATGGTATCTAGAGAATTACCAGTGAATTATATTCATATTAAATATTATATTTCTATAAAAATTCTCTGGATTTATAATTCACAAATCTAGCTTTTTACGATCTCTAAGAAACCTTTTTTTATAAAAACTCTTCTAAAACAGTATTTAAATTCCAGTTAAAGTTTCCAGCTAGCTTTTTTATGGAAGATACTTCTTTATTGTAGAGTAAATTAGTATTTGGAAACACAAACGATTTTCACAGCAATGAAAGAGAATATTTTCCCAGCTTTTTTCGAAACAGAATTTACTTATCATTCTTGTAAATAGTGGAAAATTGCAAAAGTTTCTTCTCGATTTGCAAACTTATATCAGTAGAATATATTTTCGCAAAATTTGTTTTGAAAATAAAATAATAATGTGTTATCTCCATTATCTTCTATTTCAATGACTGGTAAGGGCTAAGATTACGGTCCCCATTCCCGAAGGTGGCGTGACTAGAGGAGTCGAAGGAAGGGAGTTTCACTGCTGCTATGGCATCAAAAGCTCGCGGCTGTCACGGCCCTATGATAAATTATGGGGATTCCCACACTAAAAAACGGTTATTTTGCCTATTTCCAGAGATCATAAAACAACGTGTCTCCAAAATTTTACCCCTATTTATATTACATTTATGGTAAAAATAACATTCACCTTATTTTTTGTAAGTTTTTAATCTTATATTTTTTTATTTTTTACAAAAAAAAATTCTTTGATTTTTTTTAAAAAATTTTCGACTTCCAAACAAGTCACAAAATCACTTCCCGGATCAATTTTACGGTTTCATATGTTTTCTGGAAATAGGCAAAGTAACCATTTTTTGTGGGGTAACCCCTATAACTTCTTATGGGACAGTCACCACCGCGAACTTTTTATGGCATAGTAGTAGGGAAATTCCCTCTACTCCTACTACCATCGAGTTTGGGTGCCAAAATCTTAACCTTTACCCAATGATTTGATTTGCTAAAAGGCATTATGCAAAATTAACAATAATAGTAATTTTAATTTTTTTTCTCTTAACATATTTTCTCTCTCCTTTTATCGAATTTTCTTTTAGGATTTCCTTGCTGTCGGTCAAATTATTTTCCAACTCATATGTTTTATTTACTTGAGTTGAGTTCATATTTTCAATGGAAATTTTTGATAAGGTTATAAAAGAATTTTCTTAGTGACTCATCGTGACTAATTTAACATAACTAATATGTATTTTATTTCAAAACAAATGCAAAATATACCAGCTTGCATCAATCAAGAAGATCAAAGCATAAGATTGCACAGAGCCCAGTTCACGACAATGCTTTCAGAAAATCCTTTTGTATTCAGCGTGAAACAAGTCCAATTCACTTTTTTCGCCCTTATTTTTCTCTTTTAATTCTACATTTCCACAATTGACGGAATCGCAAACAAACCCCTTCGTGTCAGCAAAAAATCTCATTCAATGTTTAACGAATCGAGAAATAAGAGACATCATTCGTGCCAACTATTGTCCTTCGTCAGCTCCTGCTCCAGCACCAGCATTCTAAATCTCAGGCACAATTTTCCCGGACTAAGTGGTCATCATTGGCTCTGGTCAACATCACTTTTGATGAAGACAATGATTTTCTAGGTCAGACCTTGTCTTCGATTCATTTAACCTCGACGACGACCTGGTAAAATCGACACAATCCCATTCCGTTTGCCCCCATTTCTCCATTTTCCTTGATATGAGTGTCGAGTGTTTTTTGTTGAACGCCACGATAGCACATTGGTTTCTTTGCCATTTTCCCTTCATAAGAGAACCAAACAAAGGTATATGCGTCCTTGTGGAGTGTAATAATAACGACTAAAGGTCATATTACGGAAGATAAATTATCTCATAGTTGGTTCGGAGGAGTCTTTATTTGTATCAGCTCACAATGCAGCTTCTTTGATAACCATGAAAGCAACAGCATCAAAGAAAGAGTGTTCTTTGCAATAAGTTGATGGTTGGCAGTGTAATTGTTGGTCTGCAAATGGCCTAAAAAATTACAAAGTCTGAAAGAAAATGAACGTGACATTGTTTGAAAGCATGTTTTTTCTGTGAATATTTTTTTCGCGCATGCAACTTTAAAACTGAGATATTTTTCTATAATTTAACATCCACCAAAATTATATGTACTCTCAAATGCAAATCGCTTTAATCTCAATCACACAATTATCTAGCACCCATACATACACTTTATTCATCGTGCCGGAGAATGCATCAAGGACCCTTCTTAAAGACTCGTTATTTGCCGCTTTCCGCAATACAGTAAGCACTTATCTCGTTCAATTTATTTGAAAAATCCTCAAAAATTGGCTGCTAATTCTTAAAGCATTTAAGCTCTCGTCTACTTGAAAGAATAGAAAATAATTGCGGAAAGGATTTCGAGTACTTCGTTTCCTGCCGCTTGCAATTATTACCAGCCACTCCTTGGTCGTAGCTCTTGTCTTGACTTGAAGATAAACATCTTTTTCTCAGTTAAAATTAAACTTACCAGGATTAAGAACAGATTCGGATATCATCAATGCGAACCAACAGTGAACAGTAGAAGGAAAACATGTAGCCGAAGTAGAAGAAGGAAAGCTGTAAGTAATTAGGTTTTAATCCTTTCTTTGCTCTAGATGGTGAAAGAAGGAAATAGGAGGGAAGGAATGAAGCATTTGAATGGTAATCTAAAGAGAATGTTGAAGTGGTTTGTTTCAATATGGTGCATGAAAGTGAACATATTTTCAAGAAGATATCGACGGAAATAAATCCATCCATGTTAAATTTTTCACTTCAGGATCGGGTAGAAGACAGTATTCATGGTGGAGGTCAGTGAAATATTCAAAAGCCAAAACCATCTTCAAGATTATTTCTAGTAATCTTATTTCATAATAATTTTAAATTGGATATTCCTATCACGAACGCAACTCAAATTAAAAGTATCTTAAATTAGAAACTGTTTCGGTAAATATACCTTCAGCTCAGACAATATTTCATTGGTGCAATTTAGAATGTGTCATTGCGAAAGTTTAGTCAATTTTCAAGCAAATATTGATTCGTGAAGTTACAATAATAATTCTCTTTGTTAAATACATGATCTTCGACAAAAACTAGTATTGAAATATAAACGTTTACAAGGAAGTTTTAATTAAAATGTTCTGGAGAAAAAGAAGAATTTAAATCATTTCGTAAAAATTTTATGAGTTAATTACTTCCGGAAAATTTCGCAAAATACGGAAAAAAAATTTGCCACTTCTAAAGAATTTACATTTTTGGTGATTATTTAAAATAAACGCTTTTTGGTTGTTTCACGCTTGAGTTTCTTCCAGAACATAGTTCTAAATGTACTTCAAGATAATATTAGAAATGCAACGCATCTTTTTTTTAAATACCATCAAGAGCTTTCTGCTACATTTTTTAATAAAACAAAAAAAATATAAAACAATTTCAAAAATCGCGTAATGAAACTTAAAGATTTTCATTGCAAATGAATCTGGAAGTTTCCTTCATCCTACATTTATAGATTCAAATAATAAAGTTCAATCCTGTATTTCAATTTTCTAAAAGTTTCGACTATACATCGACAACCTTTTAGAAAAATGTTATTCCTTGGTAAATAAAGTAAATTATTGAAATAGTTTTAGTGGAAATTAAATAAAGTGTCTAGAAAAATATCGCCAAATTTATTTAATGTAACCAACATCTATATATTAAAATTTTTAAGTCAGCATTCAATACATTGCGTTTAGCTGTATAGATTTTTCAGAAGTGATTGGTAATGCTTACAATAAATGTCGCAAATTCAAATAACTTAAGGGGTCTTTTAGGTTACAATTTTTCAAGAAATCCAAAAAAAATCAGATTTTGTTAGTAAATTTGATCAAGAATACGTTTGAAAAGGATTTATAATGATATTTTTATTTATAAAATATTTTCAAGCGTGTAGAGCGAAATGTCGTGAGATAGCACTTTTGACGCTCCGCTGTGTTTCGGTATTCTCGACTCCCCTCTTCTGAATTACGAAAATATAAGCATGGTCCACCTCTTGATCAAGAAGCTCAGAAACTTTTGAAGCCAATATACGAAGATTTAACTTCGAATGATTTCTTAGAAAATTGTTTCGTAATTCGTAAAAAAATAATCACGATTTTCTCGAATTCATGTTTTTAAGCTGGCGGACACGCTTTTAGAAAAACTACTCAACCGATCACTTTGATTTTTTAATATGTTGTTGTACACATATATGGCTATAGCCGGTAGTGGAATCATTATGATCGGTATAAAATTTTCCGATTTTCACTCAATTTTCCACCCTCAAAAATAGTTTTTTTTTTAAAAATGGCCGCCATTTTGTTCGTTTTTGATGAAAAGAATCATTCCGGTACCTGCCATTGACACTTCAACAAGGATTAATTTGGCGTTTCGTTTTTGTTTCCAGATGATCCACTCACCTGAAAGAACGTCCGCCGTTTTTTTTTTAAATTATTCTTGGAAAAAAACATAAAAAAACCTAAAAAAAATATTTTTGTACACCTAAAGTACCAATTAACATATGTACAAAATTACAAAATGATATTCCTTTTCTTTCTTTTAAAAAAATGGTTATTTCTTTTTGAAAATCGTATCCTAAAAATAAGGGATCTTTTAGGTTACGATTACAACTCATAAATATAATGGAAAATACTTTAAATGGAGATTATAATATTTTGGTATTCATTTTACGTTGATTTCAATTAAAAATAATCTTATAATATCAATTTACTAATATTTTGCATCACTACTCGTTTTCCCAATAAATGCAATGCACAGTACACGCCATTGACTAGTTCTCACTAAAAACCAATGTAGATGTCACTTTCAAATCAAGCAGCCATTTTTCTCGTCACTCTGATTGGACGTCCGTCAGCGTAGCAGTAAATTATTAATGGCTGCTCAATCGTTCACATTCACTAATGAAAGCGTATTTTTGAATGTTTTACTGAAAATTCAAGGCGTGAATCTTACAAAGTTGAATAAAATCGATGTAGAACAATAAAAGCAATAATTATTATACGGTTAAGGAGCCTTTTGTTTGGCTTTTCGGTTGCTTATTCTTTGGTTCATGCTATCAATCGGCTTGCATTTTTTTGGAAGAATCAGAATTTATATGTGAATTCTATTGAACAATTAATGACTATTTCAAGTCTTCCTTGTAATTTTCACAGCGAATATCGGCAGCACTACAATGATATTCAAGCTTGAATTTCACATAAAATCCTTTCAAATGGCCACTTACATCCTGTAAATCAATGTCCGATTTTCAAATGTCTAAGTACTTCCTTCACAGTAATATCCCTTTTACCTTCAGCTACGGTCTCCATGAATATTTCATCATTCGTTCCCACTTAAGTACCTTAAACAGACCCGACAATGAAATAGGTTGTTCATATTTGTGGCTTGAGGAAGGCAGATTTTCGCACTCATGTCCAACAAGCATATGTGTAGGTAGCTATCGCTCCACCCATGTCTCGAACAAGAAATTGAAAGCACCACGGACTATTGTACACATTCTAGTCTATCATATGTCCCGGAAGCTTTGGCTCACAGGGCGAAATATAAGTGAATGCCCCGCATTGCAGATGGCTATAATTCTCTCATTAGAGGCAGCGGTAGTTCATTCGTCTATGTGAATCCTTGCATTGCCTTCAACGACGCTCGTAAAGGACAGAGGTTGATAGTAAGAGGTTGAATGTAAGCTTAGTTTCGATGCGGGATGTTAACACTTGTGGGCGGTATTATGGTAGTTGTTTAGAGTGTCTAGTCTAGGAAGACAATTAAAATTGTTACCAGTTTTATTTTATCTATCATATTTGGGAACGGACAATAAAAAACTATCTTAGACACTTCCTCTTCTTTTGTGTCAGAGCCAAATATGGCGATTTAAAACAAACATTGACAACATTTCCCAGAGCCAATAACAACCAATTAACCATCATAACCCGCTCACTATCCCCGTAACTAAAGTCTTTCATAGCTGCAACTTGGCTTGCTGCTCATCAAAAACTATTCTGTAATCAAAATCCAGTGAATTTTTCAAAGTAGCTACTAACTCCTGTAAACGATGTTGTTGATTCAAAGCCTAAAAAAATTCATTTTGAAATATTTCCGTCATTTTTCTCATTATCTCGAGCTTACAAACACAGAACTGCATACCACAAAGAGAATTCATTAATTTGTTACAGGTGTACCCGCACAATTCGTAATTTTTATAGTCTGCTTTGATACAAGTATGTATAAGCATTTATATTACCAGATACTTTTGCTCAGGTATGCGTAATAGTAGTAGATTAAAGGCCTCTCATATATCAAACGGATTGAACACATACGAATTAATTGCAATGCGAATTGCAACATGGAAGCCATATCGAAAGTAACACACGCACACACACATTTCTCCATCTATATGCATATTTTAGTAATAATTTACCGGTAGCCATTTTTACGGCATTGGTATTGTGTGTAGTTACAGTTCAGTGAATTGGTAAATAATGAAACCCCTAATTGATACATTACTTTTTGCTTTGTAATTGAGATTTTTGTTGGATTTTTTGGAATATGCTGAACTGTGGAGTTGGTTGTTTGTGTGCACATTTATTTGGTTTTAGTTCAGATTTTAAAAAATGCAGCCATAGCAAAATTAATTAATTTTTTTTTGCAGTAAGCTTCATACGAAGCACATTTTAAATTCTTATTTGGGGTACAAATCAATAGATTGGAAATATACATGCTCAAAAGGGCCTTGTTTGGTTTTTGATTTGAATTTTTTTACCTACTTATTATCGAAGCCAGAATCGATGGAGCCAGTTTTCAATAACATTTCAATTTTAAACAGTTGTACCTGGTTCACTTGATATGCCATTCCGTTATAATTTTTTGTTCATTGTTGCATATTTTTCAGACCAAAAATAGAAAAACAACAAACAATTTAACTTCATTAATTTATTTTTATTAAAAAAAATTAAGACAGTAAAATTTTTATTACACATATCTCTCTTTTCACTACTCTTAAAAAAATGGTCATGCAAAAATTGTCTTATCTGCTTATCGACTTTCATGTCGCTGGTTTGAATCCAAGGGAAGCGAGAAGGGGCGGTGCTAAAAACAAGACTAATGACGAAAGCTAAACTCATGACTCAACGGCAACGAGTGGGGGAGGACGAGGGGAGTGATTAAAGATAAGCGAAGCAAGTAGGAGACGAAGCCAAATTTGCTTATAAAAATGTTCCTATTTTTATATTAAGAATTTAAACTACTCTTGATTTTCACAGAAAAACTTTCCGTGTATCAACAAAGCTCAATCTAATTTATATATTTAATTTTTTCATTTTAAATATTTATAGTACTATCAAATAAAAGTACTTAAAGAACGTCTGGATTCAATTTCACTTGCAACGCAATATTTTTTGTGTTCGGTCAACCTCAAATACTTAGTCTCATTTTATTCTTTTTAAATTCATAGGTGATTAAAATGATTAAATCACAAAAAAGGAACTTTTATGAACACCTGTAATTTTGTGTCATCTTATAATCACTTCAAACCCCAGCATAAAAACTTATTAACAGCAAAAAAAAAAGTTGGAATACATTACAGGGCAAAAGGATGCAAAAAGCTGTACCCCTGAGAAATAATACTGAATTTGCTCCAACACCACCCATCATTGTTTATTGATTATGTTTGGCTTGTTTTGAAGAAATGGTTCAATGATTTTTAAACTTGGTTTATTTACATCAAACAATAAAGTACGATATACTTGGAGCCAAGTATAATTCATAAATTCGGTTGAAAATATCTTTAAAGAACGAACCCTTTCTTTATCTTTTGTTCATGAAAAGTTCACACTAAAAAAACACCAAGCCCACGCACACAACAAGTCTCAATTTCACAATTCCCGCCAGAATAAACACTCTTCAAACAATCCACCACCGTCTTAATATAAACAGTCATTTCCGTCTCCAAGGACGAGGTTACAGCTCATAAACTTCACCTAATTTCAAATTCAAACGCCTTAATAAACTAAACTTGAACAAAGCTCAAGTAGCTATCTTTTATAAACGATTTACGGCCGAAACACATCAAACTCAATCCCCTTTCATATCCTCTTTCGTAGGATTCCATCAGCCTCTGCATTTATTATTGCAAATTTCGCTGACAAAATATCTCATTATGAAATCATTTAGTAAACTTACGACGAATAAAGTAAATCAAAGTGTAATCAAGAAGCGCGGCAAGTTTAGCGCAATAACTAGAAACGTGTCCTGTACTTAGCTTTGATGATGTCAACGAGCATCAGGCGTTAGCACTCCCAGGAGACGACGGTGTTATTGTGTTAGGAGTGCGCTTAAGGAGCCATCAACCGTTTGCGAGGCGTAAAGGACCCGAAGCAGCTTCTTTGTCGGGAGATTGAGTATCTATGTACGTTAGGCGTGCTGCTTATTCATGTAAGATATTCACAATGCAATGTCACTACAAAGAACTACTCTTTCACTTAGTATATTTAGAGAGTATGTGAAGACGATTATGTTTCTTTGATATTTTTAATGACATATTTATTAGTACATCTCAAGGTTGTCTTCATTTTATAAAGGGAATAGTGCCAGTCTTTTGGATCTTACTTTTCTTGCTGAGCTCAGCACCTTAACACACGTTCTTACCGAAATATACCAGAACACCATCAATGGGATCCCTCATATCCTGACAACATCCGCCAATACCTGCATGGCTGCCAACTGTACCTCGATTAAGTGCCAAAATGGATCATTTAGCAGGGAAAAATGTTTCAGTAACATGCTGTTGAATTATTTATTTCCTTTTCGCGATGAGTATACAAGTATGCGGAGGTGTAGGTAGGTGTGTGTGTGTATTAACAGTGAGAATTCATAAAAAATAGATTTCTACATGGCAAGAAAAGGTAATGCTCGGCAATGTTATCGCTTTACCTAACCGTACTTTCAATGACATGTATCCTGACTGCAAAAGGTAGAAAACTTTTTCTTGTGCTTTTCAAATATCCTTTGTTGAAACGACAAGGATGATGAAGAGAAAGTTGAAAGACATTTAACATGGATATACGGAAAACAAGAATATGAAGATTGACTGACAATGACTGGCAGATTCTTTGTGTGATTGCAAAAGGATCAAACCGGATCATGTGAAGCATAGCAAGTAGGCTTCAAATGCGTAATATTCAAGTGAAAGGTAAGATGGTTACAGTAAGATCTGTGACATATATGATTGCAGTCAGCTATTGTTTAACGAAACAGTACAAGAACAAGTACCAATCAACTGAAAAAAATGGCTTACTAGAAGCACGGAAATAATTAGCTTCAAAATAACTAGAAATTGTTTGCTTGTTTTCAAGAATAAAAACTGATTTCATGAATCAAAAATTTTCGATGCTCAAAATTGCTTAAATAAAATCTTTCTAGAAAATTGATGATATAATTGCCATATTGCTAATCAAAAAGTATTTATCGTGAAAAATAGATCTATATCCTTTTTCAAGCAATTTGTGCGTATTTATCAAACCGAAAATCAACATTCCAAATCCAGCTTAATTAAAAAATGTCAGCCCTCTTCCCTTTCCACCATTACTATAAAATCTAATTTATAGACTGCATGTCATTCTCAGCTAACTTTTGACTCTTTTTGTCAATTTCTAATTTCATATCAGTATTCAAACTGACTCCGGAAACGCTCGAAAATCAAAATTTGTTATTATTTTCTCATATTTAAATAGCCAAAAAGATAATCATTGAAGATCAAATGCTTCCATTCAATAACGCCCTCAATGTCAGACCGTGAAAGCAGTAATATTCGAAATTCTGTTTGTGTCAGGACATTTTGTCGGAAATTTCATTACGGTTCATGCAACAATTAGATACTGTCAACATATTCTGCACCTCAACAGTAATAATTAAAACGTATTTCGCATTATGAGGTACTTGGATTGGATTGGATTGAATTTGAATTTTCAAGACAAGGATTCAAAATTTTATGAGAATTATTTAACCTGTTTGTGAAGTTTGTTGAAAAAGTTTGCTTTATAATTTTTTTTAAATCAGTTTATCTAAAAAATCTCCCCAAAAATGCTTTATTACTTTTAAAAATATTTCGTTAGAAATAGAATAACATGTGATCATTCCCGTTCTTTCCTTTTCTTTTTTGTGTTCTTGCCAATTTGACAGTTAATTCATTTCTAGAAAATTTTGTTTCAGAAAGCCTTAAATAAATTATATCTTAAAATGTAAATTGAAAATAAATTGGTTTACGTATCTTATTTAATAGACATCCCGAATTGATATTGTTTAGTAAACTTTTTTTTTTAAAATATTCTGCCGAAGCTTAAGTACCTATAATTTTATTGACAAAGCTTTTCACAACAAATTATTAATAAATTGTAAATTCATATATTTTAAGAATGCATTTCTTGCAAAACAAATATTAAAACTAGCCAAACTTTTCGGGAAAAATCTTTATTTGCAAATTTTGTGAAAGTTTCCGTGTTATATTTTGATAAATTGAGATAGAAACCAAAGAAAAAATCTCATAGTTCGGAAAACTCGATCAAAGCATGTGTTTATTGAAACTATTTCCGGTGAGTTTTGTACCTTTCTTGATTGGCTTTATCAAAAAAAAACTGTAAAATTTCCTCTCTATTGTATGAAAATATCAACAGAAAGCTTTTTAATTGTCCCTTATTGCCATTATGAAATCGAAATCAATCAATCATGTAGATAAGATTTCCTGTTCATTTATTTTTTGGGATTTGATCAATGATTTAGAAAGTTAGCCAACATTCTTAAAAATATCTGCTAGTTTAAAAATGGCGTTCAAATATTATAAATTGAAATGTTTTGTATAGACAAGAACAGTTAATTTCACCCTCTGGATGACAATAAGTGTTTTTATAATTAATTCTGCAACTCCTGCATCATTCCGCACTCCCAAATTACTCCCGAATTCATTTCAAGCCACCAAACGATTTCCGTTTTTCCAGTTCCGAATGAAATTATACACTGAAAACTTCCAGAGCATCCAGACACTACGGCAATTTCTTCAGGACGTCAAAACTTTTCCTTAAACACTTTGAAATTTCTTCGATTAGTTTGATTGCAGATAAGCAAACTTTTTTACTGCCCAACCAAATTCGAAGGGAAACATTTAATTAACTGCATCATTTTGCCGGCGGGTCACTTGTCCAACGCCACCACTGCTACCATCCCCCCGAGCATCAATGAAACAGAATATTCTTGCAACCAGGACTGTGAATACTTTTTCTCTTCCGTGGCCCACTTGAAGGCAACAACCACCAACCCCTTGGCCATTTGCCCAATGTTCTACAATTGTTATGAGTCCAAACTCAGCCAACCCAGCCGTCAAGGAATCCGTCTTCCATCACAAGCCGTTTTATGGCAAGTCATTATGGCAAATTAGTTTCTTCAAGTAATTTTCGGTAAATATTGTCCAATTGAGTACGTTGACTCCCCACCCGGCATTTTCTTTCAAACTCGTAGTCATTCATTTCAGTTTAATTGTTCAATTCAACTGTGGCATCCGCAATTGATGCTACCCGACCGGCATTTCCGAAGATTGTTTTTTTCGCTGAGTTGGAAAGTGGGTAAGGATTTTCTTTACCAAGAGAAACGGAAAATGGTTGGAATTATCTGATTTAATTGCAAACAGTAAAATTAAGGAAGGGTTATCTTTTGAAAGTAGGCTTCGAAGTTTTTTGAACAATAAATGAAGACGTGTTAATGTAATTTCAAATTATTTTAAGGATTTTCCATACTCTGATCGATTTTCCGTAAATATTTTCTTTTTCAACACCGAAATAAAATCTTCATTATCTATTTCCACTAAAATCTACTTCAAGTCGATTGTAACTTGACTAGCCCATTTTTTGATTTCATGGATAATCACTCAGCATCCTTGACTACGAACGAATCCTATTTGAACCCAGAAACACTTCAATCAAATTGAAAAAAAACTTTACACAACACGAAAAACTGTCTTCTTTGATAAAAACTCATTAATCTTACTTTACTTTTGTGTGTTCTCGTAGAGAAGTAAGCTTTATTCTCGTGTTAAGCATGTCCTGCAGCATTCAACATATGTTTATCCCAGCTTGTTCTGCATTCCAGCTTCGTGGTCGTTCCCAAAGTTTGTGTTGTGTATCCCGAAAGTCAAGCCACAACTAATAGAAATAAATGATGCAATTAACAGAAAAGTTGGTTTATGAAAGGATTCGCCTAGTTTCGAGGACATGGAGGCGCTCACTCAGGTCTCGCATATATGTATGCACATCTATCTGTATGGATGATGACGAACAGGAGGCATAGGGAAACATATCAGGAAGCATTAATAATAATATGAGTGTCATATGAACTTGCCTTTTACGTGTAGATTGCGACATTTATTAGCCCAGAGTGATGATGCACGCGCAGGCATTCCCAGGATGCTAGCTGCTGTGTTCTGTTTTTCATTTAGAAATTACATGCTGAGTTTTACTACAGGGACGATTTTGATGGTGGTACAGTAAAGAAGTATCCACAGTGTCGAACCAAATTGCGTACGCCCAAAATAAGTTGTTTTGCTAAATACATCACATAGTTATCATGATGAAATGAGGAAAGTTTAGAGTCAATAAAAGACAAAGTTCCTATTCAGTCAGTTAAATAGTTAAATTTATTTTCTGGTTCTGAATTTGTTAACGAGGGCATGCAAAATGCTTCACGAGTATAGCCAGCAATGTGTCAATTATGTTGAAATTTAAGTTAAAAACTTGCCCTTAACTTTTCCTTGGATTCAGTAATGAAGGTGCTAAGCAAAGGTTCCTCTTCGCTTAGACTTTTTTGCTTCATGGTGCCCTGTAGACGTGGAAAGCTTCTAATTCATTCCGCCGACCATTGCGATTTCTTGAGAAAATCCGCGTTCTTAGTGGTTTCAGTCTTTTATTTCCCAAGAAAAGTTCCATGCTTCATTTAATCATTTAAAAACTGTAAATTCCAAGAAAAATAAGCTTGAAAAACCAAGTAAACCACAAGTTGTTCGAGGAAAATTAGAATATGCACACACAATTCAACAATTTTCGATTGCAACGTGACACCACGACATAATTGCTTGGCAGGATTTCAAATAAACTACATAACCAACTTTTCCCATAAGAACAGATTTTCTAATTAGTAACAAAGATAGTTATTGTATTCAACATTGAGATGGATGAATTCTGCACCAATATCATGTTAAATCTGGTGCAAACCTAGGAACTAGATCATTAACATCCACTTTCATATGTGGATGAGGCATTGCCTTCTGTGTCTCTCTTGTACGACTCTACACCTTTCCCATTACTAGCCAAGATATTTGTCCTCGAATCCAGGTGTTTCATTAGAGACATCAACCCAAAAGCAGCCATGATTTGAATTGCAAAGCTTCTCCCTATATTCGTTCTCCATGCCATGGAAAATACTGGTAAAAAGTAAAGCTACAAATCTAGAACAGGAAGTTACGTTTGGTTTGAAATATTATTTCACATTCGTATGCATTAAAGCATCTCTGCTTAAACCACCAGAGGATTCAACTCTGCCATCTTGGGCTGTGTCATCATTGCTTGTGGTACCAGGTTTCTACGTGCGAGTCGCATCGAAGGACCAAAATGGATAGGGCAACTTTGCATACCAAGAGACAAAATGATGAGGACTGCTCCTGCACTCACTGACTGACAACGTCCCAGATGTGTCCTGAATTCTGAGTCTTGAGGTGTAGTAATTAAACATGTGCTCGTGTCGAGTTTCAATTTGTCAGGATCTATTGAGCTACTCAACTGGCATGTAAATGTCTTATATTTTTTCTTCAGCCAAAATCGAAGTAAGTACGAATATTGTTTGATTGTTTGTTGTAAACAATTTGATGACTTATAGTGATGTGAAGACCTATCGGATTAACGATAACAAGGAAAATGGATACTTTATTTAATTTACACTTCTTTCGTTGAGAAAATTTATATCTAAGTAAACTTTATTTAAATTTCCAGATAGTTAAACTATCATAAACATTTTTGAATCGCTTAGTGAATGAACCATACACACAACAAATTCCTTTTTCCTTAAAGCTGAATTTAAAGCGCTCCAAAATCAAATTATTCCCTAGGACAACCTATTTAAGTAGACTTGAACATATTATATCCTAGCAAATCCATGCGATTATGTCGTGATAGAAATCTGATCCCTTTTAGGTAAGTGCAAATCTTCAAATCTACCTACGATACGTATAGTTTTAAATAATAGGATAGGACATTGCAATTACATATGCAAATTGTTTTCAAATCCACATATAGATACCACAAAGTGGTTTCCCAGAAAAGGATTTATTTTTGCTTGTCGAGGCAATGGTGAAACGAGGTCCAGTTGAATAAGCCTCAAAGTGATGAATTTGTATTATTTGAAATTCTAATGCGACGAGAAAGGGAATGAAAAAGGTAAAACTGTTTTTGCATCCTTGAACGTAACTTTGAAACTTTGAAAACTTTCTTTTACATTCATAAGTTTTCATGTTTTCAAAATATCCTGGCATTGAACAGCAAATCGAAAATGTAAAACTTTTGAATGCAAAGGCAATTATACTCAATATTTGCTGGTTTTGGGACTGTTTGTTATACAAAAATCTGCATTTCGCATTTTATTCCTCTACTAATCAAATTTTTGATTTTTCATTAGAAAGCTATTTACATGTCATGAATTTTCAACATGTAGATATTATCATACGGCTGCACTGTTCCGGTAATTAGGGATGATTGAATTATCAAATATAAAAATTGATTTTACTTAAATCACAATCAAGAAGCCGCGATTGTTGCAATCCATCTATTTTTGCTGGTAAATTTTCTACACAATTTTCCATAGAATAGAAACTTAATTTCCCTGTCACATTTGCATGGTATAATTATTCAGTTTTTTGGGCAATGGAGTTTTTTTCTGCAGGTTTTCCATGCACAATATCGTCGGTATTATTTCTGTGAATTTCTTTCGTAATTTCTTTTTTTTTCAAAATTTAGAATCAAGATTCACAACATATTCTTTGATATGAACCTATTTTATATTATCAAAATTCCTAAGCAGCATTTCATTCAAATACATTATCTACAATCATGTATCTTGTCCTTGTAGGAATACTCCTATCCTTTCTCGTAAAATATTTATCAGAACAATAAAACAACCAATGATACGGATCCTATACAACACAACTCTTCATGTTCCATCACCCTATGTATTTTTTCATTCTCGAAGAAAAATCAATAAACAGCTTTTTGACACACAATGAAACAATTAAATCAGGATTTACGGCTCCTCTAATAAGTTAATTATGAAAGCCCAGTATTTTCGCTAGTGATTTATATAATTCCAGACACTTTTTCCGGAGCTACCAGCCAAAACATTAGGCCTGATTGTCTGCACGGTTGTAGTGAAGAAGAAAAATCCCAAGCACAAAACATTTCTTCCTCATTTTAGACTATCTGCCACGAGTTCTGGAATGGTATTCTGTTGGGAAATTGAACGGCAACTATTAGGAATCGTGCTTGTGAAGGGGCCCGGCAAAAAGGATCGTATCTAGAAACAGAATTTATCGTTTGAAGTCATGCAATCCAAGACTGTGCATTACATATTGTTGGCATTAATGCAAACAGGATTATCTGGTAGTCGAAGTAAGACGTCCGGATCAAAAGTTATATTTATCTTTGGCTTTGGTCCTATTGTTCATTATTAATGGAAAAAACTAAAACAATCATTGAAAATTAAGTTGAGCAGGAAGGATATACTGATTCTTAAACGGAATCAACCACTTATTAATGTATATAAAATAAGAACCTGTTCGATAAAAAAATAGGAATCTAAAAGACAATTTTATTTTAAAATCACCCTCTTTAAGTTACGAATTCGACATCTACGCAGTCATGTCTCCTGTATGAATAAAAACAGCTCAAATTCAATAAATAATCAATACATCTCTTATCTAAACTTGCAATACGATACATCTCCATCTAAAATGACAACAGGAAATCACGTATCATTCTCCTCTTTCGCTTTTCCTAATTTACAAAATGCAATCCCGAAATAAGTCAAACGAACTTCAAACATTGTTTACTTGAAAAATTAATTTCCGACCGATGTTTAATGAACTCTCTCTCGTCTTTAGCTGCAAAATTCAATTTTGTGATATCTCCGCGACTATGCAACCGAAACAAGTCCTTTTCCTGCCTCGAAATCTGCTTCTTGAAACCCCTGGAACGTTTTTCATTATTCTTGGCATTTCGCTGTGTATTTAGTGTTTTATGTGTTGAGCCGAAATTTTCTTGTTTTTGGAAATCCCGAAACGCTTGCCAGTCAAATGACAAGAGGATTAAAATCTAATTACCTAGGATGGCATTCATTGGGACGCAAACAGCAACGCAGTACGAAGAACATGAGAATGTCTGATCAAGCGAAATCCATACCAAAGGAACTTCTTTAATCTGTGCGCCGCCATTTTAGACGCCTTGCGGTTATTCCATTATTTAGATTCAGAGGAGTTGGATTATTTTGTGTAAAACGGAAATTTTAGGATAATAATGATAGGATGAATAATAAATGGATGTTGTGATTCTCATTATACTGGCGTGTTCCTTACTGTATTTCGAAGAAAAATGAAAAGTTCAATTTCATTAGCAGCGTCCTATATGCAAAACTCCCAAGAAAAATAACATTTCTTCAACACTGGGTTTCTTGGAAAATTGTAAAACTTGGAGGTAAAATTATTTTTGGTTTCTCGGAAATTGAAAAGTTTATGCGCATATTCAAGAGCTGATAAACTTCTGGTAGAAAATGAGTGAATATACGCATAAAGATATAAACAAAGTCTTTAATAATTACTATCTTTTTAAAGAACAAAATTTTTTTCCAGCCACTACTTTCGAAGTATTTAAAAAATTTCAGTATAAATTGTTTATAGGGTTAATGTAAGAAAAAAATCAAGCGGAACGGATTTGAAGATTTTTACAGACATTACTTAAAACAGAATTTATTAGTATTATATATCAGGAAAATCTGTTGTCGGAATTTATTAAAAAATACATTAATAAATAAAATAGTTTCATTACATCAATAACCAAAATAGTTCCACAAAAAAAATTCCGGGATGTAATTAGAAAAAAAACTTTAAATTGTCTCTCTTATCTTATATGATAGGAATCAGGATTTATGTTTCTGACCTTTTCTTCAGCGAATTGAATATTTCGTCAAATCAGTGACGGGAAGACCAGCGAAAACCTACTGCGCTCTATTTTACAAGGATTCGTTTTTACAAATGAGTTTGGTGAATGGAAAGAAACATATTATTCATTTTTTGTCTATTTCTTTAAACTTTAAAATGCTTTCCGTCGGTTGTACTTTTTCTTTGGAAATTTTTACTGAAGAATATTTTCGGAGAGTAATTTTTTCACTTCTATTTTAGGTATTTCAGGTCAGGAGCATTTCGTTTTGAATATAATTTTTAAAATAAATTTTAAAAATTCTAATTGTTTTCAAAATTAATAATATTTTAGGCTCAGTTGTTCTAAATTAAGCAGGAGATATCTTTTCATTTACAAAATTCACAATACATATACAATTCTCGTGGTTAATTTTTATGAAACATAATTCAATTATAAATTCCTTAACCTGCAGAAATTTATATTGAAAATTTTTTCTGTGTGCAATAAAATGCCGCTAAATACTTTAAACGAAATTGTATGACGATTTTGAGAAAATATGATGATTTTAAAGGATTTCAAAGGTAGTGTTTTCTCAAGTAATCGCTTTTTCATCTTGCCTGCAACAGGTTTATTCCGTTTGATTAAATTTTTCCTTGAAATTTCATCAAATTTTGAACATGTCTAATGTTCAATTTGAGAAATTGACACATTTTTCGAAAGCAAAGTTTTATTTATTTATCAAAAAGAAACCGTCCTTGAATATTTCTCATTAAAGCATCTCTAGTAATTGCTTTGTTTCCATTTCTTTCGCTTTTGCTATTTCTAATGAATTCTTTAGAAATCATTTGTTTTGTCAAAGCTGTAGTGAAATATGTAAACCACAGGAAGATTTCCAGAAAAATATTTTCAATGAAATTTCACTGCATTTTTCATTTGTAGGAAAAACAAACATTGATTAAAGTTGGTATAAGTTGCACTGAGTGGGGAGAATTGAAATGTAGCAGCGAATGAGTTCCATAAAGACAACTTTAAGAAAAATCCTCCAAAAAATTATTTTGAAATTCAATTCCTGTATCACAACTCACCCACTTCTCATCCAATCCTACAAACAATAAACCAAACAAATAAACATTTATTACAACACTTCTCAATTGCAGCAAATATTTACAAATATACTGATGAATCCGCTTCAAACGATAATTACATAGACCGTTTCGTGTCCAACTCCCACTCAATATCAGCACAAACCCGAAGCTTACCAAGCCGTAGATAAATATTGAATTTGTTGATGGTAAATATTTTCTCGCTGCATGGAAAATTAGAGCTTAATTATGGCAGTGAAAACGTCCTTGAGCAATCCATCAACCGAAACGAGTGGGTATATCTAATGGACTAGTGTCCTAGCTTTTTTGTCCTCGGCCCATCTCTAAGGAAATGTAACGAAGATTCACCGGACAAATTATTAAGATGAAACACTACTAAGAAGTCGCTCTACAAATTAGATTTTCCCGACCTGCAGGAACATCAAAAGCATCATAATGCTCTTTTTCTCCGGCATCCCTTCATACAAGCCACACTTAATGTATAACGACTTAAGGGAAGCTACTTGACGATTGAAGTGGAAAAAGGAAAGCAACGAAAACAAGCCCCGTTTAGGGAAAGTGTTGGCATCTGAGTAAAATTGAATGAATTGAATGAATTTTTCAGGAAATGCCACTAATTATAATTACTGGAAAAGAAAATTCAGTACGATTTTAATTTTATTCTGAATATAATTAAATCAAAAATCTGAATGGTGCATTCTTTTCTGAGTTATTTCAAATTTTTAAATTAAGTTTAATTGCAATATGAAAAGTATACCTCGATTAAATAAGGGGAGCCAAGAAAAATTGCAGGTAATATAAAAGTTTATCATTTAAAATTTGAGAGCGTGTGAACGTAGTTTGTTAGCTATGATGCTGCTTTAATTTATAAATTTTTGGCTAAACTGTCGAGATTTATTCAGGCAAAAAAACACAACTAAATTTTAATAAAATCCATTCCACTCTTCGTAAAATTTTGTCAGAACACCAACCCATAAAGAAGATAACATGAAAACCAAATAACATAACACTATCCAATGTAAAATAATTTAATGAAGAATCACTTCGACCTTTCCACTCTACTGATCCTGTTCCTCATCTCATCCACGTTATTTTTGTAAAGGTTGAATTTATGCCTGCAAATTAGATTGGCTCTCGTTATTACGGAATTGCTGCCGCCTTTCTGCATAAGATGTTTGTGATGCTTGTCTTATCTCAGCCGTCAGAAAGGACTCTCACCTGGATCCTAGCCAGATTGTGTTGGCTGAGTTGAAAACTAAAACGGGACATGACAAGACAAACCCAAACGAAAGGAAGGATGATAATAATAGTGATGATGATCTTCAACCAAAGAATGAACTTAAGGTGAGTTTCTATGAGGAAAGTAATAGATAATTGCTTTTACCGGTTAGAAAGGCGTTGACAATAGTGTCGAGTACCTTTCATCTTTAGCAGTGAAAATGACGATGATGAAAAGTAATTTAATAGTGGCCGAATAGAATAGCATAAGCGATACAAGATTATCTGTGACAGTAAGTAGTTAGAAAATTGTCTTGAAAAATCCAATTATGATAATGGATGAATAGTAAGTTTATTTCCAGATAGTCGTTTCAATGTTCTTGTAAACACGATGTGGAATTGCAGGTGAAAATAATATTCATAAATACGGTCATAATTTATCATTTGCATCATTTTCAAAGAAACGTGAAACTTGAAAAGATGAATATTTCGTTTTGGAATTAATTGATTGAGTCTTCAGGAAATGTTTGTGAGTCATTCAATCTTAGGAATAAATTATAACCAAATACATATTTTCATGTAGCGCGTATTTTACAAAATAAAATTTATATTTATCTGTTCTTTTTATTTTCGTTGCCATACTGACTGAATAATCTGGCATATTTTCAATTTAAAGATTTGTTTTTTAAGTACCGTTGATTTGTGTGGCTGTATAAACGCACGTTTTCATTGTTACGAGACAATCAATTAAGTATATTTAGACCTAACGGTGTAATTATGTAAACTTAACATTTACCAGTATGTAATCATATAAAAAACGTAATTGTAAACTGCCATCCATATGTAAATGTCTTTTTAAATGGCTTTTATAAATTTGTTTTGAGTCAAATATTCTTTCAACACACAAAACTATTGAAATTTTGACGCCGTTCTGATTTCCCATCGGCAAATGCCCACGCTGGGCGCTGATTTGAAAGTCAATGAAAATGTTTTATTGCTTTTATATATTTGTATTGAATCAAATATTCTTTCAAAGCACAAAACTGTTGAAATTTTGACGGCGTTTTGAATTCCCATCGGCAATAGCCCACGCTGGGCGCTGATTTGAAAATCAATGAAAATTGTTTATTGAATTGTCAGAATGACTTTAAAATAACCACTAATAGTTGAAAACCGACAACTGAATTAATTTTTATCATTCAGAGTTTCTGTTAGCCGTACTTAACACAAGCTCTAAGAAAACCCAGTGTATCAGTGGATAGGATATAGCAAACAGTTTCTCTATTCAATCTACTCGAAATTTACTTCCAATTTATGTTACCCTGCATCAAACAAACTGAAAATATTCTTCACATTTTAGCTCATACTCATAGTGACCCATTATTTGTTTTCCGTTTTCCGTCAATTTAAGCGAACTATGAAAATAAGCGTAACTAACCCCAAGAAGAAAACCAATTACACCATTTAAGATTAGTACGATGTATAAAAAACCAATAAATTCACTTCTAATGTTCATATCATCCCCACTTATATCTATTAAGGCATATAAAAATATCCAAGTTGAAGTAAATCCATAAAACTATGATAAAATTGCAATTAAGGACGCTGTAAAATGTCAATTTATGAAAAGTTTACATTATTTATTATCAGCTTATTTTCAATTTTTCATGCCAACACGAAAAATTTCATAGGTAGGAATCAGAAAATATTGTTTTTAAAGTGATAATCTAAAAATTGGTTCCAATAAAAAATTATCATCTGTTCAAATCATTAATTCCTTTGATGTTATTCAATGAAGAAATCTAGAAAGCTCATATTTTATGAATAATGATGAAAATGATAAGTCCGCAACTTCTTTGATATAAAGACAGTTTCAGAATTATAGTTTATTTGCAATTTTATCATATGAGAACGAACTAGAAGTGGCTACAAAAATGATTAGCATCTATGAAACGTTAACTGAACTAATAGATTTTTTTGATTTGAGGACATACATGTTTAGTAGAATTTGTGAATATTTATTCTTGAGATTAAGAAGTGGTTTAAGTACCCTTGAATCACCTGTAATTGTGATTCAAGGGTACTTAAACCAGTTTTAGATAATAGAAGCAATTTATAAAAAACGGCTATTGTAAAACAAGCAGAGACCAAGACAAAATTTAAGATCCTAAAGTATTTTTTTCACTACCAATTGGAATCCACACATTCTATCACCACAATTCTAATACGCATCTCCATCTTTCACATATTCTAGAATGTATCAATCCAACCACAAATATAAGCATTGTGTCGTTATGCATAACAAACCACTTAAATTCACTGTTTGCCATGTAATTATTTCGCAGCATGTCGTCGACATTCAATGCCAATAAATCACGTTTCTGTCGTTGTTCTCTCAAACACCCCCTCCCCCACTATCGCAATCCAACAGCAAAAAGTAAATCCATGGAAAACGAGGGCTGATAAGTGAAAGCCCTCGAACAAACTGAAATTCACTTTCTACAATGTACGGTTGGAAATGCTTCCGAAAATTGTAGCTAGTATGTGTTGGGAACAGATACTTGAAGATGAGTGTAATTGAAGGAATTTTTGGTGGTATGTAGTTTTGAATTTTTGAAAACAATGCATTTATTTTAGAATAAAGGTTAAAAATGCATTTCTTTTCCAATAAAGGTTAAAAGTCATCATGGATTAGAACTGGAGACTAGCGAAATAATCATGAAGTGATTTTTGAAACAATGTTGATAGTCATACCTTTGACATCCTTATTTCCTGATCTGTCTTGAGCGAGCAAGAACTAGCATCTTTATTATAGCATGACATTTAGCATTCTTAAATATGCTCTATATCATTCTCCCCAATTCCAAGTAGTTGTAAGTTTTAAAATTTGCCTAACTCTTTCTTACTTGCACTCCTCAATCTTCCATGAGAAAGAATTTTAGAGGATCTCTAAACGTTAAAATTTTTCAAGTAATTGTTGCATATTTTGTTGCCATTGCCACCATATTACACCAATTCAAATATTCGTTTCCTCTAACATTCTTCAATAGATTCTAGCGCTAAACAATTCCAAGTGAATATGATAACAAATTCAGATTTCATATTTAAATTATGCCTGACTACAATGCCATACCAGATTCCTCGACTCTGACTACACTGAAATAGCACCGATAACAAAGTACCATTAGTTTTTATCCATGAAATAAGCAAAATACTCTCAGTTGGCTCTTGAATAAAGTCATGACGATAAGAACATCTCACAATGGAATACTTTAATTAAATTCTTCTGCCGAAGGCAAGACTATGCTGGCTATTCCTTTTCTAATTTAACTTCACCAACCGGTGATGACATCATGAACGAAGTGGCTGCAAAGAGTCCGTCTCAAGTGATTTTGTATTCCATGAATTTATAAAGCCTGTTCAACGAAGGCTGAGCGCTACTTTTGACCAGGACAACAACAGTATAGTTATTCCAACCTTTGCAGACTCATGTCTTCTGATTTGTCTCTATTAGAATGCAAGCAAAGCATAACAATTTTTATGTTAAATGCCTTACTTTTCAAAGGGAGCCATATTGTCCAGATTGCTTCCATTGTTCTTGTCTTCTTTTGAAATTCTAATATACCTTTTTACGAACTTCGGACTTTTGTTTAAGGCTCTTGTGTAATTCTGTGCAAATTTACCATTATTTTTAATAGAAATTTCAGTAGTTTTACCCTATAAAATCAATCCAGATACCATCTTTTAAATCTAAATTAAAGATTCCAAGCAACTTTTTAAAAACCGTCTGACAAAAATGTTCAACTTCACAGATTAATGCATTGAAAACCGCAAAGTCAATGTCCTCAAACACGATACCGTCAAAAATACATTATGCGGAAAATTTCAAAATTTTGTAGACCCATAAATCATTCAAAATCCAATAAGTCACGCAAAAGGTCCTGAGAGACATTCAAGAAAATTTCATGACTGCCATCCTTTTTTCTCTTCCAAACCGCGCTATCATTTTCCACATGGACATAAACTTTTAGCAATACGAATATTCGTCACTTTATTTTCCCCATACACTAGACTTGCGAAAATCCAGCTAGGTGTCTGGAATCCTTTTCGCTATGCTTGCTGAAAAGTAAAAAATCGAAAATTCATCACCTGTTGTGAGAAATATAAATCATAATGCGGATTCGATGGACGCGTGTAGTTACGATTTCGGCAGTTGGAATAAACCGGGGGGTATGTTCAGAAATATTTTTTTTAGGATTAGGTTTAACGATGGTTTATGCATAGTGACAAAGTATGTATTGAAATGTGGACGTATTTCTGACGATAAAAGGTTCATTGAAATTCAAGACACATTTGATATTCTTGAATTGGCAATCCAAACTGTAAATAATATCTTGAAAACTTGGTAGGAGGTAGCTTGAAGTTGTTATACAAGATATCTACAAAAACATGTAACTCATTCCAGCAAAAATATATGCATTTCATTCACTTTAATTAGCTAAAAGTTCACATTTGAGGAGTATTAGTCAAAACTTTTACTCAAAGTTCTATTTATTAATAATCGCATCCTCTATAGTTTGATCTCAACGCACCTTTTAGAATGACTAATTGAAAAATAACTATCTTGAAACTACGACAGTACAAGTGATCCTTCGTACAAGAAAAATTTCATTTGATATTTCTCGGCCAAATGCATTGAAACTGCCATTCTTTCGATTTTACATGGTAACCTTCTTCCATGGAATCTTTGTGTTATTTTGTATTTAATCAACTTTTGCATTAAGATAATAAATTTGCCTAAATTGTTCCCGTCCAGTACTAAAAAAATTAATTATCATTTGTATTTAGTGACCGAATTTAAAAATTTAATCATGCTAGTTTTACAGATTGTAAGACGAACAAATTTAAATTGGGGAGCATTTCTTACTTCTGTAATTTAAAAAAATGTGTCTTCTCTGCTTCAAGCTAGATGAAAATCAATGAAAATTTTTCACAATACGAGCACCTGGCAAACATCAAAATCGCAGGTAATTAATTGGCACTCAATTGAAATGTCTTTTGTAACTCATAAAAACTCAAGAAAACCAATGAACATCTAAAAATTTCGTGAAACTCTTTTTGAAATTCTATTGAATCTTTGAAGAGTCGACATTTTCAACGGATTTCAATTTTCACCATTATTATTCATTATTCATTTAATAAACCGCCCTAAGGCAAAGGACGCTCTTTTTATGTCATAGTTAAGGCCAAACTAAGACCTTTATTACCACCAACCAAAAATAATACCAGGCACTAATCCTACGGCATATTATTAATAGCTTTTTCTTTTTGCCTATCAAAACCTGTTCGTGTCCTTGCGCTTCCTTCTGCATGTACCATACAGTGAACATCCTTCGATAATTTCATGGATTCTAGTAAATAATTTCCAACAGTCTGCGAACAGAATACTAATTAATAATAAGGACTCTAATATTGTCTTTCGACCAAGACTGAGTCAAGTTTCGAATGTCGAGTGCTAGTTGTCGGTTGGTTGGTAAGCCCTGAATGTTCCCAGGATTACAGATTCACAAGTAACACAAGTCGGCTGTCTCAAACTGTTTGTGCCCATTCAAGTGTAAATTATTCCGGTCACATAGACACAACTAATGAAGGAGTTTTCCACATTTCTCATTTTCAAACTCACTCGCTTTTCTCTACATTCAGACAAGCTCCAATGTATATATACGCCACGCTATACCACGCAGCCGTTAAAAGTCATCCTTTTTTGTGCAGGAACGAGGCAGCTTTCAAAAAAATATTGAAAATCGGTAACACGTCCGGGTGAAATTAATGATGTTGGTGTTTATTGCCTCATTTCGGAGCAGCTCAACAGTGAGGAACTTGGCAAAGATGTTTTTAATTATGAAATTGTGTCAGAGGGTTGCTGCGGATGGGAAGGTTGAAGCAACTTCTTTCTGTCCTATTCATGACTAATGATTTTATTTGAATGATCCATGCTTGTGATTCATTTCAAACGGGAAATGAGAGAGGAGGTGTTTCAACGAATTCCATTTTCGTGAAACATGTAGATGAATGGTAAGGCTATCGGAAAATGTAAAATGGTAAGCGAACCTTCAATTCCTTCTATCTGGTGTTATCCACACTTCGATTTCAGGTCAGTTAGTTAAGTAAAGCTTTAGACAATTCGAAAGAAGTATCTTCAATGTGATTTGATTGTTACATAGACATGAAAACATTCAAATCACATAACATCCCTCACCATAAAGTCTTCTAAACATTCCATTTAAAATTTATATAGCAATTAACTAAGCGAAATTGCGGAAAATGGCGTTAATTGTAACGCAATGTACTTGAAAACCAAATTGTTCCAAACTCTGACTCGCCGCATTTCGTGTCTTTCTTTTTTCGGGTTGGAAAACCACAGCAAAGAACTTCGCCCAAGGAATCAGAAGTTTTCCTGCTTTGAAGCCTCTCAGCCAGAAAATTACTTCAAAGCTTTATGAGCCGGAAATATGGAAGTCATGATGTTGAATAGCTAACTGGCTATGGTTGCACCCAGGCGGGGGTTTGAACGTATTCAACGAGATACCATCGTGTTTATTCTGCTGGATATTATTCGTTTTAAACGCAAGGTGTGAAGCGAAAGGTGAAAATACATCATTTTCAATGTATTTAAGAAATGACTTCAGTGAAAAATGGATGATACTTTAAAATGTTATTTAAAATGGATGGTTTGAAATATTTAAGAATATAAGTAGGATGTTTTGGAAGTCAGTTAAAGCATTTTTAAAATGTATAATTATCTATTCAATTTACAAGTTACTTTTAGTCTTGGAGGGTTTAAAAAAAAATTTTATTTGCTATGAATTTCTGTCTCATGATTTTGCAAGGCATCCGGAAATTATGGAGCACAACTATCATTTGTTGAACTTGTTACAACCAGCCATTAAAAAAAATTTCAATATTCAATTTCAATTTAGCAAAATATATCTCTTTAAGTTTATTTTAAGCTGAAAAATAAGGATTGAGTAACACACTATTTCGGGTATTATAAAAGATTTAAATTGGGTGCTAGTAGCTTCCTCTGACAATAGATTTATTTATTCTGAATTCAAATATGCATCAGAATATTGCTAATAGTAATTCCATACTATGATGGCCAGTTTGAAACACGCACATGCTGCATCATATTAACGTCAAAATTCAAAAACTATTGACTAAGAGGTGTTTTTTTTTATTAATTTTGTCTGTTCTCAACAGTCATAACGAAATCAACTTTTTTCTTTCCTACACCAATTTAGTAAGTATATATGGTTGGGTTTGCAATACAGGATTAATTTTGGTATTATATAATTTTTTGGTACTATAAAATTTTGGTATTTATAATTTTCTTCCTTTACCGATTAATTTTGGAACACGAAAGTAAAATAAACGAAATTTATTTGCAAAATATATTCAAAGTAGAAACAAAATATACTATTTGCTTACTTTCGACAAATAAACAAATTCTCTTAAGGGATAGTGTAGTGTTAAAAAAAATCTTCTCAATATTTTTTATAGCTATAACATTAAAAAATGCCTGTACAAAATTTCAAGTCAATATCTATACTCGTTTTCATTATACAGTGATTTTACGGTCCCCCTCTTCTTGCTACAGTTTCGACTCGTAAGAGGCCTTGATGCGCTCGAACATCTGTGCCGCAAAAAGGGGTTGTGTTTATCTATTTGGATATAACAAAAAATGTATCACATCATAGAGAGGTCGTATACCTTATTCTGTTAGTATACATTCGACTTTCAGTGAGGAAATAGTACATCTCGTGTTTAAAATGCTCTCTAGTAAGAAAAAAAGGATAATTCCCGTAAACGAAAATAGCAAAGATACTCTACTAACCTAACTAACTTTTTTTCTAATTTAAAAAGTACTTTTGTGAAAAATTAGACAATGTATATGTTATGGGCATCAATGTTGACCAAAGTTCTTGGGATTTCACATCGGCGTATGATCGTGAGATATTATACAACGCAGAGAAAAGATGCACGGGTGTATGCAAAAAAGGCCGTATTGCCAAAAAAAGACTCAATTAACTGAAGAATAGGATTTCGCGGAGAAGGAAGGCATTTACTGTCATCCAGGACTTGCATCAATCAAATTTTTTTCGACTAATCACAAAAACTTCTGTTGTAAAAATTTTAAATGCGTTTTTCTCGAATCAAACTTTTTTTGCTGCGCGTCGTAAAACTGCAAAATAGCTATTTGAACGATTTACTTCAAATTTTTCACAGATACTTATTCACTATTTAACGACGAAACGGACCTTAATTTAGATCAAAAAAATCTCCTTTGAAGAACACTTTTTTTCAAAAAGAAATCATCCAAAATTCAACCATCCTAATTTCAAGTGCGTGCCAAATCGTCTTAATTTTTCTCTAAATCTAAATAACAAAAAAAATATTTGGATATTTGCTTTCAGATAAATATTTTGGTCACAATTTTACGACACGCAATTGAATTTTTTTTATGCTGATGGAGTACTTCATTGCGGAGGCCGCCATTTTGTTTTTTCTTTTCAATAAATTAGAATTTTTTCTCTTCAAATGTTAATAAACAAATATACATAGATTCAAGTCAACACCTCTTGTCGTTTTTTTGTACATCAATTTAAAAAAAGCATCTATTTTTTTCGGGCTCGGCACTAGACTACCTCCTTGAACATTCTTGAAGCAAGCATGCAGCGAAGTGAACCCAAAAATTTTGCTTAGAAGAAGAAACTAGAAATGCTGTGAAAGAACAATTTGGAAATTGTTTTTTTCTACACATAATTTTAATGTGATACAATACGAAAAACAAGACTACCATAAAAAGCAATATTTATTGAATTGGTTTATGAGAGACTTCTTTGTCCAGCCATACTTCTCAATAATTTATCGAAACAATGGGAATTTTGTGCAAAATATTTCTAGGAATAAATTTTCAGAGTTTTCTTGATAAAATTGTTTTTTTTCGGTAAAAATTTACAATAAAATAGTTTCACTAAATTGAACTTATTGAATAAGCAATTTTTGGCGTGAGTATTTATTTTTCCACTGGACACTAAACCGGCAAAAGATTTTTGAGGGAATTTAACAAACTATAGATATTTTCATAAAAAGAAAATAAATAATCGTATTGATTGAAAAATACACCGAGCGAAAAAAAAGTACGAGCACATTTTTTTTGAAAATTCAAAATTACTTTTGCTTAACGGTGACGAATTTTATTCTTCATTGTGATATATGAGCATTTTGTAGTTGTATACAAATTTCATGACTATTTCGAAATTTTATCATGCTTTAAGCCAAATTTTTAATGAAAAATGCATAAAAAGGCATAGAATGTATTGAATGGGTAATTTGAGGCATTTGCCTTAAGTAATGAACTAAACTCTGTAACACTAAAATTGTACAGAAAATTCATTCAGTAATTATTTTTAAAAAAATTATTCACCTATAATCAAAAAACTTTTTTTGTTTTCAATATTTGATAGCACCATCTTTCTTTTAAGCATTGAATCGTAATATTTTATTATGCCTTCTTTATTCCCCCAAACCATATATTTCATATTATTTTTTTTACATCTTCCAGTGAAAAGGTCCCTTTTTTCAATTCATTCACAGCCCAAAAATTCTAACATAATTTCCACTTCATTTTTATAAAAATAAAATAATAATAAAATCTCAACAATCTCCCTCAAAACTTTTTCAAAATTTTTTCATTACGACGCGTTTCGATCCTTAGATCATCTTCAAGATGAATAAAATTTACAAATATTTCCTGGTTTTATTATTAAATAATTAATATTTAAAGGAGTGGTCAATAGAGGGGAAGGTTAATTTCATTCTGCAGGTTTTCCTTATTCTTTGTGGTCCGCCTAATCTCAAGGCATTGCAGGTAGTCCAAATTTTTCCCGTTGCTTATTTTATGGAGGATATTAAAATTGCTAGTACTAAAATTATGGCGTGTATGCTAGAATTTGGATTTACCTCGTTGGTTGCTTTTTTGTGCTCATTGTATCTACGTTTAAAGCTTTGACCTGTTTGTCCTATATAAGCTGCATCGCAATTATCACAGGATACACGATACATTCCTGAATGGGGAAGGGGATCATTTTTTGCTTTTTTGTTTAAAAAGTATTTTTTTTTAATTAATTCTAGTCGAATAAATGAAGGATACATCTGAGTGTATTTTAAATATTTAGACAATTGATCATTGACGTGGCCTACGTAATTTAGCTTTTTACATGATTAATTATTACCATCTTTTTGAACTAGATATATTTCTTTAATAATTTTCAATTTGCGTTTTTTTGTTTATAAGGCCTAAAATGAGTTGCGTAGGATATCCATTATTTTTGGCTATATTTTCAATGGTATAAAGCTCCTTCTCCAAATTTTATTTGGAAAGTTGAATTTTTTGAGCTTGGTTTATCATGCAATGGAAGGCAGCTAGCTTAACACTTAATGGATGGAACGAGTTATAAGGAATGAGTACATCTGAATAAGTATTTTTCCTGTGAATATTAAATTTTAATTTCAATTTTTGACGAGTAATGGTAAGATCTAAATGGTAGTACCTGATAAAATGATAAGCTGAAATTTAAAATAAAAATATACACCTATATCGCTTCAATTTTTTTTTTGTATATTTTGGATTCAATGTCAGACCACCTCCATTGAACTTTCTACTTCAAGGGTAGATTCTGCTGTTAAATTTTTCTCGTATTTTGGGTCCTTGTAAGAACTCATTTTGATTTTTTGTTGAAATTTTAACCCAACAGGAATTTTTTAATAGAAAACTCAAAAATTAAACATGAAGTCATGAATCGAAAAATATAGACTTCATTTTCGTTAGCTTTGGAGTATCGTCCTAGATTTCGCTAGATATGAATATCATTATAGATTATGCAGTCAAATGCAATATGTAGTCATACAACCTCAAATTCAAGTATTTTCATTCTGCTGCAATTTACAATATTTTCCCATTATTGCTAAATAAAGTTCAGAGATATTATGCAATATATTATATATTCCTTATTATGCAACGCACTACAACTATGAATTATATAGTATTATTTAAATGAATTATTTAATGAAAAATGTGATGGTTAATAGAAAAAAGGGAAAACCTTTTATGAGTAAACATGGAAAGCAATTTCTAATACTTCAATTCAATCTAATTGCCTTGTGTATACTAAAGTTTTGAATTTCATCTCATTTTCATTCGAAACTTTCTTGAAATAATAGTAGTAGTTGATGCCATTGATAAAACTTCCTCATATAGTTACATCGCACCAAAGTTTTCGAAGGATGTCAATATTGGTTGAGTTTCTCGTTATCAAGTCTAGATAACATTTGATTAGTCTGTAAAAGATTTATCAGAGTTCTTCATTGCATCCCTTATCCCTTTTCCTATATTCCTGACATATTTTTCTGAACTACAAATAAGAGACAATATGCAAAGAGAATATTTTTACTACACTCCTTCTGTTATGTCTCCGTTATGTTTTTCTCAAGTCAAACCCCAACTAGATAAAAATACAAATCACGATTCACCTCTCGCGAAATCCTACAATCATTTTTGAGACTTTTACGAGCTTGACTCATAGGCGAATCGCTGTCATAGTAACAAAGACCTCCTACTGAAACAAAAGCAACTGTGGTAAGGACCTTCCGAATCGTTTATGACGTTGCCACGAACCAAACCAAAGCAAACCAACCCACCGCAAGGCTAGAGGTCCAATGACAAAGTGTCGTCCTTTTTTATTTGCCACTCGTAAAAGTCCATAAGCCTTAACCACCTGTGGAGATGTTATGCACGTAAAAGACATAAAACCATAGACCATTATTGCTCCCAAGTTGAATGTCGTTGATTCAACCGAACGGGAAAAGTTCTTGTGTGCATCTATGCATGTTGGCTATCGTTGGAGAAGTCGTTATGGCAGGGTACGATAGGTTCTGATAACAATAAAAAATCGTATCACTTTCAGATTGTTTGCAAATTTTAGTAATTCCTAAGTTTCGGGAAATTCCTGATTGATATGTTGAGCTTTTTTAGTCGTGTTATCTACAAACTTACACATTAAATTTTTAAAAGAATAGTTTAACCAGCATAAATTTCTTTAAAAAACTTTAGCAATCGTTCATCATCAGGGATCATCTAAAGCGGCTTCGTTCTTAACGATACAATTCTTATTTCTGTCGCAACCCTCCGTTGAATTCATTCGAAATTATTTCCTCTTAACAATTTCCATGATTTTTAGTGCCTTTTAACCGCACCCCGAACCCATTTCCAAATCATATCCCCCATCGTCTCAACCGACAAAAAATATGAAAAACGTCGAGGCAGTCATGGAGGTGTTCTCCCGCAGATTATTGGGGTTGAAGATACCAGATTGAGACTGAATCGGCTTTCGGGGATATAAAAACTTCAAATCAAGTTTTAATGGTTTTATGCCACTTGATATTCAGAGAGAAACGCTTCATGTGTTTAACGTTCCCTCTAGATGCTCCCTCGTCACACTTTATCCATTATTCTACCGTTAACTACCACCCCAAGCACTTCAGATTACTTTCGACGAAGTAAACGTTCCTCTATTCAAACTTACTAAAAAATATAGCGTTCAAGGAGTTCAGTTGCAAAAAGTGAGAGATAGCTCAGCAACTTGCATAGAACAGTGCTCACCCAGAATGGAAAAAAATCCAAATCCGCAAGGCAAAGGTATAAATCTCGAATGGAAAATGTGGTTAGGAAAGCGATTAAGGTGGTTTTTAGATGGATTCCTTCGTCGACGCAAAGCTTTTCTGTGGTTAAAACTTCTTGTTAGAAAGTTGAATTTTATGTTTTCATAAGTTAAAGGTTCAATGAAATTTGATATGGACGAGGTGAACCTTTCCGTGGATAAAGTCAGGATGGGAATGCAGATTAAGGATGTAGCAAACTTCTGTTGCGAAAAGCGAAGTGCAAATGATGTTTGGCCGATTTGGTTAGGAAAGATTTCACTTGAAAAGAGTTTATCAAACTCCTCGAATCTTACTTGTTTGATTTGAGACCTGTTTATAATATATCGTCAGAAAAGAAGTTGAAGGATTTTGCTTTTAAAGATTTTTCAAACAATATTATTTCACTCAACTTTTTTCTTAAATTTATGCAGTGTGTGGAGTTTTAAAACGTCCTTTCAGACACACAATATTTTCTTGCTATTCCTTTCTATTCATAATGAAAACTTTTTTCAGTGTATTCATTTTCATCATATTCAGCACTAAGGACATTCACGTAAACAAATGAGTTGAATCATTGATATAAATCCCCTACACTCCGATTCAAGCCAACAACAATTTAAGAGCCTTATTTCCATCAATCCTGATTAAAGCCTTGTTCAGGACATATTGTCGCCGACTGCTACCGATCCCATGAATGCACGTCTATACGTATCCTTTTATGAGACGACTCAAACTCAAGCCCTTATCCGATCGAATTTGTTTGCCTTCTCGTATAGATAATCCCATCAGGTGGTTAACGAGGCGTTAAATTCAGGATGAAATTTTGATAGAAATTGAATTAACTGATACAGGTCCACCGAGCATGAATTGCTGAGCCTCTACAGCTCATGTCCTCGCACACAATGTAGTAGTAGGCACGACTATATTGGTATTGTTATCCGATTGTTGGCCATTGCTCATATGACTTCTCAATGTAATGACGATGACACTGAAAAGGATATCAAGGCGAGCTTATACTACGTTACAGTGAAAAATAGTCAGTCAGTCAGGGAACAGAAAAGGGTAGAAAAGAGAATATTTGCTTTTGGTTTGGTAAAGTGTTAATCGAAGCGGATTGCGATAATTGCTGTTGTCGGAGCGAGGTTTGTTTGTGGAATCATGAAAAGGATTCAATGAAATTCATTGTGAGTTTTCCAGGTGATAAGCTAAGCTTTGTTGGATAATTTACGATCACAATATGGTTACTTCTTGAAGCTACTTGGAGTTTTGATGTGGGTGTGGGGAATTTGTGTGAAACCACTGGCTTAAGTCGAATGAGGGATTTTAAGATTTGTTCTTTTATTTGTTGGTTATTTTAAATAGAGCTGGTTGAAAATGTAAAATTGAATTAAAAAAAAATCACTTCAAGCGCTATCGGGTCTCATTTATGTTAAAACGCTATTATTTTCTTCTGTGACGGTTAAGTATTTTGTTAATAAATTTATTTAAAAGATAACCCTTAAAAATTCAAAACTTATAGTAATATTTCATCGGAAAAAATCACAAATGACAAGACAAAAAGATAAATCAGAATATCTTAAAAAATACTCTTAAATACGATCAAAATAAAAAAAATTAAGGGGAAAATATTTGCAAAAGAATGAAACATTAAATCCACATTACAAACTTAATGTGCAGGGTAATGTAGCTGGAAAAAGTTGGTGTGATTAAGGATAGACGATTTATAACAACTTTAAGTTAAAATCAGTAAAGTTTGTTGTAATATTTTCGAAAAATTTATTTCACGTAAATAATTGTTTTAATTTCTAAAAATCGAAATAATTTTTATAAACTGTTTCACCATGAAGCTTTCATAAAAAAATTAAAGATTTTTTTTGCATTGTTGGTGTATTTCGAATAGAAAATTGTTACTTCTCGGAAATAAAAATTGAATTTCATTATTCAGGAAATTTTCAATTATTATTCAACGGGTCAATTATTTTTTTTTTCGTCGTTGGGAGATGGAAATCTTCAAAAGATACCGAGTTGCTCCTGCTTCTCGGCATGTCGGATTTCTACCGACTAAAACCACCTCCGTTTCCTCCAAAAAATCTTTACTCCATAGTTCATTGCTTGCACTGTCCGTGTGCAATTATTTCCTGAAAGCTTGTTCATTTAAATAGTACTTCCCAGACGATGTATATCGGTATAAGGGATAGTACCAGTATCTCAAAAGTTTTATTCAGAGTTCAATATATCTAATTTTGTTTCACATTTGTAGCAGGAAAAAAAATATTAGCGTTCTTAAAAAAAAAAAAAGATATATATATATATATATATATATATATATATATATATATATATATATAAAGGAAAAAGGAAAAAATAGAAAAAAGAAAAAAAAATTAAATTAAATTAAAATTTAAAAAAAAAATTAAAAAAAAAACTGATAATAAAAAAAACATTACCGTTCTTAATTATTCAAATTGAATTTTCAGTAAATGTTTACGTAGCATGATTTTAAATGTCATTATGTTACGCGCTTCTTTTATTGTTTGAGGTAGCTTATTGTAAAAATTTGATGCGGTGTTAATCGGATCCATCCTCAGGCGCTCTGTCCTAGCAAATTTTATTAAAATTTCATTTGCGTTTCTCATATTGTAGTCGTTTTTTCTCCCATTTATGTCTAGTTTCGTTGTTTTCATTTGTTCAATGTGTAAATTTTTAAAAATGAATTTTCCTTTTTCCATGTGAATCAGTCCGTCTACATTAAGTTCTTGTGCTGTTTTATATACTTCAGATGTAGCGGTCATCCTTTGCAAGTTATATATGGTTTTGTATGCTTTAGTTAGTAGTCGTGACATGCTCATGAGGTTATTTTTGGTAGTTTGGCTCCAAATTATAATCCCGTATGTAATTCTTGAAATTATGTATGCATTTTTAATTTGTATTTTATTTTTAATTGAGAAATAGCTGAAACGATGGAGCAAACCAACGATAGCTGCTATTTTTTTCCTCATATCATACAGTGGCCATTATAATTTTAATAAAAAAATTTATTAAATTTTTTTCCAAATGTTGTTTACTTGGAAATTCTTAAATATTGGATCATTAATCATTGAGAAACCAATATTTCGCTTCATCAACTTTAAAATTAATTACAAACAGATATGCATGCTGCAAAATTCTTTCCACCAAGATTTCAAAGAACTTTGAGAGTGACTTTGATTTGAACAATTGAAGATAAAATGATCGATGTCGGCACGCATTTCTTCAAAAAAAAAATATTACATTTTTATCTAAATTCTTGTATCACATTTTCTATGATTTAAAAAAAATCGCTTTTTACTAATCTTTTTTCTGTGGCACAATTCGATAGAAATCAATTCTAAATGTATTTTTTACAAATATTTCTAGTTTTTAAGGAAAAACTCTCCTATAAATACAAAAATAGTTATGAGAAATGGCTTCAATAAGCATTCGGGTGATACTGATTTCCTGAAGCAAATTGAAACGATTTATTAAACGAAAAAGAGAAGATTTCATATAAACGATTATTTAATTTGGAATTTAATTTTTGAACCTTTTTAATTATTTATTACTTTTAAATGTGCAGTCTTTTTCGAAATATTTGGCATACAAGTTACGTCAAAATTTGAATGCAAAACATTTTATCCTTGATTATCATGAAAAAATAATTCCTGTTTTCCAGAAATGATTTTTAAAAACGTTAAACACACAGACAAAAAATTTAGAAACATTTTTAGTTTACGTCATAGTAATTAGTTTCATAATTTCAAGTACTCTATAAGTTTCATCATATCCAAATCAGTAAGATTTGTTTCTTCTTCTTTTCCTTTACCAAATTATTATACAGATATGTATATATTTCACAAACCCCGATAGTGAATAACAGTTATGGTCTCATGAATGTTTATTGAAATTATTTAGTGGAGAATATCTCAAAACCTTATTTAATAATCAAAATTGATTTCAAATCTCTAACTCTACTATTATAAAAAATCAATTAAAATTAAAGGGCATTTTCAATTCTGCACTATGTCCATTTTGTCATATTGTTTTCATGAGCGCCTCCATTTTAAATACATATGCATGAAAATAACAATATCTTAAAAAGAAGGAATAAATATGATGGCAATTCGAATTTCAATGTCGGTAAATTAATAAAGCATTATCAAGTTTAGGTTAAAGAAATACCTTAAAACTAAGAACATTAAAATAGATAGAAAACTGTTTAATGGTTTGCAATTAGCATGTATGCAAAACTTTCTCATATATTTTAGGACTAGTCCTTTCTTGTTGAACTACACTGCATGCTTTATAAATAATTTAATAGCTAATAACATATTCACGCATTTTACTTTATGCCATAAAATAACAATTGAAGCCTCCTTAAAAACCAACACAAACTTTTCTATCATTCGTTTGCCCCCAATTCATTAACCCAGTGCACACATAGATCTCTCACAATCACCATGAATTTTCAATTCGTACGAGGACCCACTGACACACAGAGTGCGTGTTGCCAAACTATTTCGGTAAAAGTAATGTCCGCAACAGTCATAAGGACGTGAATACTTAATGTGCCTTAATAATAACAGAGCAAAACAGGTGCCATAAAAGTAAGTTATGTTTAATTGCGCAAGTAAACGAGGTGCTTAACGGTTTGTACCACCATTTCAAACAATAATAGCACCGCAGACTGTTTCCTCCAGCTACGTCAGGACTACCCACCACCCAATTGCAACTAGTCTTGATCCACCCCGACAAGTGTCGAACATTGCAGCATAAAAAAATGGCTTTATAGTGTGTTAAAGGGTCGTTAAATAATTAATAAAGCATAAAGGTCCTTCCTAGAATTGCTGCCTTCATGTCGTCCTATGTTTTTAATATCCAACTGCGTAACAGGAGTAAACCGTCGAATAACAATTCGCCACAAGTTTCGGCACAAAGGCACTAAGCACCGACAAGAGGATAACAGCCGAACAATGCTTTCACTCGCTACTGTTACTGTTCAGGAAAAAAGGGTAAACAGCAATAAAGCGCACGCGACTTCAACTTCCGTTCGCCATTAAGGTTTGCTATCAAACGCAAAAAGGATAGCTTCTAGGACCTGCTTGCTTGAACGATACAAAGCTTTAGTAGCTGAGAATATCTCGTAATGGGAAAAGTTCAGAGCGTGAAAAGATTGGGCAAGTTTTTTTCGATCACCAAGTTTTATAGCCAATAAAACTATTTGGTGGATGTAACTCCTTAATGCACTTTTGAATGGACGTTGCAAAGTACCCTTTAAAAAAATTCTTCATGCAAATCATGAAATTTATGAGAGTTCGACTAACGAAAAGTTTAGCTGAAGCTATTTCTATGCCTGTTAACGCTGTTAGGCGGTGCATACATGAAAGTTACTAATGTGTTTTTATTGTAGTGTCCTGAAAATATAATCGGATGCAATCGATTATAATTAAAAGCAAATGAAAGTTTACGTTGTGATATTAATAAAAAGTGTTTTTACTCACAACAAATCAACATTTATAGCATACATTAAAAGTTTTTTTTCTCGATACTCATACGAAATATTAACGAACTCATGTTCTCTTTAGAATAAATTTCAATTATGCTTCAACTTTATTTTTATGAATTAGAGGATCTAATATTTTCTGTTTAGTGAAGGTTTTTCTTCTGTTAGCTAATGGATTTGCTATCCATAAAAATGAACTTCTTAACACCCATTTAAAGTTGAAAATTCTATAAAGCTGCCATTCGACCCTTAAAAATATTTGCAGCTAAATCGAATCCAAATCGGTTTGAAAATTTTCGTGCCTAGAATTTTATCTATCGTATCATAAAAACTTGAAACTACAGATTGATGTTTTACTCAGATTTTTTCAACTAATTTTTTTGTCTTTGAAATTTTTTCTTAAGTACAGTTTCTATTTCAAAATTTCATTTTTGTTTTTGAAATTTTTTTTATATCAAATCACTTAAACTTTTTCCAAATTACTAAAACCTTTTGCGAATTCACTGAAACTTTTTCCATTTCACTTAAACTTTTTCTCGAATCATTTAAACTATTCCCAAGTCACTTAAACTTTTTGTCAAATCAAGTCAACCTTTTCCCAAATTTGCGTCAATTTACAACTATACCGAAGCAAGCTGCTGTTAACCTTGATGGTATAAACTTCATCGAGGGTGTTAAAAGACAAAAGCGATTAGCTGAAGAGTTCACCACATGGGTCCCTAAAATGATATTAATCTATAAATCTAGATTCAGTCTTCATTTTTGCCACATTCAAGCACGTGACACGTTGGCAGCCAGAAGAGTTCCAACAGTTTGAAGGAGCATCGCTTTTATTGGCCATGAATCAAAGAGTGATACGTTTCAAAACAATTTCAACCGAAACGAGCAGCAGGCTTGAAAATCTTGCAGCTTTATCTGAGAATTAAGCAAAAGAATATGAAGCTTGCTTGGGAATGGTTTCTTGAAAATGGAAAATTTTCGTACACACAAGACGAAAGAAGCGAATTTTAACGTTTTGCCATCTTATTCTGTGCCGATTCCGACTATGAAGGATATGCCGCTAAAACCCCTTACTTACTACAGCAGCTAGAATACCCGTTAATGATGGTAACTCAAACTGGAAACAGGATAATTTCTAAGGCAATGATAAAATTGAAAAGGTTAAACTGTCGAAGGTCCAGTTTATGATGCTTTTGCAATATATTTCGTCAAAAATTCGATCGTCGAATATATTTCAACATAAAGTTTGGTATATTGAATTTCAGGTTTTTCCAAAAATTTTGACAGTGAAATTTTACATAAATTTTCATCGAGTTTTCTTTTTATTTTAAATTTTTGCAATTTTTCTTCTGAGAAAAGTTCTATGGGTCAAAAATCAACCGCTTTTATAAGTCCTTATTGAGTCAAAATTTCACAATCGCATAATTACACGTCAAAAACGTTATTATTTCGACTTTCATCAGGAAGTGTATTTTTAAAGTTTTTATGTTAGAATTCTTGTTTTTTTTCAGTTAACTTTCAATTAATTAATATTTTGCATCTTAAATAATAAAGTCGTTAAATAATCATGGCCTTTGCTTTAACTTTTTGTCGAACGTTTTTTTCTGTATTAATTTTTTATTTTAAAATATCGCTTGAGAAATTTTTGCATAAATAGTATTTTGTGTCAACATTTTTACTCCCATAATGTTTGCATCATTAAATACTTTAATGTTTCCCACATTTAAAATTTGTTTTGCTTCTCAACATTTAGTTTTAAAGGGAAAAGAAGACAAAAAGAAAAGATTAAATTATTTAATTATTTAAATGAATTTCAGCAATTCCATATCGTCTTCAAAATTCAATTAATGTGAATGGTGGTTTATTTCAGTGTAAACATGTTCGACATTTCAGTATTGTTAGACTCCCATTTCGTTAATTAAAGTTACCCGAATATTGCTAGTAAGGTAGTCGAACAGAGGATATTGTGATAACAATTTTTCCACATTTTTTTTGCGTGTATACTACATACTACTTCCAGATAACAACCATATTTTCATTGCCGGGTATTAACAACGATAGAATTCTAAACTTCGTGCGATGCATGCTTGATGCACATGTCATGTTGTTAATGCATATTCGTTGGGAATTCCCAGCATAAAATCTGGTACTCGTAGCTGAACTTCATTTTATTTTGGTGTGTTCTTATCAAATTAGATAGCATTTTTGGAGATATGGATCATATGTTTGGGCGACAGTGTTTTAGTTGAAGAGTTGGCAATCATTGATCCTATACAACTAGTAAACATACATCCTACTCACTTTTAGAATGAAATCAACTAGAATTCAGCAGCCAGCATTTTCCAACTAGAATGTGAACGCAAGGACATAACTTTTCCATCGTTTTTAAGCTTCTCTTGTTTTTCCACAGATTCGATCAGCGATAGAACAAATTCAAATTTCATATTGGTTTGAATATTTTATGCGTGTGAGTTTTTCTTTCCACTTTCAATGCGCCCAAACTTATTCTTTAGTATTTCGTTCAACTTTTCCCCATACATGAAGACTAGACATGTATGTATGTTCGATAATTCCTGGGGGAATCCATTTAAAAATATTTTACATGCCATCACATCACATTGAAGTTCCAACGATGGTGGCTCATATGATGGGACCGTAAAAACCGTCATGACAATATTTTACTTGGCAAATTTTCGATAGTCAACAGTGAAGTTTTTTTTGGTTGCTACATGACATCCAGTTCTTGTAAAAAAAAAACTATTTACCATTTTGATTGAAAGTTGATAGTGAACGGATTGGTTTAGAAATTCTGGGTACATGGTAATGGAGGATTTGGAATTTGCGAAAGAATTATTTAGTTGTTCAGATACAAGCGCAAAATAGTCCAAATTTACATTTATATATTTATTATTTATTCAATTTGTAATGGTAACTTCATTAAAAATTCTTTACAGGCATTGTAGATAGAATCCTGCTTGAAAATAACAGCTCTGAACCATTTTCAAAACACACTAGCACTTTCTCAAACTCAAACTTAAAAGAAAAACTGGAAAACTTCCTTACCAAGTTGTTCTCTTTTATGTTTTCCATTTGACTACATCTTTGAATATAAAGTGCAGTAAACATACAAAAACCTACACTCTGCCTAAAGTTCACGATCCAGGAAAGCACTATAGCATCTTTTCACTTTGTGTGTTACTTAAAATTCGTTCAACTACAACTGCTTTTTACTACCGAATAAATTAAAATTCTATTGTTTAGAACATCCTGGTATCTGTTGAAGGTAACGTGTATCATGAAAGTGAGGAAAATTTATGTAGTTCACGATAAAAAGTGGAAATCTTTCCGTTATATTCCATTTTCTCTGAATAGAGGAGAATCGTGAAGCGGAATGTGTCTTGTAATGGCTGTGTATCTTTTTAATTTTATGCCTTTTTTGCTTTTAGCACAAAAGTGAAGATGCTTTTTTGTTTAGCTTTGTGACTTAAATCCAGTGCTCAGCTAAGACTCACAGAATAAAATCTCCATAACTTCATTGCTGAAAACATGAAGGTATGACCTCCTATTCGAGCCAAAACAGACACTATTGCTGGTAAGTACTTTTATTTAACATGCTCTTTGCAGTTTGCTTTGAATGTAAAAATAGTCACAAAAGGACAACTCAGGATTGAATTCAGATCTAGATAACCTTTGTAAGACGGTTATCATATCTTTGATACTCAACACATATGACTTAATTGAACTGTTGAATTTCAAGCGGATCGATGCAGAGTATCTAAAATAAATAGTGGTGGATTTATTCAAATTGGAAGCTTAGTATGCTTATGCTTAAGGGGGGAACCACTGTAGGATTTTCAAAAAATCAAAAAAAAATTACTGCTTTTATCATCATAGAAATAATGTAGCGCAGTTTCGTATAGTGGAAAAATCTCTAAGTGTTCGAAATTTTAAATTAGTGCGGCACCTATCACTGCTCTTTCGGAGCGCAATCCGCGCGTATCCCCGCACGCTATTAATATTGAAATTTAGAACAATTTTAAATATATAACTTTCAAAACTGTACACGTGCTCTGTTAGTTGAACGTTAGTAAAGAACGCTGAAGTACGTATTTTGAAGACTAGAGGCATATCAAATCTATTCATGATTTTTCAATAATATAAACTTTAAATGCGTTTATCTCGGAATAACGTTTTTCAAACTGGACGGTCTCCTTTCTCAAAGAATTTTTGTTCGATTTCCTTGAAATTTTTACAGTATGTTTGAAACTAGTGTCTGCTAGGAAATACGTACGATTTTCTTTTTATGTTGCATATTTCAATTATTATTGACAATTTTCGAGCGTTTTTTTGAGTTTTTTACATATTTTTCAAAACGACTCCATTTTGTCAAAAATCAATTTAAAAAAAATTCTACATACTTCTCTGGCTGTTATTATGCAATATCGATAATTATTTGTTTGATAACCATAATCTTAACATTTCAGGAAAAAACGGTCCGGCCGCGAAGCCATGAAAAAATAAGGCGTTTCTGGAGAAATGCTAGGGAGCCGCCATTTTGTGTTTTAAAGTTCTGAAAAAATTCAAAGAGGATGTCAAATACTTGTACAATATAGATCTTTTTACCAAATTTCGACATGTTGTTTGTTTTTGTAGAAAAAAACTTTTTTTTAACTCTACAGTGGTGTTCCTCCTTAACTACATATAATACAAACTTTTATATGATGATTTCTTCTGGCTGAATTAAGATTGGTTTGGAGTACTCGAGTTCACAATAATTTATGCAGGAATGCAAATTAAATACTACTTTTTATCAACAATAACTCTTTCGAAAGTATCAGGCCATAAAATTTAAGAAATTTTACGAGTATAATTTTCTTAGGAAAATATCGAATCCTACAAAATTTTAAGAACGAAATTTTTTAAATAAAAATACTTTCTAAAGCAAATTTTATTCATAGAATAATTTCTAAAACAAATATTTTCAATCAAACTATGAAATCAAAAGTAAAAATGCACCATTGTATATTTAAATTATGGTGAAGTTTATAAAAAAAGCAATTATTTTATTTTCAAGTGCAAATAGATAAAATAATCGAAATTGATATAATATAATTACTAAGCAAATTTCGAATGATCATTGTGAAAAATCACTTTGATTCAAATATTCCAAAAATTTGTCGTTAATTTTTAAAATACTTTTCTATTTGGAAATTTCTGAGGTAAGTGATACAAAAACAAACTCTAAAAGAATTAAAAAGTCTAAAAAGTAAGTTTCAGCTGCTAAATAGGTACCAACCCTATGCAACCTTTTTCAATCAAGAAAAAGCCAAATTATATACACATTTATTTCAGAAAAGGGTGAAGTACGATTTCCTTGTAAATTCTTGTTAGTTTTAAATACGCTCGCACCAACCCTTCACATCTGCTTTTAACTGTAGATGGAATAAGATCCTTATAACTTCAGTTTGTAAAACAACAGTCCGACCAATCATGAGGTGTATCGTAACAAAAATTGGTTATTTTTCAATGGTCAAAATAATGCTACCATACCTCGTTTGAATTCATTATTCAATCATTCAAAATTCTTCTTCGTACAATAGAAATGAATAGAAAAAACAAAGTAAGCTAGGAAACTTTAATGTATATTTCTAGCAGCAGTATTAATAAATTTTATAGTCATTCTTCACGATATCCAATCCAAAATATTTTTTAAAAGATGAAAGAGTTGGTGACCATAAGAGTCAGAGTCAGTCACTATTTCGGTTGATTTCAGATTCTTGATAAAATTATTTTTGAGTGTAATTTTCTTCAATACAAATCCTTTGAAGACAAAAAGAATTTTCAAACTATGAACCAAAGATTATTTTTCGCTTTCCTACTGAAAATAGCTAAAACTCAATCAGCGGAGGACTCTTTAAAAGACTGTTTCAAAATTCCAATCCTGGGACCCAACATCCTGATTTGTATTCACAACAAATTTCAACTAACAAAATGCTTGTATCAGGACAAAAGTTTCCTTTATAAAAGCAGATAGACTCAGAAAACATTTACATTGCTTTAATTCAAACTCAAATTCCACTATACGATATAACCACTAACCAAAGCGCATCACAATTACCTAATTTGTCTAATTAAATCTCGTATCTATGCTTTCACCTATAATCACCCTGATCTGTGCCATAAATGCGGCCATTACAAATCACCGATAATTGTCCTCCAAAGGATTCGAAACATTACAACAAGCCAACCTATCCACAACGTGCAAAACTCCAACATTGACTTTCGGCGCTTCTGATTGATTCTGCAAACATATCCTTGCTGCTATTTACTGTTCAACATTTGCGCTAGCCAAAATTTTGACCACCAATTTAACAGATAGCCCAGTTTAGTAACGTAACGTTCAACAACGATAGAATCAGTTCAAATCAGCAATTAATTTGAGAATTCGATACTTAATGGAAAATGAAGACCATTTTGTGGTTTTTCGGATTCTGTTCTACAGTTTGATACTATACGGAAAAACATGGAAATTTGGTTAGAGTAAATATTCGGGTGGATTGTGATTAGAATCAATGCAGCCGCAAATGTAGAGTACCACAGAAAAGGTACATGGATATTGGTATTTTAGAAGCCAACTGTAATATTAAAATGTAAAGTTTGATTTATTGACCCAGGAAATTATATAACTTTGTCTTTGTGCTGGATTAATGACAAACATATTGAAATATGTAAAACAGTGAACTGTTGCCAAAACTTAGATCTTAAAATCTGGGTTTTCAGCATTTTGTTTTCCAGTGTTTCCGTATAATTATTTCATAATTTTACTCCTACATCTAAAAAATAAATTCATTCCGTTTGTGTCTCGTTCTGTGTCTTGAAATTATGTAAAGCAGTGAAACTAATTCATATAAATTATTAAAAAGATAGATTTTATCATGAATACTTTTTTACTGATCAATAATAAGAAAACATTCTTTAATAAAATAACGGCATATTGTAACGAAACTTTCAGTAAGAGTGTTAAATATCATCCTAAAATAATTTGGCTTCCACTCAATGTTAAAATACGACAAATCTATGATCTTAACTCATTCTCAAATGAACTATTTTAAAAATGCAGGGAATGGATTATATTTTATACGTATACAGTAACAATTTAAGGGTACTTTGCGTAAACAATACTTAACAGATACAGTACTTTCAAATTTTAACAGACAAACAATAAAACCAACATTCATTTTTGTGTATAAAATTCTATCATCTGAGCCCATTATTCAAATTGGCGACATGCCTTCCAAACGATGCAAGCTAAAAATGATAAATACTGTATATAAAATTCAAGGATGATCGAAACGTTAGCGTTGGCGAAATATTTAAAACAAATAGATTTTGCAAGGTTGAACTGATGGGGCTCAAAGGATGCAGAATACTATAATCCATATACGTAGAATTATTAAAACACTTATTTTTACACTTGTCTTTCCTGGAAATAATCTCGCTACCCCATATTCTCTTCATCCAAATTCATTCCTTCCAACCCATGCGCATCAGTAGTTTTCTATTATGGAGAAATTTCCCATATTTTCGTAGGAAGCCGAAATAGTTTCTCAACAGCCTTTTGAAAATGTTTGGAACATAAACATGGAAAAGCACGTGGTGCTCGGTTTGATTCGCATCACAATAAATATTGTATATGTTGAATCCTTATTACTATAGTGATAGATCGAGGAGACAATAACTATCCTGGAAGGAATTCTAGTGAGAGAAAAAAATCGTTTCATTGTTTAGACTCACTGTTCTGCAGGATCACAGTTGAAGTGGTGTTGGTAGAAAATAAGAAAACGCTTTCACAGTACTTTATGTAGATATTATTCGATTTAATAGCTCTGGATTTTGTGCACAGCATTCAATAGTGTCCGGTGGGAAGTTTAGCTTTGTTTTGCAAATGATTATGTAAAGGTTAAAAACTTGTATATAGATAAATGCAGGAAAAATTCAGGAATTATTGTGACAAATTCAAAAATTTAGGATGCATATAATATGATAAAATATGAAATTTTTTATTGCTTTTATTCACACAAAGTAAGTTAAAGTTACGTTTTTTCTGGAATCACTCCTCTCGCTTATTTAAACGTATATATAGCGCACCGTCTTACTTCCGTTCGCTTTTTCGTTCGGTACGCTTTTTCTGGGCTCACTCCTCTTGCTCATTTTTCGTTAGAATCTCCGTAAAGGAAGCTAAACTTTCATAAATTAGGATGAAATAAGCCTAGAATTGCTTCATAAATGATGTTTACGATAGAAACTAGTATTTACTATTGAAAGACTTGGCAGTGACAACAATTTAACATAATATAGAAAATTTCTGCTTTATGCATCCGTACACCATTCACCATTCATGAAATCTATAAAAAAAATCTTACTGTTTATTATTTACATCTAAAAATTTCAAACAAAGCTGACTACATTAAGCAAACAATCTTTGAAGAAAAGATAATGCCAAAAATAAGCCACATCGAAACATTTATACCCTAAAAAATACTGTGCAAACTTTTCCAAAAGAATCATTGGTGTTATTTAAAAAAAACATTTTCACAATAAAAATATACAAAACAAACCATAAAGATTATATGAAAAAACAGATTTACAAACTTTTCGAAAATTTAATTTATGCAAAATATCCTACAAAAATATTTTCATTGAAATCATTTTTTGTGTAAACGGTTTTCGTACGTTTTTTTTTGTGATGATACTTTTGCGGAGACCAATGCAAAGTAAAGAGGAAAGAACGCATTCGAGAGCGATTGGAAGCTACTAATTTTTCTTTAAAAAAATCAATAAACGTCTATTTTTGAACTTAGAGAGTTGAGAGTACTTGCAACTTTTTTTCGAAAATGATTTATCAAAATTTTACACGGTTGTAAATAATTATATGATGGATCAGGAAAGAATCGCGTCCGCATATACTTTTCTAGTGATTCATCCGACAAAAAACAGTCTTATATTTTATTAATTTGTACAAATGTAGTAATTGTTACGCCAAGCTGATTTTTAAAACATAGATTTTTGACGAAATCAATCGCTTAATAAAATATGTGGTAATTTTTAAAATTTGGAAAAACGGTTACGTACAGACTAAGTTATAGCGATTGCATATTTGACCAGGGCGGATCTGTTTTCAGTTGGCCGTTGAAGGTGGGTACACTGATTTTTCCCAGAAAAGTTGTGAAATAACTCGTATAACAATAATTGACTTATCCTCCTTCTCGAAAAAGTCGAGAACATTAAAAAAAATCGAAATGCTTTCAAATTTTGAAAAAATCGTTTTTTCCCTACTTTTCTCACTCCTAACTTTAAAACTGTTCATTTTAGAGCAAAATTGTGCCTTGCCGCAGAATAGCAATAAATCGTAGGAGCCATGCTTCCATCAACTGGAAACGAAGCAGTGCAGCACTGTTTCAGAGTTTATTACCACGTTTAGTAAAAATTCCTGAGGCTGCCCAAACAATCCGATTTTTTTTTGAGAAATGAATTTGATAGGTTGAGTGGTCTTTCATATATCAGAAAAATTTCAGATTTCTATAAGCTTAAGTTTCTCACTTGTAAGCTTTCAAAAATTTTAATTTTTCAAAATAACTTTAGAATCGATTTTGATGGAAATTTGTGTACTATTTAATTATATTGTTAAAATTTTCTAGGTGAACTATGAAGGTCCTAAGTGCATTCTAAGTGGTAAAAAAGGCTTTTTCCCCTTTTTTATATTTATTGCAATTCTGTGGCAAAGGTTAAATGTTTCAAAAAATTTTAACCAATCTTATCTTATAAAAAAATTATTACGCAACTTTTATTCCCACACAACTTTGCTCTAAAATGAACCGTTCTAAAGTTATGAATGAGAAAAGTAGGAAAAAAGCCTTTTTTTCAACTTTTTTTAATGTTCCTGACTTTTTTGACAGGGAGGATGAGTCAATTATTGCTATACAAGTTATTCTACAACTTTTCCTGCAAAAATCAGTGTGCCTCCCCTCAACGGTCAAATTGAGTCGTTTTTTACAGATCTGCCCTGGTCTATATATGAGTGTTCAATGAATTGGAAGCCAAATTATAATCGTTTTAAGAGAATTTCGATTGAACATTTTAAAAATAAATAATTACATTTTATTTTGAACCATGTAACGGCCTTTTTAAATATGCATACTTTCAGAAAATGTTCATTGGAATAGTTTAACTTTTTTAATAATGATTCTTTAATTGGAAAATTTCGAAAAATTTCAGTAGAAACCGAACCGAAATCAAAATATTTATTAGAATTATGATTCCTTTAGCTCAATATTCCACTGGAACTTCGCAGTAACAGATCATTCAAATGAATTTTTTAATACATTTTTATATGTTTTTTGATATTATAATTACCAAAAAACTTTCGAAAATAATTCTGAGTTTTTTTTGGAAAAAATTGAATAATTAAAATTTCAAAATTTTCTTTAAAATCGATGTAACAAATAATTTTTAAATTTATAAATAAAATCTGTTTTGGCCATTTATTTTAACTATAAATGTGTAGTATACAAGTGAAAACGGTATTTAAAATGAAAAACAATCCTTAAGGAGATTTAGTTTTCTAAATGGTAAGGTAGGTTTCGAGCAAAGAAAGACCAAACTAAGTTTCGGGACATTAAATTCCCCAAAGACTTACTTCGAGGACCTCTATTATTAACTGAACTTGAAATTTGAAACAACTTTCAAAATTCAACCTTGATTTTCTCACCAAATACTTTAATACTTTACTAAGTTCATGTACAATCACAAAATGACCATTATAAAAGAATGCTGCGATTTCTTTCAACATTTTCTGCACCATATCTTCTCGTCCATCTTTAAAAAGCACCATCTGAATCATGAAAAGAACCACGATTCCAAGAATGGATCCATTCCTCCCCCACAAAGACGATATTTACATAATGGCGCATAGGTTACGTGCACGGAAGACACCATAAAAGCCATCAAAAAGCCGACAGATTCCTCAAAGATATTCCTTTTATTTTTTCGCTCGCTTCTCGTTTTATTGTTGATAGTATCAGCGGTCGAAATGTTTTCCGTCGATGATTCCTTTGTATATTTGTCATCATCATCATCTTCGTGCTCGTCCTCATGCAGCCATCGTACACGACATCGGTACTGCTTCATGACTCTACCTTTTGGGAAACGAAGATGTTTCCCAGATGATACTTATTGTTGTGCTTAGAATATTGCTGGAGGGGTTGTTGTGGACTCACTAGTTGGAACAGGACTGTGCTAATGTCATTGCTACCCAATGGGAGATTGCCCCTCAAGCCACATATCTTTGAATAGATGAAAAATGACACAATTAGGAGGAAACTTGTCTTGTCTTCCGGTTCAGGGAAATTGTACGGATGTTATCTGTAGAGAAATAAATTTTTCAGTGATGGACAAATTTCTGTGACGTGTTTTTTGGAAAAAAATTCGCGAAAATATACAGCTATGAGTAAGTATTGACTAAGCAAGAATTTTAAAATAATGATTTTATCCATTTTAACTGATAATAATAGAATAAAACAGTATATAATATGTGTGCTATAAAATCGCTCATTAAGGGGGGAAGTACCTTTAGACACTTCAAAAAATCGATTTTTTTTAATTGTTTTATTCGATAGATATATCGCCTAAGAATATTATGTCAAATTTTCAAAAGCTAATTCTCAAAATTGTGGAAGAGATGCATCCCGGAAGTGCCTGGCGCCGAGCCTGCATAGCTCTTGACCACAAACTTTAAACGGCCTTTTCACGAAACCATGTTTTTTAAAATTGTGTAAGTGATAATAAAAAAACTAGTGAATCGATTTTCATCATCTAGCATTCATTTTAAAGAGCATAAAAAACTGTTCTTTATAACCTAAAGATTAAAAAAAACAAATTATTTTGGGACTATTTTTGACTGGAAGTACAACGTTTTGAAGGGCTAATTTTCGAATTTTGCAAATATTTTAGTCTATCTACTAAAAAAACCTCTGGAGTAAGAAAATGTTTGGCTTGTTGATTTCAGATGAAAATTGCAGCCAGCATCGCTTACGCAATTTACGACGTCAGCGACGACATGGCTTTCAAGATCCTTGAAAAATTTGTTAATTTTCAACTTTCACTTTCGTAAAATATGTTTTTTTTTTCAACCTCAAAAACCGCCTAAAATAAATATTATACTGATTTAATAAGAACTGTCCTCATTTCCCCACAAATCAGTTCCAAAAAAGACCTTTTTTCGGCCTCTAAAGGTACTTCCCCCCTTAAAGCCGTGTGAAAGACTACGCAACCAGGTACTCTGTTTTCACACCAGCATCGAAACATTTCCCGAACAATTGAAAATGCTATGCAGTAATAGCTTCTGGTCTCATTGCGTACTTTGAAAGTAGTTGTTCTCACATCGGAGAATCAGTGTATGTCAATCAACGACCAGGTTCCTAACCTCTTCAGTAAGTTAATGACAAAGTTACTTACATTTCATTTCATCGAAAGCTTATCGAAAGCTAACTACAATTGATTTTTGATCCTTTTAGGCAAACATTTCTCGACCCATCCCTCTTTTGCTTACCATATAGCACTGGACTGTATCATTGTCCGTACTACCAAGAACTAGCAACTTGCTTCTCATCAATTCTAATTCAATTAAAAATTTCAAGTTAACCCAAGAAAAATAAGTGAAATGAATTTTTCATTGTCAACAAGTATCGTATCCACCTTTTCTAGACGGTTATACTTTATTCAAATGATATTATTCACACACTTTTTACAAGAATACTATTAATCTACGTGGAACACATAGCCAAAATTATTTAATATTCCAATAATATATAATGGCTCAATCAGGTACAATTTGCAATTATTTAAAAGCTTCTGCCCAACTATCAAACTATGCTAATAATAAATATCTTTTAGCACAACGTAACGCAACTGCACATCGCGAATTGTTATTTATCAGCAACTGTAATGCCTCTGAAATCCATTAAGTAGTTCAATACAAAATAAACACATATTCTCATTTAACAACCTGCCATATCGTTTCCAATCCATTCAGCATCCCTGCCGATCGTAATTTAACCAATCATATAAATTTCCATTAAACGCTTCAGTTCCATATAATTCACAAAAACTCGTGCAATAATTCATGGAAACCTATCAAAACGTATTATACACCTGCCAGGCAAGTCATCCATCCAGCATCACCAATAAATCCACTTCGTCCTGCCACGTTAAATCCTAAACGAAATTCGGCAAAAACGTTCATGGCAATTTTCGCTGAATTTAAATCTCAAAATACATTATTTCCAACGTTGACGTCGTTACACATTTTTTTTATTCCATTTTACGCTCCTTGGGCGTTGAGTTTATTTGCCCACTTCAGGAAATCAAAAGATATTTATTTTCTGACTCCTTAACTTCCTCAACGTTAAAAGTCATACCGTTTACCAGAAGCTCCTGCACAAACACCATCATTATCAATGCCACCTTCCACTTTCCACCTTGAACTGTATAGTCCAATTTCGAATGGTAGATAATCTCTGCGAGTTGTATATGATCCTTAGGGTTGAAGAATTATGGTGAACTTTAGAGCGGCTTAGAAGCAAAAAAAGTGTATCCTTGGATTAGGCGCAACATATTTCACCCAGATCATGTGATTTACTGCCCTAAAAGAAGCAAATGGAACAAAGGCGAAAATATGCCACCATGATTCCAGCACATGTTGTATGAAGCATTAGAAAATTTTAAATCTTGAATTATGACATTGCTCCTTAAATTTGGACGTCGAGCCACTTTAAATGAAATCCTCCAAGCAAGTGTGATAATTTATGATGATGTTTTGGTTGCTGGGAAGATATTTAAGAGGTGAAGTAAAGAAGATTTTCGAAGGATACATGAGAGGACTTTTTGTGGTGTTGAGCGAGAATTATATCGTCCAATTGAGGATAATTTATTTGTATTGGACCTTGGATCTATCTGTGCAACCGTTTCAAATCAGAAGTTATACCGCACACCATAACTACCACTAGGATTTCATTTTTTGAATTGGATTTAGTAAGAAGTCTGGAAGGATACATCTAGAGAATAGCGACCGTATTTTATTCTATTTGCTTTCTTATCTTGGTTTTGCTTCAGAGTTCCACAATGATGCCTTCTTTTAAACGGCTCATGTTTGAGCTTTGAAGATTCGATGGTTTTAAAAACAGTCTTCGAAAATCGAAACGTTATGAAAATTTTGAGGAGTTAGTTTCTGTGAAATAATCTACGAAAATATAAGCATCGAATGCAATTTTCAGGTACGTGTTTTTAAAACATCTTCCCACTATAAATTTTCAAGACTGAATCTGAATAAAAATTGAAATAAACTGAATAAAAATCCTAAACACTGAAGATGCTTTATATCAGAAATATGTGAAAATAAAAAATTACGAAATTATCCCATTTGGAGATCATTCCTAAAAACTCTTGAAACTTTTCATATTTTATATTGTTTCTTACTGCCTTGAGATTTTCTTTTTGGAAGCTCTTTTCTTTGTCAACACGTGAAAAACTGACGGTTTTACAAAAATTTCAAAGACATCTAGTGGTCATAATTTCACGGGTCTTATGATTTTTCTGAGACATCATGAAGAAACCTGAATTTTCCTAACAATAATTTAGAACACTCCGTATGGCACATACTGTTAAAATTGTTACAAATCTTCTGAGTAATTTTATTTCGCAATGATTTTGTCTGCGTATCCTTTAAGTTTGGAGTTTTAAGTCGATAACAATAACCCTGGGTGAGAAGTTGCCCAAAATCGTATGCTGAGCTTCTTTTGTGATTAGAATTGGATGTAAGGGTCGAAAAAATGCAGCAAATAATAGGTAGCTCTATTCATCATTTTTGATCAACTAGAAACTACCTTCTAAATTTTTAAAGTTTCACCAAAATTGCTTTCCTAATTAAATTTCGTGCACTTATAAAGAGTGTATCGAAAAAAATTTACCTTTATAATTATATCTCTAAAAGTGATATTAATGGCGTCTTCAAACCATTTTTTTTCTTTTATTATTATATTATATTAATTAACATTTACATAAAAATTCAATAAATTTTCATTTCAAGGAAAAAAATGTTCGAACCTTTCCGTTAACTCTTCCATGTATACTGCTGAGTTGATGGTACCCTTCGCTACGAACTCCTCTCATCTGAGACCACAACGACATATTGCCTGCCAAATCATATACCGCTTGGGAAATTTGGTGCTTGATTGTTTTTATGTTTTGGGCTAACACCATTCTTTGATCCTGCTGTATAGAAGTCCTAACCATCCAACTGTGCGAAATCGGCCTTCACGTATGTTTCATCGTCCAACACAACACAATCGAATTTGGTCAAGTAATCCTTGTATTGCTTTCAAAGCCGATTTTTCACATCTTGCTCCTTTTCCTCGGATCAATCGGATACTTTTTGGACTTTATATGATCTAAGATTATAATGTTTCCTAATCCTCTGAATCATTGCGTTCGATGTTTGCACTTTTTGAGCCATATCACGAATGGATGTGTTAGGACACTTCAAAAGTTTCCTTTTTTTCTTTTGGCTCGAATTTGTAACGGATGGACCGTTTTTCTAGTTGATCCAGACTTGCTAGCAACAGTTAGCTCCTTTTTGTACTTTATAATCGTTCGTTTTATTGTTGCAATCGACAAATTGGTCTCCTTTGCTAGTACCGAATATTTACGAAGGGGAATTTACATGTATTTGCACACAATTAAACTACGTACTTTTTCTTGATTTGATGACATCTTTTCAAAAGTGATCTTACAATACGAATGGGTTAGACGTTCCTTTTTGTCGCATTTTATAGCTAATTTTGCATACCAGATGAAGACTTAAACTTATCCCAAACAGGAGCTATGCAGGAAAAACTTAAGGTCCAATTTTTCCGATACAGTCCTTACATATATCTCCGTAAATCAATTCCCAAAAATACTTATTTTTCCAAAAATTGGGAAGTTTTACAGGATAGTGGATTCAACTATAAACTTCTAAGATTGACGTCGCCTTCTTTTTGCTGGGAGCCTTCAATTTGCATTTCTTGCTTTTATTTCTGTCGACGTAGGCAGTGCAGTATATGCATATTATATTAGGCAACGTTTTAAAACACACACAAAAACAAATACTTCTTTATTTCTTCATGTCTCTTTTCCTAATCATTCGCTTTGCATTGTTTTGGGTATTCAAAATTCTCTTCACTTAGCTTCATTTCTAAAGCTTTATTAACATCATTTAAACTGAAACCTACATATCTGATTTAATTTCAACTGCACAGCATCTATTTATTTCATCCTTCTGTTTATCCAGACACTTGAACCCAAACCAGCATTATCTCTCCACTACCGAATATCCTCATCGTGGACCATCTGATATTCCGAAAATCCTCCATCCTTACCTCTACCACAACAACTTCAAATAAGCAAGCTTGCCGAAAGCAACAACAGTCAAGAGCGTCGACCAGTTTCAACACTATTCCTCAAAGACTATTAAATAATTTCGTTAGTGTAAAACTTTTCTAGCCTAGCGTTGAATATCCTTGAGAAAAGCAATCAGTGCTCGAGATGAGAACTAAGATAAATCTACGCGATAAGGATATACTTTCCTCCGGATAAATCTCCGAAAGTAGTTTGTTTCAAACTCAATGTACCACGTGAGTGTATTCGGTTAACCATGCACTCATATAAATGCACATATTTGTATAGTATGTATGAGTACAGTATAGTCCAGAATATCCTTCTTGTGTAGTATAGTTCAAACTGGTACATTTCCTTGTGCATTTAATGTTGATTTTACATCGGCAGCATGTTGTTTCATACAGTAGACAATTTTGTGTGTTGAGATAAAGTAACTAGTCCTTTCCGGCAAGACTTTTGACTACTCGCCCTAACGTTCGCTGTGAAAGTTTAATAGGTTTTGCACTGCAAATAGAGCTAGTTGATTTGTGGAACAGATACAATTTAACCAAAACATTCTGAATGGAATGAACAAACTGTTGCAGCATGAAATGAAGTTGTGTTATTAATTTCATGGTAGTAGCCTTGGAGCTAGAGTAAATCGATTTCAGTTAATAGTGCCTACGGACGTTTCTTTCAGTTATTATGATGATCAGTAAGAGGTTGATAATAGTACAAGATATTTTTGTATTGCATTCAAAAGCAAATCAAATTCTAAAACTGTCTAGAAGATTTTTTTGAATAAATCACCTACTTAGAATGATTCTTCGCACGACTTAAAATATGTGTGCGACTGTTATTTTTGATCGATTATTTGTAGGAATGTTATATATGTAATAAAGAAAAGTAAAATTAACAACCAAAACTGAAAAACTAATACAATTTAGAATCACCCAATGATGAACTTTAATCCGCCTTATCCATATCCATCACATACCATCTCTCTGTATTGCATGCATTGCACGAATGCTCGTGACTACAAGAAAACTATTTCAGCACTTTCCTACTCTTCTAATCTTTACATACTACAACCTTCACTATATCCTGGTACTATGTCCTGCATCGAATTCTAAATTTCCTCAAAGTACATGTGAAACTGAAAAAGCAAAAAAAAAATGGTAAGAAAATAAACTTAGTCATTCGCCCACGTTGGGTGCCACTTGACTAGCTTCACATTTGTTCCAATAATGTTCAGGATACGTTGGAAATTTATTAGACAAGTGGAAGTAACTAATTGCAAACGGAATCACTGGAAAAACATTGTTGCAGTAGGATATAATTGTTGATTTCGTGGCAGAAAGAGTACTTTAGAAACCGGAATGTGTAAACTTTCCAGTGCCGAGTTATTGGATAACTTAAAAAATCAATAACCAAAGGAGCTTCTTCTTCTCGAAATAATATGAAATAAACTTTACGAAAGAAAGAAATCACTGGTAGCCACAAATTTAGGCAAAGCTGCGATTATATCTCATAATTAAGAAAATAAAACCCCATCATTTAATTTTTCGAAAAATTGCCACACAAAATTTCAGAAAATTATAAAAAATAAATTATTTCAATTTTATCGGAGAAATGTGGAACATTAAAAACAAAAACTAGAATAATATTCCTTATGTTTTCTGACTTTATGATGTTTGCTTGTTACTAACCATTAATTTTTTTGATATTGAAACAGAGTCCAAAACTGTTGCCTGTTGAAATTACAAAACATCAATACTCTTGTTCAGCAATATGTTAAGATAACAAAATTATCCCGCATAGTGTTTGAATTAATGAGAACATTTTCTATACATGATAAACTCATCAAAACCTTAATAAAAAAATTGTTTGGCAATGAGCTGCGAAAATACTCAACTGAATTTACCATGGAATGAATGATACAGTAAAACAATCAAAATGTTAAGGGGACTTGATACCTTCAAATTTTGAAAAATATAAATTTTTTTATAGATTTTATTAGAATAATTCTTTACAAACACGACTTAACTATGTAAAAAAATATTGAACTTTATATAGCAAGGCGCGTCAAGATCTTTGTTCAATGAATGCAAAACATTATTTCATATGCAATTTTACGGTTCTGCTTTCATAATCGAAAAAAAATAGTGTGTGTTGCAAGTGAAAAAAAGACTGTTTAGCATAGCCAAGCAGAACAGTTGATCATAGAAAAAATAAAACAAACAAAATCGACTAGAAACATGCTGATTAAAAAAGTGCATCATCTATTTAAAAAGTCCGAAAAAAAGTTCAGCTAACTATTAAACTACTGAAAACATTGTGGACTTACTATGGCCTAGCAACGCAATGAAATCCTGAATCGGTTGAAAATATCTGCAAGAAAATTTGGGCAGGATGCTACCACAAATATTTTACAGATGAGAATCCTCAGAACTCCAAATGTCCAATTGAGAAAAGTCTATGTGTAACTGGCGCATAACTGACGGAGCTGATAAAAGTGCTTTGAAAAATTTCAAGGATCCTCAACCTGTGGATGATGAAGTACAACAAATTTTAAAACCAAGCTATGAAGGCTAAGCTTCGGAAGATTTATTGAAGCGCTGCTTACTCAATTTTACACAAAAACAAAAATGAAAGCTTCAATTTTTGTGTTTGGAATATGGCCCCAAAGCATATGTTGACAAAAATATTATCAGATTTGCTGTCAATACTTCTGCATGTGTATTCAATGAAAGATTCATAGCTTTACTGAAGAAAATGCTAGTTACGGGAATAACTATAGGTCAAAGTGCGATGGAACATGCAGAGAAGCGAGATGTTGCAAGAATTAAGCCAGCGGGAACACGCAGCACTGAGGCATCTAAATGGCCCAGAACTGCTTGTAGGGAGCAGAAATTCCAAGGAGAAAAGGAATTCAAGCACAAAGAAGAAAAAATGTGTAGCGCAGGCATCGCAGATTGAATTTAGGAAGGTTTTTTGATAAAAATGTTGCACTATAACTTTAAACGCGATTTTCTCAAAACTACGGTTTCCAAGTTGGTGTACACGACATAAAAAAACATTTATTTGAAACTTTAACACATTAATTTACACAAGGTAATGCTTAGAATGAGCTACGCGAGGAAAATCGGCACACAATTATTTAAGTTACAGCAGGTTTTCAGAGGTGACAACGTCTATTTTTGATAAAAAAAAGCCGCCATTGTGCTATTTTTCATCCAAATTTATCTTTTATAGTTTATTCTATAGCGGCTTTGATGTTGATTAAAGCCCCGTTTTTTTATTTTTTTAGATTTTTCTGTCAGCAGCAATCGTACACACCGTGATTTTTTGGTTTTTTGTTTTCATTAAAAAAATCCATTTTCCAAAATTAAAAACTGAAAATTGAAGGTGCCATGTCGAGAAAGATTACCTTAAAAAATTTAATTTGTATTGTCTTTAATTGTTTTTGTAACAATCTTTAGTAAACTTACACAAACAATAAAACATAATTAAAATTATTTAAATTTTTAAAATTATTGATTTTTCACCTTTGACCTTAAATAATTTACAACATGAGGAAAATTTCGAAAGGGAATTTTCACAAGTTATCTTTTAGGTCAAAATAAAAGTGTGTGCTACAAAGTAACTAAATTAGATTTTATCTGTAAATAAAATTACAAATTCACTGGACTAGTAGAACGATATTACAAAAGCAATTTACAAACGCAAAATTTACTTCAAAAAAATATTATTATGAATTGAACGCCTCACTTTAAAATAACCCGGCTCGCGGAAATTCGACTAGATTTTTCTTTCATAAGATATAATTAAAATATTTTTGAAGGACACGTAGGTATTTGAATAGGATTTTCCTCCATTAAATTTATTTAAAACATTTTTGGCTGAGAGTCTCCTTTTCAATTTTTTCCTAAGATTTGCTCTGTATCAAAAAAGTTTTTGAATCATATACATGGCTTTAATATAAACGGGAAATCACGGTCCAAAAAATCAAAAATATTTATTTCATTGGGAAATCGAAAGCTTAGCTCTTCAAGAGAATGCTCAAAAAGTTTGAGTCCAATATTCGAAGTCCTTATATTTTTGGGACAAGAACCGATATGCGCTCGAGAATACCACAGCTGTCAGTTGTCTTTCTGTGAATCTATCTTACTTTGTATGTATTGGAGCAGGTATTGCGAACAAGAAAATGTATTTTTCCTGGTATCCCTGTGTACATATGAATAATACAAAAGTCACTTCAATACTCAATTTTTAGTTATTTGTTATCAAATGCGTTTTCTCGAAACGCGTTTTTCCGCCTTGCGTGCATTGTATCTCAGCAATTTTTGACCGATCTTCGACAACCTAAGAATTTTTGAATTTTTACTAAATTTGCGTCTAACTGAACCTAAAATAGAGAGAGAAAATCGATTTAGAGTTGTTTTTATGACAAAAGCACGAAGAAAGTTCAATTTTTCTTTTCAACTTTCCAAATTTTCACTCAAACCCCGATTCATCGAAGAATTATACATATACGTAATATGAAAAATTTTCTTGGATTGCTTTCACATTAAAATTGTGGACTCCAGTATGCACGGCAATGAGAGACTCGATCGAGGGATCTCCATGAAAAATAACTTCTAACTCTACGAACTTTGATGATAATCACCTAAAAAAAATATTAGATGTAGTTTCAAATATGAGTGAAATATCCTATTTATTTCAATTAGTTCTAACCATTCCTTCCTCTTAAAAAAATCACAATCATAAATTCCAGTGCTAAGTACTGCCCGCAAACTTTGTAATGAACTCTGTTATGATTTGTAGGAAGAACAGTTCAAGCCTTCGAAATCGATAGTTCATTTTTTCACAACGTTTCACCGCAAATTTTTTGCAGGATCGTATGGAAGTGCTTTGCCATCATGGTTCCAATGTAACTAGCCAACAACACGAGTTCCCTTCAAACTAGTCGTTTTCAATCCTCATGTTACGCTCAACTACTTCAAATCATTACCAGCTTAACTGCAAGTATTAGAAGCTCTCTTGAGTAAATCCTTGCAACCCAACAATAAACGATTCCCGTTTATAGTCCTTTTTTTCTTCTCGACACCAGACAATAGGACCGAAATCTTAGACAAACTACCAACCGAATCGATTCATTTGGCAATGGTGAATGGGGAAAAATGGCAATCGTTGAATTGATGACATTGAGAAAAAGGAGCCAATGTTGTGTTCATCTCGATGGTAGTCACGTATTCAATTTCACGGCTTGGTCGGGCAGGAAAAACGTTGTGCGTCGGGCATGTGTTAAAAAATGTATTATTGTCGAAATCGAACAACACAACGAACGATATGCCAGCATATGCTATTTGCTGGCTATAGTGTGCTGCAAGGAGCGCTTTCAATAAAATAAATGACTTTAAGGAGCATTTTTGATCAGTACCATCTGAGTTCACTATTGAGCTGTTTTTCGCTTGCGTTCACGTTTCGTTTTGAGAACGTGGTGTACTTTATTCGACAATGGGTGCTAGTCGTAGCAAATTTGAATATACACTTGACGATTGAAGTATGATTCCATTGTCGGTATCCTGGAGTATTTTATATACGTTAGACTTTGATTAAGTGCTGGGTTTCAAACAATTCGTCAGAAAATTTTAACATGGTTGACGCTGAAATTGAGTATTCGGCGCATATTCATGTGGCTATACCGACCTATTTGCTTCAACGTACATACTTTTTCAATAGAAAACGATTCAATATTTTGCTTGTATAAATCTACATTTCTACAGTGGAAAACAATGATATTGTGCTTCTGTTTTTTCGGTAGAAAAAATACCTTCCATTGAAACACAGTCTTCCTTAGCTACTGTCCCATCTGGACTCCCTCCTTACTGCATTCCTTGGTAGCATTCAAAACAGAAACACGAATTGTCTAGGTAATAAATTCATGTAAAATGCTCGAATAGTACTGACAAAGCTACCTACTATTTACAACTCCAAGAATTTCTGTCGAGTATCACAGGAATTTCCGAATATTTGCAATCCATTGTTCAGATGTATCTGGAATTCTATTTAAAATACGTATATTTATTTATATGTACTTCCTTACCATATTTTTTTCGTCAATTTTATGCATGAGTTGCACATGCTTCAGGGTGGAATTCTTTAAGTCTTTCTGGTTCTCAGCTCCACCGTTCGTTTTGCAAATATGTATAACGTAATGGTTTGGAGTGTATAAATTTTTATTGCATGCAAGGTAATCGGATGTGAAGTTATTCAAATCGAGAGCTAGTAAGATATACATGTACAGTCAATAATTTAGTAAGATATGCAATAACGGTTGACAGAATGTAGTTAAAATTCTGGTTGTGGATGGATTGTTGTTCATTAAAAATAATTTGATATTGATATCGTATTCGAAAGATGCTTTATGTAGGGTTCCAAATTAAAAAAAAACATTAATTGGGAATATTACAACATGAACCTCTAAAATGAAGGCAACATTCTATATCTTGAACTCCTCAAAAAGGTAGTTAATTTTTTACGCTTACTTAAAATTGATATCATTAATGTCTACTTATTTTGGAAAGACTTAATTTCAAAACAAAACAGAAATTTTCAGGCATACTGTCTACACTTTCTGAAAAACGTTATTTCTCATTTGCAGCATCAAAACGAGGCATCAGAGATATGTCTCCGTCCAATCTTAATCCAATCTTCTTTAAAGCTTTATATATATCGAAAAGCATTTCATATATCATATCATCAATAATTAGTCGAGAATATCCTTGAAACGGAGTAGAACAAATTCGCTGATCCCCTTAAGAACGCAGTATCAAGAAGATAAAATCTTTTAATATGATTTATTCATTTAGGGATGTTCTTCCTTCGATCGTACGATAAGCTGGTCATTGTGTACTGATGTCTACAACAGTGTGATATCAACATTCTGAAAGACATGTACATAACTCAAATACTAGTATGTATTTGTCATAAACATAATATAAACTATCTTAATGCGCTTAGTCCTTTATGGATGGAAACCCGGTAAAATAAATAATCCCAATCAATCAGAGTTAACACCATGATGGAGGAATTGTTTGCTGATAAGTGTTTGTGAAAGCGCTTATCAATGGACAATAATGTATAATATCATCCTAGAAATAAATTATGGCAAAACGATTTTTTGAGTTTCTTTTTTATTGATGTCTCGAGTGTAAGTGTGTTTTTTTGATGTCTCGAGTGTAAGTATACAAAATTTAATATTTGTCTGAGCAAAAGTGAAAAGAATATAAGGGGTTGGTTTTTGATATAGACGCATTCAAGCGAACGGGTACATCAGCCACAATTTTAAAATGGTTTATTTTTGTAAGTATATGTTTTAAATTAGTAACCACAATTACTTAAAATCTATTGAATCGATTTGTTTCAAATTTTATCAGCTCGTAAACAGTTTCATAGAGACTTAGCTGAAAAAAGCAATTCTTTTGCTCTTGTTCTTTAAAATAAAAGCTTTTATCGCTTCAAACTGCCGCCTATTAAAATATAAATCAACTTTTCACAAATACCTCCATGAAGTGTCTTAGATACACCTGATTTAATCAACAAACGTTAATTTTGTAGTTTAACATACCCCAAATTTCTGTAAAAATTGCCCACTGCAAGGCACCAAAAAAAATATTTGTTTTCAGTTTATCTTAACCAAACAATTTGTTTGAATAATAAATATCTACAAGTCTTTAGAAATTCGTTTTGGGCTGATACTGTTCCGTTTCAATAAAAATGTCCAGATAAAAGTACACAAAAAAATAAAAGTGAAACAAAAATTTCTAATTATGAAAATTTTAAATAAACAAATAAATTAAAGTACTTTGAGAAAAACTACCAAAAAAAAATTCTATATTGGGTGTACAACTTTACTTCCGTGGTTTCCCGATAGATGGCTGTATCGGTAAGCTGGAGTCGGTACGTACGTAGACATTTGCTAACGTATCGAAATTGATGTATTAGTGAAAGTTGTTTACATTTTTGAATGATTGAAATGTCTGTTTTTGAGCTAAGTTCTCGTCGTTTGAGGTAAGTTTTGATCTTCTGCTTTCATTTGAAAAAAAAAACTGCAGCTGAGGCTCATCGAATGCTTTCAAATACGTACGGTGAGGCTGCTCTGGTTGAAAGAACGTGTCAGGAGTGGTTTCAACGTTTCAAGAGTGGTGATTTCAATGTCGAGGTCAAGGATGGTGGTGGGTGAGTAAAAATATTCAAAGACGAAGAATTGGAAGAACTGCTCGATAAAGATTCATGCCAAACCCCAAAAGAACTTACTCAATCACTGGGAATGACTCAGAAATCCATCTCCAAACGCTTCAAGGCCATGGGTATGATTCAGAAACGAAGAAATTGGTTTCCGCACGAATTGAAGCCAACGACGAAAAATGGATCCGTTACGATAATCCCAAGCGCAGAATGTCATGGGAAAAACGCGAACATGCCTCCACATTGACAGCAAACCCGTTTGGTAGGACTGGCTCGGTGTGATATACTACGAATTACTAAAACCGAGTGAAACCATCACAAGAGATCGGTACCAAACACAATTGATGCGTCTCAAACGTGCATTGATGGAAAAACGGCAACAGTAGCGAGAAAGACACGAAAAAGTCATTCTCAAGCATGACAATGCTCGGCTACACGTCGTAAAAGTGGTCAAAACATATTTGCAAACCCTGATGTGGGAGATCCTGCCCCACACGCTATACTCCCCTGACGTCGCTCCTTCCGACTACTATCTGTTTCGTTCGATGACGCACGGCCTGGCTGAGCAGCATTTTCCTTCGTACGAGAAAGTACAAAAATGGATACAATCATGGATCGCGTCAAAAGGCGCCTCCTTTATAGCCAGCGCAGGAATTAGAAATCGTAATCTTTGTGTAAAACTGTTTTTTCGCGTATTTTCGAGGCAAAAATCTTCAAAAGATGATTAGCTCTCGTCTTTTGGCATACCAAATTTTCAATGGCTAAAACCTCATCAGTCTCTTTTATGTTCTATATAGTATATACGTATTTCAGAGTTAACTTAACTCCTTCTTCAGTTCAATTAACAAAAACAGCGTCAGGTATATATCATGCCTAATTGCTTAACGTGCTTGCGCTTCAATATCCTCGATGCAAACGCCTTCGGGTCTGGGCGCATAGTGAGTTTTTAGAGAATCAATTGTTTTAATTAATTCCAGACGAAGGCAAATTCAACGGGATAGCCATTATTGACAAATTCCTTTGAACGATGGCAATTTTTGTCCGATCGCAGATTGCCCTTTTCCACTTTGGTTCGATTGCAACTAGCCAACAGCACGAGTTCCCTTCAAACTAGTCTTATTCAATGTGGTGTCGAAAGTACAAATTTTTCAACGTCGGGTTTCTGAGTATGAATTTTTCTGCCATTTCTTAGGACATCATCCACAATCTTCCAGAATTGACTGGAATTTTTAGAGTCTTGTTCAAGTTTTTTTGATTTCAAATGATTTTATTTGCCTGTTTTTTAACTATATGTATTTATTTTTGAGTATTTTGCAGTCACTTTGTTTTAGTGAGTTTAATGGATCATAGATAGACAAAGAAATTTCTTTTCCAAGATATTCACGTGAGTGAGGAAACGGACCAAGTTGCTGAGTTTTATGGTTTCGAGGAAGTCGCAACATCGGCGAATGGTACAAAGTCTCAGTCCGAGCATATGCAATTGTGAATATGATGTCAGATCTGGCAGGGCATTCTGAAGTATGATACTCTAACCAATCAGAGAGGTAAGAGTTTAATTGATGGTGGTGAAGCCGAAACAGAAAACATTCATCTAAAAGGATGGATTGCAAAGTGGGTAGTTATAGCAAGGAAAGTCGCTCTTCATATGGCATATATGTAATATTAAATTTAAAGATAGGGAAACAAGTGAATTTGTGCTGTACTGATTCAATCATAGAATCTAGATATTGATAGTGTGGTGACCATACTTGCGAACAATATTCAAGGATTGGTCTAACGAGGCTAGTGTATAGATTGACCGAGGAAGAAATGTCAGTAAACATATGTGAGTGTCTTAATACGAACCCGGAGACGCGAGAGGCGCCTGCAGCTATAGCCACAGTGTGAGGCTCAAATTTAAGTTTCGTGTCGAAAATCACTCCCAGATCGCAAGTGGAATATCATGTAATACGTAGGTGTAATCAATTGGACTCAGCTTTAAGGAGAAGGACATTTTGTGACATTTCTCAACATTCATGGAGAGAAAATTAGTTTCATTCCAAGAAACGATCGCGTCAAGAATCCTTTGGACAGCAATACAATACAATCCAATACTCTTTGAGTACGGCTGTCGAGAGCTTTTGCGACAGTTTGGGTAAGCTCAAGGAGATTCGTGACGGTCAAACGGTTTGGAACAAATCCATGTTGAAACGGGGACAGCCTACAATCAAGAGCTTCGTATATTTCATTGTAGACAGTGCTTTCAAGATTTTTGGGAAAACAGCAAAGAATCGAAATGAGACGATAATTGGAAGCATTGGAAGAGGATCCAGATTTGAGTACAGGAAAAATGTTAGTCAATTTCCACAAATTGGGAAAGTTACCAAAGGATAAACTAGCATTGAAAATATAAGATAGTCGAATGCATAATGAGGAAGTCAAGGATTTAATAAATACATTAGGAAGTCCCTCTGGCCTGGGGTCTACGCTGGAATCTAAAGAATTGATCAAATTTTGGATTTCAGTTGAGTTAGTGGAGATAAGATTAAGAATAGGTGGGAAGCAAAAAGTAGTATCAAAAGAATTTTGGAGAGTTGTGGCTGGATATATTAACGAAAAAAACTGAGGAAATGTCTCACAGATTTTTTCAGGAGTCAAGCCTTGCTTTCCGTCCCAGGAAACAGTATAAGGAATACTGAACGAAGATTTAAGGAAATTGACATAAGACCAAAACGGCTTTGTTGGGTTACAGTGCAGCGAATTTTCGATATTTGCGAAGTAGTTACGCATAGCTCTTTTAATTTCCAGTTTGGCTGTAAAAAAAAGGCAGTATAGTTTTCCGGAGCACTATTAGATTAATAATGCCGATAAGCTTCTTTTTTTTAATTTCAAGATAGCTTAGACATTACGGGTTAGCCAGGGAGAATCATTTTTTATTCCTATTGAATGCCTCTTATGGAAAAGCTAACAACTATCAATCTATTGAAGAAGAAGGGTTCCGATATACAAGGCTTCGTTGCCTGTTAATCGGCAAGCTTTTGTCATTGCAAAGGAAGGACCGAAGTATGAAATAATTGGGAAAGTCATTCTGCGGGGAAAGGTGAAGTTTCCATACTTTAAGATTTTATTCAGCTGTTATTTAGATTACAATGCTATTAGAATTTCTATATAACTTAAACTATATTATTTGTTAATTAACATCTAGCATACATTTTGCGGATTTTGTAAATATTACATGTTAGACAATGCGGTCGTAGCTACAGTTTCGCATTAAATTAGCACATCATTAGTTGTATTAATTACAATCGGTGGCAAATAAATCGCACGAACTTGCGAACGCAGTCTTGCTATCTCGGCATCCTCGCGTTCAAACTCTCGCACGAGCTGAGCAAATTGTACGAGTCCTTCGCGATTCCCAGGAAATCCAAATGATTTTATGACATCTATTTGAATCTGCATGACTAGCGGAAATACCTATGCCAGCAAAAAGCGGGAGTTTTAAATTTATTAAGAATATTTATTTATCAATTAAATACATACATATTGCAACATAAGGATCATCTCCTTCCCGGCAGACGCTTTCGCTTCGGAAAGTCGCTTCGAGTTGTCTGGTTGATTCACTGTTTTGATTATGTCAATCAAAATGTTGCGTGCTGTTTCGGTTGTAAAATTCGCGAGGTACGACATAATCACACTAGTCAATACGCGAGTATCACGAAATACTGGGTTAAACAATAATGCTCTTGGAGGATATGACGAAATCTAGCTGAATTTCCCGAGTTCCGCCCAATGTTTTGTTTACGGCTTAAAACGTCAATGTCAAACTCATCCTCCAAATGTCACTTCTTTCTACACTGCAAAGTTATCTTTTTTGCCAATAACAGTACCCGCTGAAAACATTCCCCAGCTTGGCTGGAAACATTAAGAGCAGAACTTGTATAGTTTCAATTTTATTCGATTGATTGATTGTGTGCACTTTTACATGTGAAAATAATTTCGCATATTGTTGAGCCGCTGTAACCAAACAACACCCACTCACGCCCAGCTCGTTGAACTAACTACACTGCCAATTCTATTCACTTGACAACCGTGACTGATGATTTGACGATATGTCAAAGTGCAGTTTTTTACATACAATTTATTGTGCGTTCGGGAGTGAATTTGGCTTTTCTTTTCCATTTCGCCGAGCTTCTTTAGAATCTGCTACAGAAACAAAATGAAATTATTTACATGCACTGTGTGAAATTGGCTCCAGTCACCGTATTAATATAGACGATTTTGTTTTTCGTATCTGGTGTCATTCTCGTCGACGTAAATTTTGACAAGTAATCTTTGCCGTGACATCGCTCCTAGTACCCGGTCGAACGGAAGGAATTTGGAAGGAAGCGGATCATAATTGTCTTTCGAGTGTCCTGGATGCCAACAGTAGCTACCGAAGCTTCCATAAGCTGTGAGAGGCACGCGCCCGGAAACACAGACCATTGAAGTTTGTCTTCGAGGAACCTGGAAACAAATAAAACGGCAGCTCAGGAGGACATCCCAGGACACGGGACATGGAGCAGGATGGTCTTACGAACGAGCAGACTGAAAAAGTGCTGCAATTTCAGGATTTGACGGGCATCGAGGATATTAATATATGTCGTGATGTGTTGATTCGTCATCAATGGGACTTGGAGGTGATGCCTTTCAATAATCCTTAGTCAAATTGCTTTCCAGTCAATCGTTTCCCTATGATGTCATTTTTGCAAGGGTTCAAGTAGAATAACTTTCCGCTGAAAACCTGAATTTCACACTAAAGAGTGAAGGGAAAAAGTTTTTCCACAAAATAGCAAAGAACCCACAAATTAAATTTTTCACACATCATTACCATTTATATTTAGCTTAAGCAGTTTCTCCTTTGTATAATATTTAAAGTTTGATTTATCAAATAAACTTAGACTACAATGAAACAATTTTTCGAAGAAAATATATTCATTTTTATGAATAAAATTCGGTATTTATAATTTATCCAAGCAGACCTGATACTTGTTACAAATACATAGATAAATATCGCTTTTTTTGTGAATAAATGCAAAAACGACTAACAGCCGCTTTTCTTTCCCTCTGCCTAGATTGCAATACACGAACATATTAACATACGAGAAGGACGTCCGTCAATGTACGCCGCTTCGGCGGATGCACGTGTGCCAGTAGTTGTTAACGATCGCTTCCTGCAGCATGTTTTCTCGGCTCACATGGCCGGCGGCCGAAGCTCGGGGGATGCATCGCCAGCCGGAATAACTGGATTTCTAGGCTATATAGTGAATTATGTGTTTCAGTTTTGTTACAGCACGATCTCGTCACTTGTGGCGACCTTCTTTAATATATTTCGAAGCAGCGAAAGAAGTGAGTGCTACTTTACGATATTTCCTCGTGAGAGAAATTCGTCTAATTGATTGATTTCCGCTGATTGCAGTTGTTACCGATCCCCTTGGCGATGTTATGAACTTCATTCAAGCGTATTCAGAAAAATATCCACAACATCCTGTTTTCTATCAAGGCACCTACGCGCAGGCACTGAGCGATGCGAAACGAGAGCTAAAGTTTCTGCTCATCTACTTGCACTCGGAGACGACAAACAGCCAGGATGTTCAATCGTTTTGCAGTCACACGCTTTCAGATAGCAGCGTGATTGAATACATCAACCGAAACATGTTGCTTTGGGGCTGTGACGTCGCCTCGCCGGAAGGATACCGAGTTTCGCATTCAATCAATGCGCGAACATATCCGATCATGGTGCTTATCGGGCTGCGTTCCAACAAAATGATTATAATGGGAAGGATGGAAGGTGATTGCGCGTCCGAAGAACTGCTAAGACGATTTCGAATGGTTGTGAGCGACAACGAGGTGTGGCTGAGCCAAGCAAGAGCCGAACGCCTGGAGTCCAATTTAAGGCAGTCGCTGAGACAGCAACAAGACGAGGCTTATGAGCTGTCGTTGCGCGCCGACGAGGAGAAGGAGCGGCGCAAGAGGCTAGAGCGCGAGGAACAGATGCGTGTTTTGCAAGAAGAGGAGGACAAGAAACGTGCCGAACAGATGAAGAAATATGTAAGTCACTTAAAGCGTTCATTACGAAGAAACTCAACTAACCATGCTCTTCTTACATGCATTGCAGGAAATCGCACAGCAAAAAGTCGAACTAGCAAGTCGAGTGCCTTCTGAACCACCTCAAGATGTACCGAATGCTGTTAGTGTAGTTTTTAAATTACCGAATGGAGCACGAATTGAGCGACGGTTCCTAAACACAAACTCGTTACAAGTAAGTACGACACCCACGATTTCCTTACTTATGCGTGTGCCTATTGTCTTCATCACCATTATCATTTCAGGATGTTTATAACTACATATTCTGTCATCCCGCTTCACCAGACACATTCGAAATAACAACAAACTTTCCGAAACGCGTTCTGCACGTCAATGAAACAACTGGTGCAACAACACTTGTCGAAATAGGTCTTAAGCATCGCGAAGTCCTATTTGTAAATGATTTAGACGCGTAGAGAGAGCTTTCTAGCAATAATTGAAAACTAAAAAAAACATAAACATAGCAAAACGAAGAAAACAAAAAAAAACGGATATAGCTCTGACAACCATAAAAAACATACATCAGATGATTTTGTAATACGATTCATTACGCATACCATGCACCCATTCCCCTAATCAATTATCCCTTGAAATTTATTCGCCAGATTCGTTTATATCGTAAATTATTTTGCTGTGTTAGGCAAAAACAAAGAGAAATCCATGATCCATTATTTCGATCAAAATATATAATGTTTTATGATTTGGAATTGAACTTGGTTATGTTTGCGAATTAATTGTAAGAATAGGTATGGACAAAATGTTCTCTGAAGGTTTGTACAAATTTTTGGTCTTGTAAAATTTGCTATTGCAATCATTCGATAATAGATTTGTAGAATTTACATGTATTCTTCGGTCCTGAACGACATTTTGTTACCGCCCAAAATGGGTTGCTCCAAAACATCTACTGCTTGTTCATCCTGGGAATTAAGCCTTCTCGCGAAATTATTTAAGTTTATCAGCAAAAGTGCTACCACGTTGAGTTTCTATTCCCTAAGATCCACTATTTCTATGCTTCTCAATCATTTGATACATTGTACTTAGGGTATTGAGTATTCAAATTAGTGTTTTTTTTTTAAATATTGACTTTGTTATTGAATTCAAAACTAGAATCTTAGCATAGAAGTATACCGTTAAGACTCTGTTGCTGTACACATAGTTGATTCCAGTCGAAGGAAGTTAAGCAACTAAGTGGAAATGGCGGAGATGTAAATAATAAGAAAAACAAAAATATATTATTTTGAATAAAACTTGAGTACACTCGGTGATATAATTTTATTTTGCATTTTTATTTGTCACTAAAAGTGCCAGAATCCTCTTTCAGCCGGGTGTTTCATATTCGTTTTACGATTCACAAACGTCCTGTGGATGAGTTACTACACATTGCTTGTGTACAGAGACGCGAAAATGGGTAAGAGCCAGAAACAGATTCAAAATTTACCTTCTCTTTTCGGCTGGGAAGCTCTAATCCAGCAATGTACAGGCATCAATGTTGAACATATTGTTAGACAATAATTTTAATTCCTTTCAAAGACATCAAACAATCAACGTTGAAGCCGAGGTCCAGTGCAAAATCTATGGCCCATTGCTTTTTGAAGACAACTTCGAATCTCTAACAATTGAATGAATAACATTTTTTTTCAATTTCCGATATACAGTAATCCCTTGACTTACGTCTCCCTTGTTATACGTTTTTTCGACTTACGTCGTTCATTACTTTGAGACCACACACTTGAAATTACGTCGTCCGTCTCTTGACTTACGTCGCCGTTTTCATACAACAAAAAACTTTTCCACTGGCAAAAGGGAATTCCTAAAATTTGTGAGCGCAATTTTCGTAGGAAAGCTAGTGTTGAGGTGTTTTTGATTACATTCATACATACAGCTGTGTTCATGAAAATAGTAGTGCAACACCTCACACCATTAAATATTCATGTTTCGACATACTTAACATTGCAAATTGAACACGTGTTCATATTTTTCGAATAATAGCATGCAAAGAAGAGAATAGCGATAAGATCCCGTTAGTTTTGCATTGGTTTGGGTAAGTTTTGATGACTTTTGAGTGATGCACCGAAATTTGGCTGTTCATTAAAATAGTAGTGGCTGCATCTAAAGAAAAACAAAACTGTATAACTTTATTGAAAATTGATTTTACAGATTCTTAATATTGGAGAAAGTCTAACATTTAGTTGTATATCCTTTATGTTCAATAACGTCTTCGCACCGGCGGGGCATGGAATCGAAAAAGGTGTAGTGTTTAGCATATAGCCATATAGTGTTTGTGGGAGAAATAAAGAGGATTCGCGAATGCACGATTAGTTTCATTCAAGCGGGAAGCGTGAAAATACCTACCAAGTATCTTTTCTTAGCGGCCTTGGTTCCGCAAGTAAATAGGCGTTATTTGTCAAAGACAAATCAGCCGTAATAATTTGAGAAAATAAAAATGACCTGTGTTCGTTTTTACAGAACAGAGCAGCCTTACGTCGCTCTATGAAGTCAGAATTACTTCTGTTCGTTTGTTTATTATTTTTCAGCTTATATACAAAATTTAATTTACAAAAAAAATGTTCTTAAGCCTACACAGCATAGCACTAATCAATACTCAATATTGCACATGTGGTTGCAATTTAAACATGTGAAATGAACTTACATGTGCATCAGCATTATCTTTATTCCAATGTTCAAAGTGCTCATACGGCACTTGTCTATTTTGGGCTCAATGCATTTTGTATGCATTGTCTTGATGTTGCACGCGGTCAAAGACAAAAGTTGAAAGGATGCGTTCTTCGGTACGAACATAATTTATTGGATTCCCGGTGAAGTACAAAGCATTAGGTTACTGCTTTGAAATGCTCGTGTGCATGTTACTTGGGATATTCCGCAACTTGTGTGGGCTCTCATTTCCGTAGGCAGCACATGTAAATGCTTACGGCACGTTGGGCACTATTAGGATAGTTGAGATTTAAGATCTCTACAAAGGTCCTGACAACGCTTCAAGGGAATTTGAGACCATGCTTCCTGAACCACTTGCCAAAGCTGGGCTTTGTTTGAAGGATTTGCAGTTGCCACAACCCGTTTTACATCTCCCCATAAGTTTTCAATTGGATTAAGATCTGGGGACTGAGGTGGCCATTGCATCACATCGATCTTCTCGGATATAAACCAATCTTTTGCGAGCTTGCTAGTATGTTTCGGATCGTTGTCCTGTTGAAATGTTCATTTTGTTAAGTGCCCCATTTTTACGCAATGAAGTTAAAAAACACTTCAAAAAAGAAGTGTCTGCTCAGACGGTACGGATATTCTAAAAAGTTGGGCTTTAAAGGCAGGGTTTGTCGACAAAACCGTACATTAGCCCAAAAAAGTGATGTTAACATTACGTTTCGCGAGAGAGTACGTAAAAAACCAAAGTCCTTCTGGAAAAAGGTTATTTTTGTTGACGAAACAAAAATTAACCTGTTTGGATCTAATGAGAGGCAGTATGTTTGGAGAAAACCAAATACTGAGTTCAATTTCAAGCATACCAATCCCATAGTAAAACAGGGCAGTGGGAACATTATTCTATGGGATTGTATGGGGGCTTCTGGACCTGGAAACTAAGAAATTATAAATGGCAGGATGGATCAACATTACTATGTAAATATCCTCACAAGGAATATTAGACAAAGTGCTGAAAATATGAGGATTTTAAACTCTTGTGGCCTGTAGCAGGATAGCGATCCCAAACATATCTCGGAGCAATGTCGTTTTTGGGCTATTTATGCCCAAAAGTGATTAAAACGCCTGCTTAGTCCCCAGATTTAAACCCCATAGAGCATCTATAGTACCATCTAAAAACTAAAGTTGCGATTCGTAAATTAAAAAATAAAAACGAACTTAAAACAACCATTATTGAAGAATGGGAAAATATTTCACCAGCCGTTTGCAAAACATTGGTCAAATCGATGCCGAAACGCCTCTAGGAAGTCATAAGAATGCGAGGAAAGTCCACGAAATATTAATAGTGAGTAGGTTCCTAAAATTTAAAGGAAATAAATCTAAAACAAATCAAATAATTTCAGATAAAACTATATCGCGCCTTAACTTTTCTGGGTCGTTTCTCGATGGTAAACGAGGATTTTTTTATTATGTTTAAAAATTGTTGTTTTTGGGTTTTTTTTGGTATGATACTGAAATATATCTTCCCAACTCCTGATATACTGTAAAAGAACACCATTCTCAATAAAAAAATACCACTAAAACTTACGAGTTTTCTCGTTGGGTACATCGTGCGTTAACTTTTTCTTATCCACTGTATGTATTTATCTATATACATATGTATTCTATTTGATTACGTATATACATATTGTATTGTATTATGTACAATTAGAGTTTTATATATGTATATATCAATCAAATGGATACAACTAAGCAACCACATTCTGCTGGGAAACCATATCCGAAGAAAATTGCAAAAAACAGTCACTATTGGCAAGAAACTAGAAATTTTGAAACGTTCCGATGGGGGCGAAAAATCGACAGTTATAGCAAGTCTTATGGGACTTCCCCCTACAACTGTTCGAACCATTATCAAAAATAGAAAAAAAAGTGAATCAGCTGAAGCAGGGGTATCCACAAGTGGTACAATAATTACCAAAAAGAGACCCTGCATTGGAAAAAATGGAAGAAATGTTAATTATTTGGATCAAAGACCTGCATCATCAAAATTCGCCAGTGAGCACGTTAAATATTAAAGCTTATTCGAACAAGTAAACTTAAAGAAAGGAGACACTTTTGTTGCCAACAATGGATGGTTTGAAAACTTTAAGAAAAGAAGTAAAATTCACAATGTAAAAGTAAAGGTAAGTGGCTAGTGCGGACTACGACGCAGCGAAGATCTTTCCAAACACTTCACATAATAGTATTGCAAATGGAGGATATTGCGCACAGCAGGTGTTTAATGTTGACGAGACAGGCCTGTATTGGAAACGCATGCCCTCAAGAACATTTCTTTCGATTGTAGAAAGAAGAGCTCCTGGATTTAAGGCAGAAAAATCCAGGACTACTTTGCTTCTTGGAGGGAATGCATCGGGCGATTTGAAACTGAAACTTTTTGCTGTGCATCAATCAGAAAATCCAAGGGCTTTTAAAAATGTATGCAAGAAAAATCTCCCGGTTATTTGGAGGTCCAACAAAAAGGCATGGGTTACTTCTAATATATTTCGTGATTGGTTTGATCAATATTTCTGTCCGACTATAAAGAAGTATTTGGAAGCCTATAATCTTTCTCATAGAGCCGTATTAATCATAGATAACGCTCCAAGTCATCCAATAAATTGAAGCAATGATGCCATTAAGGTGATTTTTTTACCTCCTAATACGACACCGCGATTCTGCAACGAATGGATCAAGGTGCTATAGCATACTTTAAGATCTAGTATTTGCGGCGTACATTTCACCAGTTAATTGAAGCTACTGAGTCGGGGGACAACAGTGAAATGTCAATTAAATTTTTTTGGAGAAAGTATGATATTGCAAATCCAATTAGCAATATAAAAGAATCATGGTCAGAAGTTTCATCCGAAAATATGTAGAAGGTGTGGAGAAAAATATAGCCTAATTGTGTAACAAGTACAACTAATGAATTTTATAAAGAACCCATTGACAAGGATATTCTTGAATTAGCCAGACAAATAGGATTTAAAACAGTTGATCAAAACGAAACTCTAGAATTGTTGAGCTGCAGAGACGAGCCACTAAGCAATGAGGAGCTTGAGCAAATTCTGGCAATTGAGAATGAAACACAAACAATATAATAGAACCAAAATGTAAACAAGGAACAAACATTTGAATTAAAAAATTTGGCCGAAGCATTCAATCATTCAGATAAAGCGTTAAAAATATTCCAAGAATATGATCCCGAAGAATTAAGAAGTGCAGAAATTTCTAACGAAGCCTACACTTCTGTCAACGATTACAAGCAGTTGCTCGAAGAGAAAAAAAAACTTTGTCCCAAACACGAATTTCGGCCTTCTTCGTCAGTAAGCCAGTCAACCTACAAACAGTGGAAATAGAGGCTATTTCTTCTAAATATGATAACAACTAATATGTTGCTTTTTAGTGCTTTATTTCAAATATGTATTTGTATTTAAAGAAAGCCGACTGTTTTCTTCTTCGTAAGTTTTATAAATACGTATTCCGATTGCTACTTGTTGCCTTCATTAGTATTTGTAATTTGACGTGTAGTGTACAGACACTTGAGGAAGGCTGCAAGTAACAGCCCACAAAAATAAAAACACAACTTGTGTAGATGAAAGCGCACAAGTTTCGTTAAAAAAAAAAGAATTATGTACAAACTTAAAAAATACATTCATATTCAACAAATAAAAGTATATGCATTTATCACGTAAGGTTGATTCTACTCTCGAATTACATCGTTTTCGACTTATGTACGTCGCAAATTCTCGGAACCTAGCTCCGACATAAGTCGAGGGACTATAGTAGTATTTTTAGAGTTGGATTTGCAGTGCCAATTGCGCCACCGACCAAGAGATGAATATGAATTTGAAAAATTTCGGCATTGACGATTCCATCCACTTATTTCCTTCCCCTATGTTGCGGCACTTTAGTATATTGAAAACAATGTAACCAATCTTAAAATACAAAACTGATTCCAATGAACAAAAGGACATTCATCCAGTCACGGTAAATTTATTAGATTTTCTTTAAACAGCAACGTAAAAAATATAAGACTAGCGTTACATTTTAAATTGACCATCACAAGCCAAAATATATCCTATTCTAGTTATCACCGTCGCTTTTATCCAGCTCCTTGACAAGCGTTTCTATTTTAACCGGTAGCAAACCTAACATTTCTTTGCACACGCCAACCTCGCCCCGCAGCCGTTGCCCGGCTTCCTTATTTTCTTCGCATTTCAGCACAAACTGATCATAGTATTTGTACGAGTTTCTCAAATTATTCAACTGCAACCCTCGATCCGGGGTCATAATTTTATAGAATAGTCGTCCAATGTAAAAGTATGCACACAAATAAATATGCATTTCGTCGGCTGGAATTTGCGCCTTATCTTTAAACGAGTTCAACAACGATTGCAGATGAGTGATAGCTTTTTCGGCTAACGTGTTGATCTTTTTGCGTTGATGCGGTGTGGGTTCCTCGTTGGCTTTCAATATGTCCAGTTTAATATCCATCATAGTTGAATAGCCCAACGCCGCTTCGTACCAAGCTTGACGACATAGTATGAGATAGAAATTGGGATTCAGCAAACCCAAAATATGCTCGAACAAATCCACTCGCTTCTTGTGGTATTTGCATTGAACTTGCGGATCATCTTCGAAGAATGCCAACATATGATACAGCTCAGCCTCGTCCTTGATTATCTTCGTATATTCCGTTGCTTCCAGCTCGGAATTGTAGTACACTTTGGAGCGCTGCATCCATTTTTTCAGAAAGTGATAGATGGGTTTGGCATCTTCAAAAGTTAGACAATATTTGTCGGTGACTTCGTAAGGCGGCAATTTCAACGACTTGAATTCCCAGTTCCCTGATTTTACAGGAGTTTTGGGTGCATCGTCATCAGCCATCAAGCGTTCTTTAGATGCGGTCAACAAAGCCAATCCATACTTCGTCCAGCAACGCGCAATATCCGCAAATCTGTGGTTGTACGTTTCCCGAGCAGCTTGTTCCTCTTCGTGAGTCATATCTGGAACGATCATTCTACTCTCGTAGTCAAGAATTATGTGCGTAGCGACGGCGAGATGATGTCGCGCTTCGGTGTATCGATTTGGCGTTAGATAGTACTGCGAAAGGGTGGCACAATTCAGCGCCCAATCTATTGCATTGTAGTCGTCGGCTTCCAGCTGTCTTTTCAGGGTGATGTGACAATATGCAGCCGACTTTTCGGCATCTTCCAGTTTACTTAGCACTTGTGCTAAATAATAGGTCGTCAAGGTGTACAATTTACCCAATTCCACACAGCCTTCACGCTTTTCAATGTCATCCGAACACGATAGCACATCTAGAATTGTCGCTGGCGTTTTCCTAGTCGCTTTAAAATCCTTGTAGTTTTTTTCAGCCGCTTCGAAGTGTTCTCGTGCCTCTTCATTCCTATTTGCATTCGAGGCAACCAGACCCAGTTCTATTTGCGCCGAAACACTATGAATCACAACATCAGGATCCAACAGTCTGCTTTTGAAGACATACCTATGTAGGTAAACAGTTTTATATAATAAGTTTATGTGTATTTAATTCACATAATAACACGAAGTGAACATGAAATATTATTATAAATATATATCTTGAATTAATAATCGAACAAAAAGGATTCCGAAACACACGAATTGGGTACTTTTCTTTATACAGTTGCTTATCGTCTGGGAAGTACTGCGTCCTGGGATCTTAATGTCCTTATTTACATCTCAGGACGAAGAACTTAATGAAAATTCATGGAGCGAGTGATTTGAAGCAGACGGGGGTGGTTTTAGTTGGTAGAAATCCGGCATGCCTAGAGGCAGGAGCTGATCGGTATCTTTTGAGGATTTTTACCTCTCAACGTTGAAGAAATGAACAAAAATAAGGTAATTATAAACAACAACTGTCTGCCTTGGAAACTTACATGGCCTGGTCCAGATGTTCTTGGGCTGTATTATCTCGGCCCACAATGTTATCTATCTTGCCAAGTTCCTTCAGAACGTAGCCCTCAAGAAGCTCATACAACAAATAGTCCGGTTCATTATTTTCGACTTTGTCAATGGATTGTGAAATTTGTTGCAAAGTTTCTTGCAGCGTTCGATAGACTTTTTCCAAAGGTTTCGTCGAATCTAAACTGTCTACCGATTTGTCGTCATCCCGTAAGGCTTTATTCACTTTTGAGAATTTTTCCTTGAAATCTGATAGGATTTCTTTGCTGATCGTCATGATTTATTCAATGAAAACAAACTTAGAATGAATGGATCCGCACAAATTACCGTATTGACAATCGGATTGTGACAGCATGAGACATTCATCTATCAAACTCATTTTCTTTACAGCGGCTCCAAAATAAACGCCTCATTCTAGCTCGTCACTTCCGGTGCGCTAATCGGTATATCTTGAAAATCTCGAAGTACCAGTTTTGAAAAAAAACGTTCGAAAAATAGAAGTAACAACACAGTAAAACCTCATTAGAACGAACACCGTTAAAGTTGAATTCGTTTTAAGGTACGAATACGCTACATTAGTTTTTGTTTAAGTGCCAATGTCAGCTACCGGAATGATTTTTTTTCATTGAAAAATAACAAAATGGCGGCCAGTTATTTTTAAAAAAAAACCTATTTTTGAGGGTGGAAAATTGAGTGAAAATCGGAAAATTCGATACCGATCATAATGATTCCGTTACTGGCTAAAGCCATATATGTGTACAACATTATATTAAAAAATCAGAATAATCGGTTCGGTATTTTTTTCAATCGTGTCCGCCAGCTTGAAAAACATGAATTCGAGAAAATCGTGTTTACTTTTTTTACGATTTTTTTTATAAAAAACGCTATATACCTCAATTCTGCCATGCCTGGGCCATACAAAATTTTTCTTTTTTTCATACAGCTCCTGACTAGCTAATTATGCATCTCTGCGAGCTGTTCTGATTTTTTGAAAAATTGTAACCTAAAAGACTCGTTACAGAGTACACATTTGGAAATGATAATCGCAATAAATACAGTCCCTGGCCAAATTATTAGGCGCACTTTGGGTTTAAAAAAACTGCGGTTTAGGGCGCATAATTATGGCGCTGAATGTTAATAAATGTTCATTTATTTTATCTGTCATAAGTCACACAAAATATTGTTGTTAACGATAATTCGACAATATATGACATTCTTATCTCGAATGAAAAACATAACTCTGTTGTCTGTCTGACTCTGACTGCGCGACACGTTACAGTTTAATTTCGATAAGCAAAGTTTAGACGCATGAATCCAACTGAAAATTAAATTTCGATGTTAATTTAGTGTTTTTCAATGGACGTTTGTTATTTCTTTGTGTAATTGAGATAATTTTTAAATATTTTAATAATATAAGCAGAGTGATCTACTACCGGCCAAGATGGCTGAGATTCAGTAAAAACTTTTCCTTATAACAAACGAAAATATACTCAAATCGAGAAATTTCGAGAAAGACTGGTGTCTCAGAAAATAGCGTCAGGCGCATCAAAAAGAAAATTAATTTAGGGCAAAAAGAAGCCCCAAAAGGAAGGAGCTCTGTGGAAGAAAACCGTTGTTTACGCCGAGGTCGCAACGTTGTCTCATGAATATCTGCTTGAATAACAAGTTTGCGACCACAAAGCAAGTAAATTTATACTTAAAAGAGTCTAATGTTCATATGTTTAACGCACTTTAAGCCGAAAACTCTCAGATTTGAATTTAAGGGCCTGCAGACCAGCCGAAAACCCAAAGTCGACCGAAGCGATGAAATCGAAGCGTCTCAAATGGGCTAGAGAGCACAAACACAAAGATTTAATGTTTTGGAAATCGGTATTTTTCTTAAATAATTATACGCGGGTATCTTAAATGATCATTCCTAAACCTATTCAACGTGTGCTTTAGTGACGAAAGCACTTTTGGGATATTATCAAATAAAGCTCAATATGTTCGTCGACGTCCTGGGTAGAAATTTCGAACAGAATGTGTGAGACAAACTCTAAAACATCCCACAAAGGTTATGATTTGGCCCATTATAAGCGGTAAGAGCACTGGACGCCTCTACGTTGTAAACGGAACTATGAAACAGGACCAGTACAAGGAGGTCCTCAAAAATTGGCTCATTCCTCAAATAAAGGATTGGTTCCCACAAGGAGAGCCTTTCATTTTAATGCAAGATGAAGCTTCTTGTCACACTGCCCGTTCAGTAAAAACTTTCTTAGAGCAGACTAATATCCCTATATTAGGCTGGCCGGAAAACTCGCCAGATATGAACCCGATCGAAAATGTTTGGGGGCTTATGAAGAGGGAGATAGCAAATGAAAACATAACGACTAAAACTCAGCTAATTGAAAGGACTATTAAGATGTGGAACCATCATCCACGCATCCAAGACACCATGCAGGCCTGAATTAATAGCATGCCCAATCGGATCGAGGCCTTAATTGCCGCCAAAGGTGCCTGAACAAAATATTGATTGTTTTTCTTTTTGTGCATATTTATGAAAATAATATATATATTTTCAAAATATATGTTATTTTTCTATTCATGGCTGTTTTTTTTTATTTAATTAAGTGGCAAAGTTGATATTCATCGAAAAATAAATAAAAGAACCAAAGTGATTAATGTTAATAAAGATTATAACCTGATAACTTGAAAAAATTCAGGTGCGCCTAATAATTTGGCTAGAGACTGTTCATCCTCAGCTGTAAATTTTTTAGTATGTGACAATAAGAAAGTGGTCACGTACAAAATTGTGGCCTGCATTTAAGCTTAATTTCGATTTCATATTGCACGTTTAACAATTACAACCAGAATTAATAAATATGATGGCAATCTTCGTTAAAGTTCACTTTACCATAAATGTTCGATTCCGCATGTTATCCTATGCTGGATACTTTCAAATTCATGAAACATCCAAAACTGTTTGATATATACTTATATATACTATAGATAATTCAACAACAAAAATGTGTTGAAACAATGTTGAAACGACAGTGAGCTAGTTAGTCTCTGCATATTTTTATTTGGTATTTTACATTTTCAAAATCTTTATTGCTGCTGTTTTTCACATCACATCCTTAGTTTTTGGCCGCTTATCAATTTCCTGGACGATGACGGAACTAGCAGCTTATGAGTCTCCAACAATCCACCAATCCGTGATTTTATTAGATTGCACGAACTGATATTTCACTTTGTGTTCGCAAAGAAATGACCAGAATTTTTGATGATAATTATTTTGCTTACACATTACCATTTGGACTGCGAGTGAGCATGATGGTATTGCAAGTGAAATTTTCTATTGTGCAGACACAAACTACTGGCTCAGTGAAACGCTGATTTGTATTTGATGTGTGGCGTCTGGAAATTTTTGAATTTAGTTGCGAAAATCGTATTGATCATGTATCGATTACAAAAGTAAGTTCCTCCGTTCGTAGACGATGAAAGCATAGTTGACCAGGGCGGATATGGTTTCAGTTGGCTGTTGAGGAGGGTGGGGGGGGGGGGGTTTGTAAAATTCACTAATTTTTGCAGAAGAAGTTGTGGAGTAAATCGTATAACAATAATTGATTCATCCTCCCTCTAAAAAAAAAGTCGGGAACATTAATAAAAAAATTGAAATTTTTAAAAATTATGAAAAAATATATTTTCCTACTTTTCTCACTCCTTATTCTAGAACGGTTAGAGCAAAGTTGTGCAAAAATAAAGGTTGTATGATTAAAATCTTTATAAGATATGTTTGACTAAAAATTTTAAAACAATTTATCTTTGCCGCAAAATAGCAATAAATAGAAAAATGCGAAAAAGCCTTTTTTTATTTAATTTTTTTTAACCACCTTCTCAGTGGACCTTCACACACAAATTTTTATCAAAATCGATTTAGTCGATTGTGCATAATAATTTTGCAATCTAAATTTATTTAAAAAAATTCAAAAAATTTGAAATCTTGCAAGTCAGAAACTATAGCATATAGAAGTTTGAATTTTTTTCACATATAAAAGAGTACTGTGTCGATTTGTGCCATATCCGCAAACGAAAAAATGATTTCCAAACTTCCAAAACAATTTTTAAATTTTGATAGTAGGTTATTTTCCTATTCGAAAACTTAAAAAAACAAGCCGTGAGGCGCGACCCTTGAGGTCCACACGGTCAACTTCACAGTAATAGCTACATAAATATTTTTATAAAATTAAATTGATTAATAATTATGTAATACTACTTTAAATAATAATAATATACCTCTCATAAAAGTTATTGGAATGACTTAATATTAATCGTATCATCTACGGTGGATGATGTGTTGATTGAATATTCACGCGGATCAATGGGGGGGGGGGCAGGTTACAAAACATTTTCTACATTATACGGTCTTGAGAAACATTGAATATGCAGTCAAAAATAGGTTCAATTGCATGTTAAAAGTAAAATGAAAATGTATTACAAATGATAATGGAAGTGATTGAAATCTTACGAACACTAAAGTACAAAACTACTAAAAACTACAATTTTTTATTTGATGAAAGCTTTTTAAAGCATATGGTCTTGCAAAGTATTGACTACCAAATATTTTACTATTCGAAGCGTTGATTACCACAAATGCAAATTTGATTTGATTTTTATTGGTTTTCGAAATTAAAGCAATTTTTTTACTAAAATTAAAACACTGCGAAAACTATTCAAAATCTGCTCAAATTATGCAAATATTAATAAACTTTGATTGACTTTACAAGAATGTCTTTAGAATAAGAGATAAAAGGTATAAGCATTCGTATGAACTCTTTTTACATGATGACTTTGAATGATTTTTTTATTTTTTATTTAATTTTTTTTGTAGTCATGAGAAAAAGTTTGTCTGGTTTCTCTGCGAAAATCGATAAAAAATTATAAATTTTATAAACATTTATTATTGCGATATGCAAATCAGATTAAAAATTGTTTTTTTTTTATGAAAAAAACACTAATTTTCCACATTTTTATTAAATTGAAAAAAAGCTCAAACGATTTTTTTAATATATAAAAACTTCACAAAAATGTTAATATTCGCCGATTGACACCTTAATAATGCAAATATTATATATGGTTCGCGAGATATAATGAATAACATAAATGACCTTGAAGGCCACGATGACTTTTAATGTTTTTTTATTTTTAATTAAACTTTTTTTTTGTAATAATGAAAAAAAATTGCTAGTTTTTTTACAAAAACTGTTTGGAGTACACAGATTTTGTAAACATTGATTACTGTCTTTTGCAAATCAGGTTAAAAATTTATTGTTTGTGAAAAAACCCTAATTTTTTGCACTTTTTCTTAAAAAAGTAAAAAACGGCTCAAACAATGTTTTTAAAATTTGATAGAATCACACAAATGTCAATACACGTCGATTGACATCTTAACCAAGCAAATGTTATGTTTGGTTCTCAAGATATAGCGCATGACATAAATGACTTTCAAAGGGTCAAAACAACAACCCCCCCCCCCGACCGAAGTGTCACAAAAATTAATCAGCTCTTAAGATTGCAAGGACGCTTCGATTGTTTACGTGAGTTATACTCGTAGAAAAAATTGTCCTCGAACGTATGTACGTACGTACGTACACACATACATCTCATTTTCTAAAAACACTTTAAATATAGTCTAAAGAACTCAAAACGTAAAGAAAAGTCGAAAATTTCAATTTCGATTTTCGAGACGATTACAAGAACTTCCCATATACTGGGAAGTTAATAATGAATTATTTTCTAACAGCAATCAATCAGGTTATATGACTTCCAAACTTTTCATACTATTGCCTTTATCAATTTTTGGAAAGGATTCACAGTTTCATAAATAAAAAATTTCCCTACACTTCAAATTGCACGTATTGATTTTTTTTGTTAAAAACAAAAAAAAACATATATTTTTTTTCTTATAAAATAGTTTAGGTAATTAGTAAAATTTATGAGTGCTTAGGGAAAATTCAATTTGAATGATCATCACTGCAGAAACTGATACTCTAAAAGACCCATCAATCTTTCATTCAACGTTAAAAGATTATAAGACCGCTTTCAATTATTAGTGAGGATTAATTTTAATACTATCATGAGAGATTTATATATGAAAATTACATTGTAATCTGACTAGTCCTTAATTCAAAGCAATATCATTTCCATCTAAATTGGTTTCAGATTTCTATGAAATGGCGAAATTGCGGGTGTTACAGGTTCCACTTTCCTGTGTACTTTTCTTATTAACTTATGGCCTTCAGTCGATAACTACTTTAATGCTGTTATGAGACGACACACAGCAGACATTGAAACGATCAAACCAAACAACTATTGCATTTACACATCAACATCTTCATATTGTACTGAGAAGAGTCAACCGATACCGTCCGTGGAAGGTGATGCTACCATTTAAGGATACATTTTTTTTCTATCTCTCTAGATAAATCAACAACACTACTTGGGCATTATTTAAGTACACATTGAAGTCAATCTAAAAAAAAATCATTGCCCCCATGAATGATTGAATGATGGTACTCGTCGCTGTATGAAGATGTTAACTGTTGACCAATACTCTAAATGTGAAGATAAATTTAATATTAAGTGATTGAGGAGGGAGATCTAATATACATGAAGATTTTAGTCGCTAAGTGAAATTAATAAATGGAAGACTTTCTATCATTTTACACCTTGCAAAAGAACTGAAAGAAGTCAACGGAAGTGACGTTTTAATAGACGATAATGCTGATTATGGGTTTGTTAGTTCACATGCCGCTAAACTGAGTTAACCTATTGCAAGGAAAGAATTTGAAAAGATTCTAACGAGTATTAGTCATGTTGGTAGAGCAAATTGCTTTATCGATCTTATTCGTATTGTCTAAAATATACTCATTTTTAGCCAACTGCCAAAATACAACATCACACATCTTTCTTGTATTTCCAGTGGCTATTATGCTCGTTATATGATTCAGTGGGTACTACAAGACGCAAAACAATTCTTCTTTCTATATATTTCACATTTATTTCTATTCTTTTGGAAGACTTCGTGCTGTTATTCGTGCTTTAACTGTTTTCAACAGCAAATCGTATCACATCAAATATTCAACCGACAACACTCATTGCTTGAATGTTTACAATAATCTTTTGAAGGCATACACCAGCTTAAGTGCACTTTACGCGTACTATACCAACTTATTTCTACTGGTGATAATAAAAAACACGTAAGAAAAAGAAAATTGTTGACCTAGTCGAGACTATGTGCAAAAGCCACGCATTCGTTTCATTTTGCTGCTAATAGTGTGGTCAGGGAAGCATCAGCCTAAGCGTCATCACACGAAACTGGCCGTTTAGTTTTATGAATGAACAGCGAAAACTCGTACAATTTTTTCTCTTCCTCTGTATTCCATCTGTATTTCCACTTTTCCTCACGCATTCTGTTAATCCCATCATGCTTGTGGGGGTCCACCGAGTGCTAGTGGACTAGCAAGCGTGTTTGTCCAAAGGTGCGCGCCATCTTTATGGAAAACGGAAGTACGCAAGAGCAGCCAGCCTAATTTTTTCTACCATTAAACTGGTGACTTTATGGCGTTCCCGCGTAATAATATCTGATTATGCCGGACCCACGTCCGCTGCTTTTCTCTATCTGTGCAGTCCAGTATCTGCGAAAAACGGAAAATGCGAGCGCAGCTAACTCATCCCACCTATCCGATGTTCAATCAATTAGTTGTTGCTCAGGTTGCGGTAGAAATACAGCTTCTATGATTTGCAGTGCTGATTTTCATAGACTATGGATCCTCCGGTCTTTGGCCAATGGCTTTCTGTTTCCGTTCAGCATGGGCATATTTGCTTAGCGACATATCAGACCGTCGCGACTGGATACCGATGTTAACCTTGTTGTGGTTTCATGGGCGCTTCCGATGATTACTGAAAGAGCTTTGACCTTCCACGACGAGGAACTGATATTTACGTTGGAAAGCGCTAATGCTTGGTGAACGCCACATAGAACAAAACTATAAAAATCACAGTCAAACTTGCCGAATTAAGATGGTACGACTATCAGCCATCTCACATATAGTTCAATTTTTTTCCTCAACACTTTTCTGCCATACCCTTAAATTTAACGTCTTTGAAAAAAAAATTAGCTGAGATCTTTAACCATAACCTACAGAGGACGATAAGTGATTATCACTATGGGGTATATTCCAACCAGTTTACTGGTAAATCATCATTTTTATGTTTTATAATGTCTTCTGTATGATCAGCCACATACATACATAGATGAACAGCGATGAAATGCCTGTCTGTCTTCTGGGCATCATACAAATGTACTCGTACATACATATATGTTTGTGACTGAATCATCTGAGTGCAACATTTTGATTTTGAAATTGTTATTAACTTTCTGTTTTGTCACAAAGTTTTCTGGAGTTATGAGCGCATCAATCATCCACTTAATTGCTTTGTTGATTTTTATGCGTTCTCTCAACTGAGATATGTCAACAAAACGTATCTTGTTCGTTAGATGTGCAGATTAGATACTTCAACTTGTTTGATAAAATTAGAGCGGTTTGTACAAGACCAATTTGAAAATCTACAAAATTTTCTTTATATAATAAATGTCTTGAAGCTTAAATTATATTATATTTTCCACATTGGTCTACGGAACAGAAACTACTCAGTTTACTGCGTCACTATTAGTAGTATTCTAACGACTGCTTTTAGTTTCATCCAGTATCCATTCATACGCAAAAACACCTACCTATCAATTCCTTAGTTTCCTAGCCAAGAAATAATTAACCAGTGATGGAAGACTGAGACACCTTTGCCATAGAATAAATAGAATAACACCGAAATCCTTCTAAATGAACAACAACATGTTTTCCGCAAGGGTCGATCAACTATCTCTTGGTTTAAGTTTCTGATGTCCTATGAAAAATGGAGATGGATTGCTAAATTGACGCAATCTGTACAGATTTTAGTAAAACATTCGACCATGCCGATCACTTCATACTGATTTCCAAATTGCAGAAACTAGGAATCATCGCCTCTATGCTCAATTGGCTCAGTTCTTACTTACGAGACCGAAGTCAATTAGTAAAATTTCAGGGATATTTGTCGAAGCCAATTATTGTATATTCTGGTGTACCTCAAGGCAGTCACCTCGGCCCTCTTCTTTTTAATGTTTTTATATCAGGTTTATCTGAAAAACTCTCGGACGTATTACATCTTCTTTATGCTGACGATTTGAAGATATATCACAGCATCAAATCTCAATCTGATGCTATTTTCCTTCAAAAGCGCAGAACGATACATACCTTTTCAACAACACTGTATTGGATAGGAAAGAAAACACTGTTGATCTTGGAGTTGTTCTAGACAAGAAACTATGTTTCAATTGGCACTACGATACTATTTTCTACAATGCTGAAAAACAGCTTGGCTTTATTAAAATACGAGACAAAGAGTTTAAAAATTTGTGGATAACTAAATCATTATTTACCTCACTGGTTCGGCCATTACTAGAATATGCCTGTAATGTATGGAACCCAATTTTTGGAGTTCATGATGCTAGAATAGAATCAGTTCAAAAACTATTCTTGTTCTTTGTTTGGAGGGGCCTCTATAGCCCTGATGACTTTCATATCTGGTCTCCTTATGAAGTTAGATTGGAGCTTCTGAATTTGTCGACTCTTAAAACCAGAAGAACGGTGTTGTCCTCTTGTTTCGCTTTTAACGTGGTTAGGGGCCAAGTTCAATTTTAAAACCTGCATATATAAAGGCCTCTGATTCTACATTTCATTATCCATCCCTAAACTTGTGACGTAACATGTATTTTACGGTTAAGTATTTGTTATATTTTAATATGTGATTACCTTGCATTGGCGAAATAAATAAATAAAAAATGTGGCCTAAATGCGACCCTTGAAGCTCACACGACTAACTTCCCAGTGAAGTGGATAAAAAAGATATAATTTGTTTTTATTATTAATAATTACTATTATTAAACATTATTATTCTAAATTACTATAATTACTTTTATTATTTTTATTATTATTTTTTCTAGCGGTAGAGGAAAACGCCTCCACCACCTGGTCGTCCTCTTCCAAAGCCTCGACATCCTCCTTGTCCTTCTCCTTTTCTCTATCTCAGCCCCGGAATTCACAGCCATTATTGAGGGTATTCAATTATTAATTACAATAATCAGTCGTTATTAAGAAAACTGAATTATTATAATTGACTTTATATTTACATATTTACTTGACTTTATATTTACAATATCAAATTATATATAATAATATTTGATTGTTATTAACAATATTAATTTACTTATAATAATATCCAATGTTAAATGCATTAGCGTCTCTCCTCTCATTCTCCCAAACCTGATAATATAAGTTTGGAATTTAAAAAATATTTTTTGATTTTTTTTTCAAATTACATTTTTTTCAAATTTGAGCACAATTTTGCGAAAACACACAATAATAATAATAATATTACTATGAAGGTATTTGGGATCTGCACGAATTAATAGTGCTTTTCAACAGTTTAAAAATTTAGCAATTTTTTGTCTTTTTTCAGTTTTTTCATCCTCAATAAAAACGGCTTGACCGATTTTGCTGAAAACTCATTCAGTTCTAAGATACGTAATTACGCGTCGTCCCATGTCAATGTGATCTTTAGTTCTTGAAATAATCGAGACGAAAAATAATTCCCAACGCACATCCGTTCATACACACTGACAGACAATTTTCTAAAAACGATAGATTTGGATTCTAGAGACCTTAAAACGTAAAGATATGTCAAAATTTGGGATTCGCGAAATCGACCCCATTACAATAACTTCCCACTGAGAAGTTAATAAACATAAATTGAGTTACTGGCCTTAGTCTTTCGTTTGATATTCAATCAAATTTGTTGTCTGAATCGAACAAAACAATTTTTGCTCAATTTTTTATTATAGTATTCTAGCAGATATTTTTGTAAATATACATTTAACACTCTATGAGCGGCTATTCAATATAGAAGATGATCTATTTTCGGTAAAGGTTAAGATTATGGCCCCCACCGCCGAATGGGTTGGGAATAGAGGGGGATCGAAAGAGGGGAGATCGAAAGAGGTAATTTCATTTCTACTATGGCACAAAAAGTTCGCGACGGTCACGGCCCCATGACAAGTTTTGGGGGATCCTCCACTAAAAAATGATTGTTTTGCTGATTTCCAGAGATTAAATGAAACTGCAAAATTGATCTGAGAAGTGATTTTTAGACTTGTTTGGAAGTGGACAAAATTAAAAATATAAAAGATTTTTTTTTGTAAAAAAATAAAAAAAAATAAAAAAATTTAAAAAAAAATATAAAATAAATTTAAAATTTTTTTTTTCAAAAAATTACAAAATCATAAAAAAAATCAATGAATGCCATTTTTACCATAAATGTAATACAAATAGGGATAACTTTGGAAACACGTTTTGCAACAATTCCGTCCTCCCCCCGGCCCCTCACCCACGCGTGCGGGTCCTTCTTTGAATGGACTTTGACACAATTGAAACACCGCTGAAAGTAAAATCCTCCTAACCTAATTTATCCAAAAACAGTTCGCGAAATGCGCTCGGATGCCATTTGAAAACTATTCAACAATTGAATCACGACACAGAACAAATGCTGTTTTCATTAATTCATGATCTAACCTTCGATTGCAATCTTAACGCTCGGTTCCGAGTCTACACTCAACCCCATATCCACCAAGGAAAGAAGTCTCTTTCAGCAACCATTTTTACCTATCTACACGTATATCTATGCGATTACTGTCGCACATCGCATGACTTACAATTAAGTTTCATAGTTTCTATGTTTGTTTTCATTTAAGCCGAGACCATCCAACTACCAAGTTTTATTACCATTTGATGGTCTCCATCGCAAACGGCCAAGAACTCACACTTGTTCACACAATCGATTACTAGATTGGTACATATGATTGGCAATCACCTTGCAAGCACTTCTTCAACTCACTCTAGGGTAGTTTGACCATTCTCATATCAACCATAAGCCATCGTTACCTATTTGACTCGAAATTACTTTCTATGTCGTCAGCTCCATGTACATACTGAAACCATTTCCTCGTGTGGCTGTAGTTAGTTCAGCATCAGCAAGTTAGTTTCTTGCTACCAAGCAAGCATTACTCCTTGCGATTAGGCTGCAAGAAAGCGAAGCAAATCATTCACTCGACGATTGAGAGTCTCATCCCATTTGGCAAATAATATTCTTGAGCTTTATGTATTTGCGAAAACACATGCGAAACATACTAAAAGAGAGCATCAAAAAAGTATCAAAAAAGCAACAAAAAACATCAAAAAAGATTCATCCGATTTTTATGCTGTATTTCCTTTGGTGTGCAATAATGATCAGATCCATTTTTTCATGTTTTCGAGTGAAATAAATGTTTTTGATGCACTGCAACCACGTATATATTTTTCAACTCTAATTTTCATCAATTTTATGTTTTGCAAACAGCTTCCGTGATAGCTTTCCGACAATTTTAAATTTTCCAAAAGTCAACAAACATTTTGTCGTCGGGTGTAGAAATGCAGACGGCGTAATGGTTCATCTGATTGAATTAACCACCTGTACAATTTTTGCACCAAGTCAGTCGCGCGCTAAACGAATTATCAGTTGGACGACACACTGTCCTCTCGAATCATAGAAAATTGTCTAACAATTGAGACTTAATCCACTCTTTAAGCGCTTGCAGTCTTGCGCAGCGTCTTGAGCTGATCGTGGTGCGTTTTGATTTCGCCGCGGCAATCTATCTTTGATAGCGATAAGATTTCGATCGCGATAAAAATTGTGAAATAGAGTTGGTTTTGTAGTAGCGAAAGACGAAGATTATCAAGGACACAAATTTATTTCGTAGTTTTGTTGGTGAATTGATATTTTAAACCACAATATTTTGTTGGAAGTGACCGTGTTTCAAGGATTAAGACCCACTTTTGGAGTCAAGTGCCTAATAAATTAATGGTAATATTAAAAGAACATATAAACTCAGTCGGAGAACGATGCAACCCCAAGACTAAAATTATATATAAGTCATACATTCGAAAGGACTTCGTCATAATTTTCTAAAGTGTCCATTACATTTTGAATGATTTCCAATCTTTGCATCATTTCATTCAACTAGTGTATCATCAAATTTCTCTCGTTACCGAAGGAGATTATAGAAAGCTATGTAGATTTAATTTAGTTACTATTTCCCTGACAAATTAAAACGTGCAATTATTCTTAACATTGATTAAACGTGAATATGTCCATTTGCCTTGATGTTTTTCGAATTTAAATCTGAACTTACAATTTAATGAAAATAATGTGTTGCGAAAATATAGTAGAAAAGCTGTAAACACTTTTGATTGCTTCATTTTGTAACAGCTCCACACTATCATATTCTTCAACGATTTTCTCTTTTCAATTTCGATGAATTGAAGGAAGTTTTTCAAAGCACTTTTCCATTTTTTCTACTGCTGGAATATATATTTTGCTTTCAAACAATTCAATCGATTGGCAAAATATCGTTTTGTTATAATAACTAATGCAGGAAAGTTCATTATTTTAACTAAAGTTTTTCGCAAATTTAAATTTTTTTTGGATCTGACATATGAAAAATCTTCACAATTTATTAAAATAGCATACAAGTTTTCATCAAAATCGATTCAGTAGATTGCCCATAATAATTGTGCTAAACTTGATAATAAACTCTAAAACAGTGCTGGGCGGCTGCGGATTCAGTCGTACTAACCATGCTTCCATCAACTAAATCGGCAGCCACCCAGCACTGTTTTAGAGTTTATTACCAAGTTTAGCAAAAACTCCTGATGTTGCTCTAATAATCCGACTTTAATTTTGTAAAATGCATTTGATAGGTTAAGTGCTCTTTTAAGCTTAAATTTCCGACGTGCAAGCTTTGAAAAATTTTGAATTTTTTTAAATAAATATAGATTGCACAGTTATTATACACAATCTACTGAATCGATTATAATGAAAAAAATTGTGCTTTTTTATATTGTAAAGATTTTTTGAGCGAACTATGAAGGTCCTAAGTGCATTCTAAATGGTAAAAAAGACTTTTCCCCCTTTTTTTACATTTATTGCTATTTTGCGGCAAGGGTTAAATGTTTTAAAATTTTTAACCAATCCTCTCTTATAGAAAATTTTATTATGCAACTTTTATTCCCACTCAACTTTGCTCTAAAATGAACCGTCTTAAAGTTAGGAGTGAGAAAACTAGAAAAAAACGATTTTTTTAATTTTTAAACATTTCAATTTTTTTTAGTGTTCCCAACTTTTTCGAGAGGAATAAGTCAATTATTGTTGTTATTATACAACTTTTCCTGCAAAATGAATGGCCAAATGTAGTCGTTTTTTTACAAATTCGCCCTGGCAATGATTGTGTCACACTAAATATTTGAGCCTAACGTTGTAATAATTCAAAACTTAAAATTTTAACTGAAAGTGTTTGTTTGCGATGTGTGGTGGAATAATTGCGTATCAACTATTCGTTTTATTGTCACATACATATGTGTGTTAAATTGAGCTACAATATCTTCTATGTTTTGAAATCACAGTATAATTTACAACGTTTTAAAATCAAGAACGATTTTCTTAACTAGAGTTCAGTATATTTTTGATGAAACATATGTATGTACTTAGCAAAGTATCAAAAAATGCGATGCAGCAATTGGGTTTATCGACTTACCAACTATATTCTATAATAAAGGACTTAAATCTTTAATCTGGCTCTCAGTATATAAATTTCATTTCTTCAGGCATGAGAATATGCTTGTCAAAGCTCATTGCACATCTACTTTAATTTTTTAAATTTAAATTTAAACAAACATATTTTAGCGAATGTTCGAAAGATAATGCACATTTTTATATGATGCAACAAATTGTTGAGTGGACATCATTGAAAAATATCAAATAAAATATGTTTCATAAAAAATACACAGTCCCACAAAATAAAAAAGTGGCATATGGTTTTTATGCAATACATGTTGTTCGTAGTATTTTTGCAACCTAATCATGAATCTGTTTTCAGAATTGGGCTATCACGGCACAATTTTCTCCTATCCTCAAAAAAACATGTAAAATTAGCAAAAATTAACAAAAATGTAATAGGAAAACATAAAAAAAAATCACACCCAAATGTATTTTGTATCACGATCAGGAGGCCAAAGTATTACGAATAACATATATTGCATAAAAACCATATGGCACTTTTTTATTTTGTTGGGCTGTGTTATTTGTAAACATTTGCTTCATATTTAAGAACTTTTCTTTGAGACTTTAGTTGCAATCTAATTTATATGTAGTTTAATTGGACAATAAATTTTATGGCAAACTTTGAATTATAGTATTATAACTAACTCTAAAAACAGTAAATAATTCGATAAAATCTCAGAATTCATTTTCAAACGGTGAAAAAATCTGTGAATAAAATTTGTCGATATAGGCGGGAAAGTTGAACCATATGTGATTTTATGTAAATTAATTTTTAAGGTCAAACTCATCGAATAGATCTTGTAAAATTGCAGAAATTTAGCATGCAGGCTTATTGGAGAAAAGAAAAGTCAATACTCGAATACTGAGTAAATAAGAAAATATGATTGAATCGATTCAAAGTAAAGGAACGATTGGGTAAAATACTAAGCCAGTAAACGTCTTCCTCAAAACTCGAAGCACATGAACATTTCGTAGCTCGATATAATTTTTGTAATATCGTATTTAACTAGCTTTTCTTTTATAAAGACTAATATACAATACTAACTGATTTTAGCAAATTTCCTTCCTTGAACAATAATTGGAAGTAAAGATTCAAATGTTAATGAAACGAGAGCCTTGAAGCTGAAGTTTAGTGTTTATCTTAAGGGGTTACATAGTTCTTGAAGGAAAAAAACAACTTTTTGAAAAAAATTGTATTTTAAAAACCAAAAATCTATTTTATTTAAAATTTAAACACATAAAAGTTTAGCATTTCATGAAGTTTAAAAAAAATTCAGCTAAAGAGATTGAAAATTGTCCATCTTCCTGCAGTTTTCCTCGTCCAACCTTTTTTTTTGTGGTAGGCAAAATATTTCGGTGCAGGTTCATCTGAAATTCAAAATTCAAAAAAATAAAGTGTATGCCCTTGGCTCGTGCTTGAACGAAGGAATTGAAAAAAATGAAATTTAAAGTTTTTAGATGGGTTTGAATGAATTTTCGTCTCGTTTTAAATTATTTTTTCGTATAAAACAAAAACGAGTCTACCGAATGAAAATCTCTTCGTGCAAGCACGAGTCAATACTATAAAGAGGAACTGTGCAAAGTTTCAGCAAAATCGGTCGATTTGTTCTCGAGAAATGGTGCCTACCGCACGGAAAAACAAAGTTTCGAGAAAAACGCGTTTAAAGTTTTTTTACCGCGATTCAATGAATTAAAGTTATTTTTTAGCGACTTACATCGAGTCGTCGATTCCAGGTCCATACAGTAGTTCGTTCGCCTCATTCACGATGTTCAGAGCATCTTTTTGATGTTGTGATGTTTGATGAAAAAGAAAGGAGCTGATTTTACACGGTAGAACCGCGCTACATGCGTATAATCCGCTAGGTAAGGCAAAGCGCACGTACCGACCACGTGGTATTAAAATCTCTATAACTCCGGTAATATTCCTCGAATTTATTTGAAATTTGGTGTGACTACTTTTGAAGTACTATACTTTCATAAGGAATAAAAAAAATTCCATCGATGTTTTGAAAATACAAGACCTATGTAACCCCGTAAGAGAAAGCATTGAGAGAAAGTTATTTCAGACATTTAAAAGAATCCCTTGAAAAAAACTTTTTTTTAAATTCACTGTTCTTGACCTAAGCTTGGTTATTTTGAAAGTTTAGAGTCTGTGATACCTTAGCATATTTGCAGAAATAATAACCAAAGCATGCGACAAATTTTATCCATTTTTGTGTGTTTCTACTTCAAAAACAATTTTTTTCACTAGAACACAATTTTCTAAATGGATTTAAAAGCTAAATATAAATTTAAAGTATATGTTTTACTAACTAAAAATCACTCGCACTGCAATTGATTCCTTCAAATTACGAAAACATATTTTGATGTGCTTATTGACTGTACAAAAATAAATTATTGAAGCGTCCATAACGTGTTCTTCAACCCAAAGAAAAAAAATTACATATTCACTTGCGCGGGTTGTTGTAAACAAGTCCACTTAACATAAAAACCCTTTTTGTAATCGCAATCGAATGGGTAATTTGATCATTTCGTGTCTCATTCATAACCAATCACACATTATTAAAAACTTTATTGCCATTTAATGATCTGCCCCAACGATACCCTCCCTGCCTCCCATTTCGTATATCATTGTATCCTCTTTGAGGGCAGTCACATCAAGTTTTCAACATTGACGTTGTACACGATCTTTTATCTTTTAAGCTTCCCAATGGCCATGGCACTTTCTCACGGTATAGATTATGAAGCAGATTTTGCTGTTGTTTTTGTTGCAATCAAATCTTAGCCCGTGGGTGTGCGGAATGATTTGATTGAAAAATGAAGAGTTCAAAAATTGGAACAAAGATAATTGGCTTTGTTCATTTGAAAATTGATTTTGATTCCAAACAGTATCGAACTGGTAATTTGCCTTTCAATTGGATTATATTTAGAATATTTGGGTTAAATGGTTGTATATAGTCACATACTTATCTAAATCTTAAAATTAGATCCGATTTCATTTTTTCATAATTTTTCTAATAGACACTAGTTTGTATATGTAGTTGTTCCATATTGCAATAAATATTTTAATGTAAAGATTGCTATAGATTAGTACCACATAAATTCAACCAATAATAATCATTTTTGAACTGAACGTTTAAGTTGAGGTAAGAAATTACCACTTAGAAGTAACGTCATATTAAAGAAAACAAAATGACTAGCCGTTTAAAATTAAAGTGGATATTGTTTTTAATCTTTACAATCTGTTTCAGCTCATCTACTTTTCATAGTCACACTTTCCAAAGAAATCGCCATCAGTATGAAGTTCATGTACTTTAAGAAAGTTATTTGACTTTAAAGATCTCCTCTTTCATTTCTATATAGTTCAAATAGAAAAATCCTAGGTGACTTCATGTTGAAATCTATGCTCGTAAGGAAGCAGCTAGATTTCAAAATGAACTCTCTACAATATAAATATTCAATTTATTTGTTCTAATTTTGAGTGAGGCAAAAAGTCGATTTTCCCAATGAAAAAGAATAACGCTTTTAGTATAAAATGTTATCTGAAATGATTTTGTAATATGCATGTTTATAATAAACATCACTAGCTATACTTTGTTAAAAAAAAATTGTCTTGAAGATATCGTTTCAAAACACCACTTCCTTGTGAACAATATTTGTTTGACTTATTGTGATTCTTATATTTCAACTAACAACGACTAAGGCAGTACCAGAAGTTCAATCAGCAAGTAATAAGCAATATTCATCCAGTTGCTTCAACTCAATTGAACTGAAATTTGACTTTGAGATCAAAATAATTTGTCAATTTTCGAAAAATATACAGCCAAACTCAATAAATATTTTGTTCCTACCTAAACGATATTTTTGACTCAAATGCATTTGTCCGATTCCGATAAAAACTATCATTTAGATAAATAGAAATGTATGACAATTGATGGATTATTTAGCCGGTAAATCGATGAAAAAATTATATTTCTTTAAGGGGTCACTCTGCTGTAAATTTTTTTTTTTAGATTTTATATTATTATATTATTGGGTATATGCTTCAAGAATATGTGTTTAAAATTTCAGATCGATATTTATATCATTTCTCTTTCTACAGCGCTCGCAGGCATTGTAGCCGCTCGAACATCTGTACAACTGTATATTAAGTAGTTTGATACTTTATAAATCGATATATTAACGTAATAGACTAATAATCATCGGAAGAAATAAATATGGACCCCATATCATCATATTTTATAATAAACTTTGCCCTCGTGTTTTTTGAGGTATGTGACAAAAGATCGTTAAAAAACTTTAAATGCTTTTTTGTCGAAACGTTCATTGCGCGTTGTAAAATTGTAAGAAAACTAATTGGCCGATTCACTTCAAACTTTGCACACTATTTTTTTAACGTAATTAAGAAGAAAAATAACCTACTATCAGATTTTAAAAAAAATGTTTTGGAGATTTTAAAATCATTTTTTCGTTTTGAATATGACGCAAATCAACACACTTATGTTTGGACGTGCACCAAATCGTCAATAAAATTGTCTTTGCTGCAAAAATTGATTATTTCTGCCAATAACCAAGATTAAAAGAATTTTTCTTGCTATATGCTTGCAGATGGATATTTTGACCAAGATGTTACGATGCGCAGTTTGAATTTTTATATTTGGACTGCGTCCGTGGAACACAAGTATGACGGCCATTTTGCTTTAAACAAACATTTTACAATGAAAATGTTAGCTTTACACTTCAATGATATCAGTAGTAGTTATTTTTAATCATTTTTTTAAATCAGCAATATACAAGATATTTATTATTGATTATTTATTCAAAAACGAAAATCAGCAATATTTTCGTCAAATGTTGTCGATCTTGTTAACATTCCGCATATAATAAAAAACATCGACTTTAAATCAATAATTTTTACTTTTTCAGGCCTAGCCAAAACACTTTAAATATGGCCAATAATTGGTACAAAATGTATATTGCCATATTAATACTCGGTGCAACTGTATATACAAACTATGCCGAAAGTCAGGTCGAAAGTCATTCAAATGAAGGTAAGTCAAAATTAAGTTGTACCTAAACAAAAAAATACTGAGAATTATTTTTTGGTTCTTACATTTACATTTACATTTATAAAGCTAACACAATCGACGGATCTGTTCGATAATATTTTTTGTTGAATTTTATGGACGACTAAGAAAACATCAGAAAGTTTTATTGGCCAAATATATCTTGAATTTGTTGTTAAATTTTAAAAACTGCACACAATATTATTTAATTTGCATGTCTTAAAGACAACATCATAAGAAAAGCGACACCTTTTTTCCATTCACAACAATCTTAACATTACACATCGTTTTTGCTTTCATCACAAGTGATATTTTGCAATTCTCTTTGCAATTATCATTAATCCAGATAAGTTTTCAGTACCGATTGTGACGAATACTCAACGGTCATTTTCAAAATTATACATAGAGTTAAATCTGTAAGCTTTGTATGTAACCTGTTTGCATTCGTATGTTCGATCTCAAATGGCTTTTTCGCATAAAAGTGAAACTTTATTTTGTAAGTTAGCACACACAAACTAGATTGGTAATATTATGATGATGCAGTGGATAATGATAGGGATCGTTCACATTGCCACTTGAAACTAGCACCAGATTGGCTACTTCTGCTTTAATCATCTGAAACGTGAATAAACGCAAATGTAATAGGATTTTCTGAAAGTGAAAATTCACTAGTCTATAAAAGCGTTCAGCGTTTATATGAACTGATAATTGAAGGTTAAGTGCATAACAGGATTACCATTAGGTAAGAGTAGTGATGATGATGATGATGATGATGGTGGAGATAATTTTGTATAGGCAGGCCCATAATTTGAAAATTATCGTATGCAAATTTATTGTTCTGCAGTCAAGCAAGATTAATCGTTCTTGTTGTCAGTGCTTTTCGCTGACTTTTCTTAGATCTGCTTGTTAAGTAGAGTGATTTTCCCTACAAACGTATAGCTCAAGCCTGAAATTAGCTTTGTTTGTTAGTACACCATTTAAACAAATTTTAGAATCACTTAAGCAGTATAGTTCGAAACCATTACTTATTAAAACTATGCAAGATTGATAAGAATCTTTATTGTTAATTTTTTTCAGCAGGCTTGGAAAATTTTCGGAAAGCATTTAAAATTGATCGCCTTTCTATTTCGTTGTCCAATCTCAAAGTACTCGATTATGTGAATGAGTGTCACACAAAAATTTAATTAACATAAGATTTGATTGCTGATCTATTAAGGCTTCAAAAAACAATGCATAGCAAATGTATCCTAGAGGCAAAAACATAGATATACATTCAACTATATGTTCAAAAATAATAAGACTAGTTATACATTTCCAATCACCCTTTAAGGTACTAGTCCACTTTACAAATTTCAAAAAAAATGGATATTGTTTTTTGCATTTTTCGACTCCTTAGAACTTCAAAGTGACCTTCAGAAATACCTTTTCGAAACTCGAAAGTTTAGTATATAAATAGCGCCTTTGAGTGTACGTGTTTTTGGCTTTTTGCAGGTGTTCGATCAGCTGTCGGCCGCGTGTCGACTATTTCATTCCCCTTCTCTAAAATACCGCTTTCTCCTATATACATTATATTTGCGGCTTTATATTATTTTTTATGCTTAGTCCTTATTTAGACTTCTACATATCAATTGCGTGTTGTTGAAAAATGTCTAATTTTTTCATTTTTCAAAAAATATTTATCAGCAAAATGGAACAAAAAAATTTAAACTCATTTTTACGCAAAACAACGTTTTTTAACATGGCAGAGAGGTAATCTCCGGATCTACAGGACCGATTTCCAAAAACTTTGATGCGTTTTGTTTGCTAGAGTATACTACATCGTAATTCACCAGAACATGACCAAAAATTGAAGAAATTTTCTTTGGTGTTATAAAAACTGCGAAAACACGGTTAATTTTTGTCACTTTTTTCACAAGTCTGCCATTTTCTTAACTGATTTTTTTGAAAACGGTGGATTACGATGTGAGAAACCTTGCTTTTTAAAGTCACGTTAATTTTTTTTGTTTCAGATCTACCAATCCATAGATTATCTCTTTGCCGTGGAGTAACAATTTTTCAGAACTTAATTTCAGCGCCCTCTATAAATGGGGCTAATAAATAAAAAAATATTTTTTTGTATTATTCAAATATGAAATAATATTATAAAAAAAGATTCATGTGAATATATAATAAATTATCTGAGAAACAATTCTTGAAAAATGTTTTTTTTTGTCTTTTTGGCCTTCTCAAGTGAACTAGTACCTTAATTGGGTAAACTAGTATCTTTCATGCTAGAGTACCAGTGATGAACAAAGCATCTAAACTACTTCAAACAAGCAGAATCATGAGCTCAACATAACCACATTGTGTACTTCTAAATGTATTTACATTGTAAAGGAAAATCGTCCAAGTTTCAATCATAAATTATTCGCCCTGAATCGTTAAACACGATAAAATCCTCAAAATCAACATCAAATAAACCGTGAAGTCCTATCCCATCCGTATCTATTTGCATCTTTAAATAAAAAGTATGCTTGAACTGATACCAGTATATTCAATTCAAACATATATTGTTCTGGGATGTATATGCATCCATTTTTCCATTTAAATCTGCTTCCGCTTTTCTTTCTTTCTGGTCAGACGTCCACCTTCTCTCAATGGCCCCACACACATGCCCCGCTATGAAAACAGTCAATTATTATATGTCTTACCTGTGTTCGCGTCATTTAGCGAAAACCTATAATTTTGATCAAACAAGATAGCCGAGCCCACCAAAAAACTTAGCAGTCAACGAAAAACCCTCGAAATTGTAAAATACGATACGATACTTGAAACAGTATTGCTGCAAGGCATACTTGAATGGGGGACCACAGGCGAATTATCGAATTAAAACTCTTCAACGAATTCTTGAATTTATGAGTAGCGTTGCAAAGATACAGATCCACTCTAGGGGCTCAATTATGATGACAACTTTTTCATGTTAAGATGTCATGGATTACGAATGGGTAATTGCAGAGTAAATTTTAGCAATGATAATTCACCATGCCATATGAAAGTGGGTGTTCCGTTCAATTGGAGAAAAAGCTACCGTAAATAAAATAAAAAGTTTGGATTAGCTCCTTTTGGAACGTGGTAAGATTATTGTATACTTTAAGCCGTGGACACTTTTATTTTGGTTTGGTCGGATCTTGTTTGAGTTTGAATGGATGTGTACATATAAAGTATCTTTACATTTGCTGGTAAATAAACGAATCCATGGAAAAATATGTTACATTTCTTTCAATTTTTTTTTCGTCGTTGGGAGGTGGAAATCTTCAAAAGATACCGAGTTGCTCCTGCTTCTCGGCATGTCGGATTTCTACCGACTAAAACCACCTCCGTTTCCTCCAAAAAATCTTTACTCCATAACTCATTGCTTGCACTGTCCGTGTGCAATTTAATTCCTGAAAGCTTGTTCATTTAAATAGTACTTCCCAGACGATGTATATCGGTATAAGGGATAGTACCAGTTTACTAAATCTAAAAAAACATAAAATTAACCAATTTATTTATTTATAAATTCACAGGAAACGCTGAGCCACGTGCTCTATTTCATCCCCGTGCAGACTACAATGAATGGATGCCGGTCGGCAGAGGTGATCCTCTTAAAAATGATCCCACATATGACTACAGTCCACCTGTGCTAGATCGAGTGCACTACTGGGGAAATTTGAACAAAAGTAAAGACAAAAAAGAAATCCTACTTTTGGGTGTCACTTCAAAAAGATCTCACAAAAAAGATCCAAACCACAATGCAATCATGCGACGAAATTTCCACTCACATCTTCCAACACGACTCATGCCACCACCAATGCAAACTATTTCACCAGTTACAAAACACTCGTCGACAGAAAACTATCATGGATCCTACTATCGAAACCACTACAGCATACCTAATCACAGTTGGTCTCACAATAGTATTAAATATCCAGATAGTAATGTTGAAGAGTCCATAAGCTATCATAGTGTATCACGGCCAAATAAAAATAGTATCCGCAACGAATATCCATCACAGCATTCATCCTCATCACGAAAACCATGGCTTCACGCGTTACTTGAAAAAGAAGTGACAAAACCAGCGCCTCATTACTTAATGCAGCCCTCGCAAAGCATCTTCGAGTCACATCCACCGCCTTCTCTGGAGACTTTACAAACAATGCCTTCGACGACACCTACCACAACAAAATCTTACTTCATGACAACATCCGAGATTCCTCAATTCCAACCAACGATTCCGCCAGTCGTTGCTACAACGACTACCGAGTCAACATTGTCTTATGTCGACCAAGCACAGAGCTTTGCTCCTAGACCCATGTACCTGATCATCGAAGGACATTCAAAAGTTAAGACATATGGCCAAAACGACAACTCATCAGGATCTGAGCATGCCCCAAAAATTGTACCCATTCAACCTGACGAAGAAGCGATTATCAAGCATGTTGTATCAGAAGACGAAAATGGGCACGCTATGGAAGTGATGCACCTTCATAAAACGCCGGAATCGTCTACTACTACTAGCACTACTACAGACGCCCCACCAACAGGCATGGGAGATTTTCTTAGCCTTTTGGATGCATCCTTCGGAAATTTCTTTTTAGATGAAGAATCAAAGATTAAGCCTGAAAAAGGCGAAAAGGCTGCATCATCCACGTTACTTAAAAATGGTACAATAGACAAAGTAGAAAAGGAAGAAGTCACTGAGAAGCCAGTTGAAGTGCAACAAATAAAAACAATCGACAGTGCAGATAAGTCCAGCAAATCGGAACATATTGAAATATCTGATCGAATGGATCGTGAAACCAGGCAAATATTTGACTATGATGATCTTCCTCAGCCCTCGATTCGGGAACATGATAACAGAGGCTTCCCGATATTATTGTTGCCCAAAAATTCTCAAGGATCAATATATGATAGCGACATCGATTATTCGTCTGCAGAGATTTTGTGATTTCCACTCCAGGATAGTATATAATTTGTAGCAATGAATAAAGCAATATCAATATTGATTCAAAATTCATCCAGAAAAATATTTAATCCAGGTAGATGCTTTTATATTTTCCATTATTGTGCCGTAGCTCTGATTCAAATCAAAGTAAAATCCACGAAAATCGCTCTAATTGCTTCAATCTGCTCTAATTGATTCAATCTTAACCATTAACGCATTTTACCTACTCATATAGACTATGAATACGACAAATTCTATGCTAGCATCGATTTTCGCTTCATGGCTCTATCAACCAAAATAGAAATTAGTAAAATCATTTGAATAATATATTTTTAACACTTGACACCTTGTCCTCAATGCATTATCAAATATTGCATAATATGTAAAACGGAGCGTGAAACATGTGCAAGAAAATCCCCCAAAAAAGAGTGTAGCAACTTGTCATGAAAACGATACAATGCCGTCAATCCACAAAAATATTTGTCCATGCATTTCTGTGTATATCATGTAAAAATCGTATCTTTTCGAACAATGTTTAAATTTTTCTTTATATATATACTATTTTAGAGGAAATATCACCGTAGCAGTGAACCTTACGTAACCATAAGTTATTGTTTTAGGCATTAATATTTATGTTATGATAATTCTCTAGAATAAATTTATTTTATAAACAGACTTTAATGGACTTTTAATTATTTTTGATTGTTTTACTTGTATCGTATGCAATTATTTTTACGACTTGACTTTCATGGTTTAGTTCTGCCTGATTGCAAATTAATTCTAAAAAAAGCTCCTCAACTGGCTAAGATTGCTAACAACACGAAGCTTGCTGGTGAAAGTCAGTATTTAAATAGCATGGTTTTTGATGAAGTCTGTCTGAAAAAATTCTTTTTGATAATATCATTTCACTGATTGAACAAATATATTGTCTATGATTTGTTAAACAAGTAGATGCTTAATAAATAAAAAATAAAATCCATATGACCTTCTCGAATATTCTAGCGTCGATATTCTTTTGTATTTCCTACAAATAAAACCGTGCACCATCGTTTTCTATCATAATGCTTAACAATTACTTAGCCGCGGATAATTTAGTTTCGCATTCTAAAATTCTAGCCTATATATGTAGGCTCATTTGCCAGCTTAGCCTTCAAAATGTGATTTGTAGACTTGCTTGTGCAGCCGACTTTACGTGGTCTTATGTAACTTTCCTGAAAAACTGGGTTACAAGTCACTGGAAATATCGACAATAACTAACAGAGGAAAATCAAAAACGACTTCCAAAAGTAAGAACAAGATCATCGGTCGAATTGTTGAGCAAAGTTTTTTTTCGTCGTTGGGAGGTGGAAATCTTCAAAAGTAACCGATTTGCTTCTGCTTCTGGGCATGCCGGATTTTAACCGACTAAAACCACCGCTTCCTCCAAACCTCTTGCTCCATCAATCATTCCAATATCCGTCTGCAATGTATTCCCTGAATGCTTGTTTATTTACTTAGTGCATCCCAGACGATGTACATCGGTATAAAGGATTGTACGAGTATCTCGACAATTTTTATTCAGTAGAGGTCAATATTTTTATTTTTTTCATCTCTGTAGAATAAACCTTAGCGTTTTTAATTATTAAATTGAGTTTTCAGTAAATTTTTGCCTAGCAAGGTTTTAAACGATATTATGTTACCCGCTTCTCATAATGTGCGAGGTAGCTCATTTGAAAAATTTGCTGCGGCGTTAATCGGAATCCTCCTCAGGCGTTCTGTCCTAACAAATTTGATTGAAAAATCATTCGAATTTCTCATATTCTAGTCGTTCTCTCCCCCATTTTTATCTAGGTTCATTGTTTTTATTACTTCAAGGTGTAAATTTTTATAAATGAATGTCCGTCTATAAGTCCTTGCGTTATTTTATATACTTCAGATGTAGCGGTCATTCTTTGCAAGTGATATAAGGTCTTGTACACTTCGGTTAATAGCCGTGATATGCTCCTGAGGTTATTTTTCGTAATCTGACTCCAAATTATGATTTGCATTTTATTTTTAACTGAGAAATAGCTTTTCATCGATTGTAAGTCCTTCAGTTGTTCAACTCTGAAGGTTTTTATTTTTTTTATCAGTGGCTGAATATTAGTATTGTTTTTTTTTTGTTTAAAGGTAATGTTTTTGGTTTTGTCCGCATTAAACCTTAATTTGTTCTCTATGAGCCATTCGGAATATTTGTCTAAGTCGGTATTTATCTTTTTTTTTCAATTCAATTTTTACCTGTGTGAGTCAGCATTGCATCGTCAGCGTACATCACAACTTTTCCGTCAATTCCTGAATTCACCATGTTGTTTGTGTATAACAGGAAAAGAATCGGTCCTAGTATTGATCCCTGCGGTACGCCAATAGTATTTTACTGTTAACGTTTCCAATTTCAGTCCTTTGAAATCTTCCTGTCAGGTACATACATATAAGTTCTCTTGGCATACCAACCATTCCTAAGTTTCTAAGTTTACTTATCAATATATCATGCACCACCGCATCAAACGCCTTTTTTAGATCGATAAAAACTGCAGCAACGTAACTACCCTGGTCCAGTTTTGTATTGATTTTGTATTGTCTCATCACGTCTACCATTGCGTCTGTTCTTCCTTTACCTTACTGAAAGCCAAACTGGTTTCTATCTAGAACCCTATTCTGCATTAAGTATTCTTTAGTTCGCGAAGCTAATATTTTTTCCATGATTTTACTCAATGGGTTTAACAATGTTATTGGTCGAAAATTATTTGGGTCAGTTTCCAGTCCTCCTTTAAATACGGGTATTACCTTGGCGTTTTTTAGATACTTCGGAAATTTTCCACTCTTGAAGCTTATATTTACTAGAGTAACTAGTATATCTGCGATATTCCTTTTCTATATTTTGAGATCATCGTTCCAGATACCAACAGGACCCGGCGCAGTGTGATTTTTCAGAGAATCAATAATATCAATGACTTCCATTCTAGATGTCAGCCTTAAGTGAAAAGAGCATGCTGATTGGTTTTTAGCGAGTTCTGATATAATTTTCTGACCTAATTATGTGAAATGATCGTTTAAAATAATTGAGATTTTTACTGGATCGTTGAATTTTTCGTCCATGAAATTTATTTCCTTAACGTCATGATTTTTGTGAATGTTGGTGTCTGCGTTTCTAAAAACTTTATCCACTAAATTCCAAAAATGACGCTAATTGTTAGAGCCTTTCTCAAGTTTTTTCGAACAGTAGTTTTCATTGCAATTGTAATCGTATTATTGTCACAAACGGATGTAGGCATATCGATTTGGCACCGAAGCTACAAGAGAATCATAATCAAAACCTTCTTAGCCATGAAACGACCGGAAAAGCGGTTCAGAATAGGCTTTCAATTAACACAGATTGCTAGGCAACCATTCACAAAAACCCACGTTACCAACGCAGTATAACGTCAAATGACGAAAACAGACAACCATCTACAAAAATAAACCATAGAGAATTTTCACATCTGTCCGAAAGTACATACTGATCACTTCAAATCAGAAAACATTCGATATGGATGACGCCTCTGAAGGATCCAGTGCTGATATTCCATGTCGTTGCCCATCTGGAGAATGGATTTCGAAGCATCGAAGCTCATCGAATAGCACATTGCCATCAAACATACTTGAGTTCGAGTAAGATTTTTATCTATATTTATGTATTCGTATCGTTTAACACACGGCTTGGATTTGCTGCAAATTTCAGATACTCTTTTGGATACAACGCCAAGAAACTATTCAATTTATGTCAGCTCGATAAGAATACGCTTGCTTTCGCGTCAGGGAATCTAATGCATTTTTTAAATATCAAGACCAAAGAGGTAACCTTTAGGCGAAGTGCTCTGGGTGGTGGTATTGGATGTATTGCGGTATGCTGGTGTATATGTCATATAATTTCAATACATGTCCTTTTTGTATAGAAAAATCCAAACCGTAACTACAACTACCTAACTGTTGCTGAAAACGGTGTTCGGCCTCCAATTATACTCTACAAGTTTCCTAGTTTGGAAATCGTCCATGTGCTTAATGATGGAGCTAAAAGATGCTTCACTCATATGGACTATAGTCGCGGTGGAGAGCTTTTGGCTTCGCAGGCCGGTGACCCGGACTATATGCTCACTATTTGGGAATGGAAAAAGAGTCAAATTATTTTGCGGGCCAAGTCCTTCCAAAATGACGTGCTCAGCGTCATGTTCTCCCCGTATAATCCAGGGCAACTTACAACGTGTGGACTCGGTCATATTAAGTTCTGGAAGATGAATCGCACCTTCACTGGGCTCAAATTGCAAGGAGAGCTTGGCCGATTTGGAAAAACCGAGATTTGTGATATCTATGCTATTTGCCCGTTGCCAGATGAGAAGGTCATCTCTGGGTGTGAATGGGGCAATATGTTGGTATGGGATGGTGGGCTCATCAAACTAGAAGTCTGCAGGAAGAATCGGAAACCATGTCACGATGCTCCGATCACGAAAATTTCAATGATGGAGGGAGAAGTGATGACGGTGGGCATGGATGGGTACGTGCGAATATGGTTTTGGGAAACTGTTGATTTGGCTGATCCACCCGAAGATGATCGCTTCGTCGAAATCGAGCCAATTTATGAGTTTCTAATTGGCTCCAAAACCCATTCGTGTGAATTGAGGCATTTGATCAAGCAACAACCAGATGTTCCCGACGATTACAAATTCTATGCGCAGGTATATCATACAAGTTCGTACTCCAAAATGTCATTTGCAATATTTTATGATTCGGTCAGGATGGTTCGGGTGGAATTTGGCTTTGTGACTTGAACCCCGAGAAAACACCAGGTCCATCTGAACAGCTATATACATGCCATGAGGGTGCTATTGTTGCCATCGCGTCTAGCCCAACCACCAAACATATAGTATCATTTGGAGAAGGTGGAAGACTACACCTGTACAATTACAGTACACGAACTTTATTGGCGAAAAAACAATACTCCGCAGGTGGAAGAGATATGATCTGGCTGCCACCAGGCGTAAGTAAATATATTTTTCTTAAAATAGCACACAAACTAAAAGATCAATTATTTAGTGTTGAATAATGTATAAGCATTTTACAGAACTATCACCATCATAAGATTAGAGGAACTGTTTATCCATACGCATTTTATTTCGGATTGAAAAATGATAATCTATAATATTTCATTTTAAGATTAACTCATTCTGTTCCTCGGCGTTTAAACTACTTCTATATGAAAAATGATTTAATTTTTAGCGTCATATCATCAATCTTACGTACGACAAACTTTAGTCGCACCTTACAAAGATTTCATTTCAATTTGAACGGCTTCCAATTAATTTTGCCCTAAATCCATGATTTTTCTCATCCTATCAAACAGATCGAACCCAGTGGGCTGGTCTTAATTGCAGGGTTTGATGATGGAGTTATCCGAACAATATTAGTAGAAACAAAAGAACACAGATCCGTTCAACAACGAATCTTTCTCGTTGATGCTTTCAAACCTCATTCTAAAGCGATCACTCGAATATCAATTAATCCGAAACAAACTGTTTTGGCAACGGCCTCAGAAGATTTCACTGTCTTCATTCACGGGCTTCAACCATTCTCGCCATTCATAAGGATAAACCCAATCGGATTTGTTACATTGTTATCGATTCCGACCGCTATCAATTGGCGACCCATTCGTGTAAGCTATAGCACACTAGTCACCATAAAGAGTGTAATTTCAAGTATCTTCTTTGGCCATTCGCAGCCTTCAACTATCATTATTGGCTGTGATCACGGACACGTGGCAGAGATTGATGTTCCTGACAAACCTCGATCTTATACAGAATACTCGTACAGTCTAGGGCACTTGCAGGCCAGGAAATTTCAATTTACGTCTGTAAAAAGTGAAATACGTCGCCAAATACAAGTCGATAAGATCAACAAACAAAAGCAGGCAAAGAGAGAAAAGAAACTCGAAGAGCTGAAGAAACTTCAAGCAGATGACCCTGGTCATGAAAAGGACATGGAAATTTATCTAGGTAAGGCACCGCATTTTTTAATCAGGAAAATAAATAATTGGAAACGCTTTTTTGCATTGAGTAAGCAAAAACTCTATAATATTAATGTAGATATTACGTATTCACCAAAAAAAACTTTACATTAACAAATTCCAGAGGACTCCGATCCAGAAGAAGAGCTAGAGCCACTTTATTATCCAAAAGTACCTAACCGAATATTATGGCTTCAATATACACCGGCAAACACGATTTGGCTTTCTTTAGCTGGATACGATGCTGGATACATATATGAATGCGTTTGTGAAACCAATCGCTCCGGTTTGGTCAAGTCAACGATGATTGCTGATGCCGATGATGTTGAGATTACGGCCAGATTCCGTATGTAAGTAATTAATTCGAATCCTAGAATCTAAATAATAAAATATCTAATTTTTATCCTGTGTATTCGTAGACAACAGTGCATGATCCTGGGCATGAACAACGGAGCAATTCGAGTCGTTTCAGAGAAACAAGACTTCAGAGATTTGTCTGACTACTGGGAACTTACGATGCATGATAACCACACCGGAAAAATCAACGCTATTTGCGCAAGCTACGATAATCGTCATATTTTTTCTATAGGTGACGATGGTAATCTTTTCTGTTACCGATGGAATATTCATATGCCTGCCGTTAATATTCCTATGACTGTCGGACATATTATCCCGGTAAAAGTCAGTGATATCGACGATGTAAACGCTCTATCGCTAGAAGAAGAGAAACTGAAATTTGTCAGTGATAATCAAGCACAACAAGCTAACGAACGAAAATCCAAAATGTTGGATGTTCTTTCTGAATACAAACTGACTTTAAAAGATTTATTGAAAAGAAACCGTGCATTGCCAGTATCGCAGCAATTCACTCATGAAGAATTTGAGTTGGATGAACGTATCACTGCTGACGTAGTTCAAGGACTGAATGAACAGCTTCAGCTAGTTCGAAGAAAAATGGCATTCGATGTTGAGAGAGCGACTCTAGCAAAGGAAAAAGTGATGAATCATTTCATCCGTCCACTGGAAAATTTACAGATAACCGTCGCAGCAATTAGGCAAGTATTCATTTGGAAACTAGTCTCGGCTTTATTGTTTAGAGTTCCATACAGTGTTATGAGTTAAATTTACAAGCACTATTATTCAAAAATGTAAACGTTCACACTTCAAAAAACAATAAAATCTATATCAAACGATATTTTCATAACTTTGCTATCTCCATAGATCTGACAAGACGGTAAGCTCCTTTCGAATGGAAAAACTTGATAGTGAATTTCAAAGAATTAAAGCAGACGTTGAAACTATGATTCAAAAAAGGAAGGATACAAAATGGTAAAAACATTTTCTGTAATTTTGTTGCTTTGTTTATTCAATTCCTCAATAAATTTTCAACTTATTCGTATACATGCAAGCGATGAAAGGAAAGCGTCAATTATAAAAGGGTAAAAATTGTACTGCTTATAAAAGTAGATTCATAGAGCAGATATATATAAAACAATGCACGTTCCAAATTAACAAATTACTTTTATCAAATAACCGATCATTTTCTGACACAATCCACAGGGACATTCAATACTTCCCTGAAGAGCTTGGTCCAGAAAAGCAATTAACCATTCCTTCGACTGAATCATTTCTGCAAGATGTTACCAGTTCAGCCATCGACAGTCGACTAGGGCCAAAAATGAAACATCTGCTTGAAAAATATCGCTACAGAAAATCTCAGGAGCGTGCGCGCCAACTGGAAAGAACTGTGGTGGAAGCACAAAAGCCTGATCCTAATAAAAACCACCCAGATGATGAGCGAGCCATTGAGGAAGCTAAGAAAACCATTGGCGACTATAAATTGAAAACTAATCCCTTTTATGAGGCAGATGACAGTCAAAATACTTTGCAAAAGTACAAGGAAATAATTTTGACTCGTGAAGAGTTGTTTGTTTTGCAAAAGGATTATAATACCAAAATATTCGACTTGCGTAAAGCCAAGAGGGATATGTATCAGCACATTGCTAATCGCTTGGATCAACTCTCAGTCCTGCATGAAGTTCTTCCACCGGAAAACAGAAAGTTCTCCGACCCACTGCCTGAAATCGATATCAATATTGAGCATCCGGAGGAAGCATTGAAAGTAAGTCGATTATTTCTTTGCAGGCGTATTTTCAGCACACTCCATTCACTTTCAGCTCACGGCACAAACAGGAACAGGTGTCGAAATAAAAGACTTGTTTTCACGTATAGCTGAAATACATCGCGGATCACAGATGCGAGCTGAAAAAAAGCACGAAGATAGATATTCTCGAATTGAACGGCAAATACTCGAATTGAGTCCAAAAACTCCCATACTCAACTTCCACGATATTTGTAAAATAATGGATGAGCAATCGCACATCTCCAGCGAGGAGCAACTTTCTATTGGCAATCACACGGAATCTATTCGACTATCTTCATGGCAAAAAGAGCTTGCTTTCCAAAGTACACTTGGCACACTATCCAAACAGGATGAAATCATTCAGGACATCGAATACAGAGTTGATGAGTTTGATAGACAATTAGAAAGTTTGTCTGAAGAGCGTTTACAAATAGAAGCGGATGCCAAGTTTTTGGAGTTGTTCCTGGTCACGCTCAACCAGGAACTATATATTCTACGCGATTTCGAGCGTCTTGAAGACGATTTAGTGCAACAAGTTGAAACGAGCGTTCAGCAACGGAACGAAATGCAAACGAACTTCATACGTGCCAAGAATGCTATGGATGAGCACCGTCAGACGGTTGAAAAAATGATTGATCAGCAAAAGGCAATTCAAAATCAATTTATGAATAACATTAAAAATGACAAGTTCGTCGATTTTTTGCGACGTATTTTCAAGAAGAAATATAAGCCTGCAAAGAACACCACTGCTGATGGTAGGCAAAGGTTTCTTTTTAAATTCACTTATCTGAGGTAGTTAGTCGCTTCTGTTTCGGTGAACCATATTTTCTTTTCTGCAAGGTTCTGTCTAGCTTTATTAGTAAAGGATGCGTTGTTTTTCTATGTACAGAGTCAGATGAGAGCAGCGAGTCTTCAGAAACGTCTTCATCCGAAGACCAGGACGATTCAAAGAGTATCGACTCATTGGATGTTGCACCTGTACGGCTTGATGAGAACTACTGTCCCCCAGGATGTGATCGTGGTTTATACGATCTGGCCTTTAGTCTGCGCGCCGAACGGCATGTCCTGGAGCAAAATGTTCACGAAAAACAAAAATCAATAGACGCATGCAAGAGGCAAATCGAGCAGTTGACTACAAAAATGAAGACCATAGAGACGCAATTGGTGGCTAAACGCGCGACATTGATGGAGTTTAGAGTAACGTAGATTATTACTTCGTACTTGTTTCTACCAAATGAACAAAGCAAGGTTGCAGCTAGAAATAATTTTGCCACAACCTTTTCTCGTATCATTGCAGCGCGAAAAGCAACAACATCTCAACCAGGTCGAAACTTTGATTGTACTTAAAATGAATCAAATGCAATATTTCAAAGAGGATCAAAGCATTTACGAAACGGACCAAACTCTACTGTTCAGCATGCCTAGTATTACGACGTTATACACACGAGTTGGACAACTCCACGATGAAACTGAAGAGGCAAAACAGAAACACCGCATCAATATTGTTCATTTGAGTCGCATGAAATCGGACTGCAAATATATGGAAAGCTGCATCAATCGGTTCAAATCGGACGTTGATCAAGCTATGATCAAAAAATTCGGAAGAGTCGTCAATTTGGATGAACTCGAAGAATCGGTGCTTCGACGGTTTGTATTTAATATTCGCATTAATATCGAGGACGAGAAGAAAGAAGCTGATAGAAAAATCTCCGAGCAAAAGGTCAGTCTTGTCAAAGGTTCTTCCAATTTTTCACTCAACATTATTCTCGATGATTGTGCATTGCTATAGGAGAAGTTAATACAGTTCGAACAGCAACTGATCAAGGAAACTCAATTAGGAACGGAAAAAATCAGTATTTTGACCATCCTACAGGAGGAAAAGAACTATTTACGACAAATCCTGCAACGTCAATCTAAAATCCTGGGAAAGTTGAGCAGCAAAGCCGACAAGCGAATTGATTTTCGTCATGATTTGAACAAATTGAAAGACATAGAAGCCCAACAACGTGAGCAAATTGAGGTATGCTCACACTTGTTTACTACATTCAAGAGTTCAGTTGATTTCAATGATCGTTACGATAGCTCAGTGAACTCCAATATTTGGGTGTTGTTAGTTGTTTGATCATTGTGGAAAAATGTACGATACTAATCTATACACTTATTTATATTCGTCAGTATCTCGAGAAAGAAATTCGCGGCTTGCGACTGAAAGCCAAGCCCTTTTTATGTCCAGATGAGCAGAAAACTGAGCCACCATCATATCCGGAGGTGCTTCCACTTCGGGACGAACTAAGCTATGAAGAGTATGTTTACATGGCTGTGCATGAGTCAGCCAAAGGAAAGGAACCACCGAATGTGTATCCTGAAGTTAATATCTACGATCAAGTCAATACTCTTGTTGGAAAGTGTCTCAACAAAGCCCTCGCCTCTCACATCGACGAAGAAACCATTCGAAAGTACAGTGGCAAGATAGCCAATCACTTAGCTTATGTTGCTAACAACCTAGATAGAAGTCAAAGTGCTAACGCCACTGAATGTATGGCGAAGTTTATTCGCACAACGGTCTCGAGGCAGTACCATCCATTCATGAAAGATGTAGACCTGCGAAGTCTAATCCATAAAGTCATCGGTATTGTTCAAGATCGCCATATCGTTGTTAATACAGCCGATGTAATGAACGGCATAATCAACAGTGTAGTAGAATCAGTCGGTCGAGTTCGAGTCCTTAATTTGACCCAAGAGCTGGTCAAGGAGATTCTAAAGGCCATGATTGAAGTGCTTCCGGTCTCTGAATTTGTTAATGAAGCAGTCGTTCAACAAATAGCAAACAGCTTGTCAAAGATCGAGGGCGTAGATGCGAGATGTATTAACTTCACTGACCTAGCTGAGCATGCTATCTGTTACGCCAAGAATAATATGAACGATGATATAACCAATAATGTTGTCAGACGTTTTGTGGATCTTTTAACTGGTTCCCTTGGCTCGAAAACAAGCAGCAAGAAGCAGCTGAAAATGCTATAAAACCATATTGATTTGAGCTGTTCATGTTTTTATAATTTTTCCTAATTTCCATCAATATTTTACACGTTTCAAACTCATTGATCGCTGTCATTCAAAGCATATAGTTTTTAATTATAGACAAAAATATAATCTTAATTACTTAGCTATTTTCAAGCGTCCAATTCATTGTCAAACAGTATTTAAAAAAAACTACTGTTTTCGTCCAATTGGTGAACATGAAGATACTGAGGAAAAACTATTTTTCCTGATTACTCTCACAATATCACCCATGCAAAAACTCTCGTGAGAGATGAACAGAGAAGTTCAATATATGATTTTCATGAACATTTTTCTGCTATTACATTTCTACGTAAAACAAAACCAACATCATAGTAAGCAGTAGCGTACGCAGGATTTTGATAAGGGGGGTCATATTTTTGAAGTCTTGACTAGGTACTTTTGCTAGTGCTTCGGTGTAGATATTAAGATATAATTATGTAATCATACTTAATTATACTTTTTCACTGGTCAAAGTTAGAGTCTTCCAAAAATAATTCTGGCAGACTTTAGCCCGATTGCATGTCTGGTTTCATTTACTTGAATCATTCATAATATTTTCATTCAAATTATAAAATTATGCGCTTGACGTGTGAAAGAATCTACACTGTATTTGTAGACTGCCTTGGAACCGTAAAATGTATATGCATGTTTGCATGTACATATATTGAAACGCCTTCAATACCTACAGGCCAGACAAGAAAGCAACTAATGAAGTAAATGCCGTGGGAAAGTGAAACTATCACTAAGCACAGACAGAGTATTATCGTAATCAGGGCTGGCTAAGCTTGTTTGCAGCCCATGCAGGGAAGGGAATTTGTCGTCATTTCCATGAGGTAGACTTTTTCTACGCGTTTTTTTAATGAGGTGTCCCCAATAGGCCTAATCATCAGATTACAAATCATATAACAAAATAAAAACAATCCATTTTTTGAGGGTTCTGATCAAAGATAGAAAGAAACATTCAAAAATATAACTGTTGCTACTAAGATATGGGTGCGAATTAAATAAATTACACTTTTCTGGAATTTTACTTCGAAAACTTCAGGTGAACATATTCTAATGTTCCTACCAACTCTTTATCTATATATAAAATTGCTAGTTTTCATACAATAAGTAAAAGATAACGGCACACATGGATCCAATTTGTGCAAATTATGCCCGTATCACCCCTAGGTGAGATTCTTTAAAGCACCACATGGCGTAAATCAGGCCCATGCTTTTCTGTGAAATAGATGAAAGATCTAATTGCGTAGAGATACTGAATCTCACTCAACTCCCACGTTCCAGAGTGTCTCGGCGAATAATTGTTAAAGTAGGTGACTTAGTGGTTAACGCTAGTTTAAGGCTCCTTGTCGAAAAAGAGTTTTCGGGAATGAGATTTGATGCCGCACTATCATTTCACTCAGCTGTGAATGAGAACCTGAATCAAATCAGGGTGCGTGTTCCTGACCACTTCAAGGGGGAGGGGGAGGTTGAACCCGTAACCCCCCCCCCCTTGGGTACGCCACTGATAGTAAGAGTATTTTCAAAAAACTAAATAAAAAGACAAAAAATTAAATTACCATATCTGTAATGAAATTTCGACGCGAAAACCAAAAATAATAAAATACGACCCCCTCCCCTTGCCCGAAAGCTAAAATAAAACAAAAATAGTACGAATAAATTTTCAAAATGTGAAATTAAGGGATCTTCGAGGTTACAATTTTCAAAAAAAATTAACCATTTTTTTCAATAGAAACAAATAAGATATCATTTTGAAAAACAAAACGATCGAATGGCATTCATCGTCCATGATAGTGCCACGAAATCAGATAAACATTCTACGACATCGAATATAAGAAAATAGGGTTTATTAAACCCACATCCGTATCCTCCCAACTTGTCTATCTGTTCCTTTCTTTCTTTCACGTTTTATCAAAGAAAGGTATATTTTGAATTGAAAATTTAGTTAGGAATATATCCGATAGGTGAAAATAGAATCGCGATTGGGCGCTTATATCTATAGCATAAAGAATATATATTACGGACACACTGAGCTGTCAAAAAATATGAAATAAAGATGCAAACACTGCCCCGTCTTTGGAAAGAGCGCCCTGGTTTTCGTTTCTAAGCTCGCGCGTGGAAGAGCGAATTGTATAACATAGTTCCGGTAATTTGAATGTATGTATGTGCCATGTATTTCTTCATGCTATGATAAAAACTCACTACCTCCTCCAGTGTTACCAGATTGGGGGTTTCCCCCCAAAACAGGGGTTTTTAAGTTGTCGCAGGGGTATTTTGGGGGTAAAAATATTCAGAACTTTTTCTTGGGGTAAAAACCCCCAAAAAACCTATTGCCAGACCGTCATTTGAATTTAGAAAAAATTAAAAGGTAACGCCAAATGTTACTTTTCGTCTAGTTTTACACAACAGAGAAGACATTCACTTAATAAAATATGAGTGAAGGATTCTAGTTGGAACTTACACATCCAACATTTCTAACTGGGATGCTGCCACGGCTCAAGGTATATAGACAAATCAGTTTTGTCTAGTTACCTTGGTCCCGGCTTTATTTTCTATTACCAAGAACTGCATGGGAAGCTTTGACAGTAGAATAAGCATTGTTAACATTAACTAAATGATTTTTTTTTATTCTTTCACGTTTTTTGAGGGGTTTTCAGCTGAAATTATACTATTTTAGGGGGTTTTCAGTCTGGCGTAGGGTTTTTTAAAAAGCTAGATCTGGCAGCACTGATCTCCTCAGCCAACAGTTCGTGTGAACACACAACCTCACTTTCAGCACGTCAGTTAAAGTGTCTCGCTCGGGTCCAGCCAGACCCGAGAAACTCAAGCTTAACGAAGAAGTCAACGAAACGTTCTCTGGAACTTTGGTTTGACGTAACGTATGTAAATTTAGTACTGCTGTCAGTGAAAGGATCCGTATCATCCCATTTCGACTTCCGGCACCGTACGTCAATTGTAGTCCCAGGCTACAAGTATCGAGAGTAGCAGAATAGGTATTTTTTCCAAGGAGGTAGAAATCGGTTTTGTTTGATTTATAATTCAAGATATACATATATTTATAATTTTATTTCATATGGACTTCATACTATCTGTGCTGTGATGACGAAAACTAGATAAAAATGTACACAAATTGTGTTTCAGATATCAGATTTTGATTTACATCAGTTCTGGCCAGTTGCCACAGAAGTAGAAGGTCTGAAATAACCACAACTTTGCACGACACCGGCTGTTCTTCCTTCGATGGACGGGGACGTCGTTTGTTGTATATGCTTGTCGAGCAACGATATAACAATACTTTGCAAGGAGGAGGCGAAGAAGTATTTGTTGACGAAGCTACAGATAGTTGGGAGAGGTTCGGTAAGTGGATAAATTCATGTTGGACTAGATGTTGCATATTACTGGCTAAATAACAACTTTCCTCCAACAGGTCGCAAAAGCAGACCATCTACCGCAGAGCATCTGCCAGGCGTGCTCCTGCGAGTTGCAGTGTGCGTACGATCTCATTTCACAGTATGCGGCAACTTGTAACAAATTCAGAGCTGTTTCCCAGTATCATAAAAACGTTAAAGAAAAGCCAACAATATACAATCTTCTCGAACAGACGAAGAATGCCAAAGCGGAGCAATTTCAAAAGGAGGTGCAAGCTGCCACCAACCAACCTCTAGTTGCGGAAATAGTTGTAAAGGAGGAAATGTTTTCAGACGATGAAGCAGTGGTTGAGGGCTTTGAAAGCAAAAGCAAGGTAAGCAATTGCTGCTGGTGGATTCGCGTTTTGAAAATAATAATTTCAGCCTTGCTGTAGTAAAAATATCTATAAGTATAAAATTGAAGCTATCGATGTTAGCAACGATAAAGGAAGAGACGAAATTCGTGGACTTAATTCAGATGACAGTAATTTCATTGGAAACTGTTCGATACGATTATACAAAGGGGAAGTAAAATTGGCGGACGAGGATACTGTAGAAAGATCTGACCAAAATATGAGCTCTAACGAAGTAAATCCAGAATGTAAAGGAAAAACTCACGAACCAGTTGCATTGGAGGATAGCAATCGAGATGACAACGGATATGAAGCGGGCGAATGGGGCGTTTGTAATAAAAGGTGAGTGAAGCATTTTCCAATTAATGATCTTTTTGGAAATCTGGGCTAATCTTTGCTGAACAAATCCTCGATAAGATTTCTCAAATGATATTTTAAGCCGCATTCTTGAATATTCATCGAGTATCACTGGGGAGTGAAAGTGGTTGTTTTTTCCCGGGAAAAACTAAGGTAATCCACCCGAATTTGAGTATTTTTCATATATTGCCAAAGCATGAGCATTTTTCATATATTTGCGTAATATTTCGTTCTATTTGTTTATTGATTTTCTAAGATTTTTCTACTACGATATGTTGTGATACTCTTTCGCAATATGTTGCTGAATCTGTAAACAAGACCGTTGCGAATAAGTAACAAGATTCGGTCGTGGTTCTACATCATCAACTTGCTCACACGCATTGGATCTCTGACAGACTTGAGTATCACCCCCAGCTTCTGTTGCAGGACCTCGTAATATATCGTCACGGCATCGTATTTCCACGTCAGAGTCATTTCCCGTTTCATTTTTCCGTTCTTTAATATTTCTTCAATCGAATGCGGAACAAACCGTTAGGTTAAGGCTGGAGAAAAGCGTACTGGCACCATACTGCCAGTGAATGCGAATGAGAAGTCAGTTTCTTAATTTCCCCAAAGCATACTTAATTTTCGCTTTGCAATTAAAACTTCTGTGCAGGCACAGAACCTCAAATTCTATAGTCCACACTGAAAGATTTTGCTAAACACCATCCATCTTTTTCATTTAGGTTACATGATGATTTGCAAGCATCAACAATGCTATTGTGTGAGGACGGAACGGGACTTAAAACTCTGGAATACCACAAAGGTGCAAAATATACTAAAGTGTCCAAACGTGAGGCTACAACAATAGCACCAAGTTTCAGTAAAACGAAGTTCAAAGTATGCTCGAAAACGTTCGTACGTTTGAAGACGATAGACATCTTACAAGAAAACATCCTTCAGACAAATGCTTCTGTTTCAAATAAACTCTTTAAGTATGGAGAACGCGATAAAAATCTTTCAGATATTAATCCCTTGAAGCAACCGGATGCTCTGCATTCCAATCGCGTGCTGCAAACATGTGACAAATGTGGAAAATCATTTACAACTGAGCGTTCCATGAAGAAACACCAAGTATTGCATTCGAATCCTGACGCATTTAAGTGCGAACAGTGTAACACAAGATTTTCGTCCAAACAAATTTTACGACAGCATGAAATCACGCATTCGAATCCTGAGTTGCTTAAATGTGAACAATGTGGAAAATCATTTACAACGGAACGTTCGATGAATGAGCACCAAATGTTACATTCAAATCCTGACGCATTCAAGTGCGATCAATGTGATAAAAGATTTTCGTCCAGCCGAAATTTACGTCAGCACAAAATCACACATTCGAATCCTGATTTGCTTACATGTGAAAAATGTAGAAAATCATTTACAACTGAAAGTTCAATGAATGAGCACGAAATGTTGCATTCAAATCCTGACGCATTTAAATGCGAACAATGTGAAAAAAGATTTTTGTCCAGTCGAAAATTACGGCAGCATAAAATCATACATTCGAATCCTGAGTTGCTTACATGTGAAATATGTGGAAAATCATTTACAACTGAGCATTCAATGAATGAGCACCAAGTGTTGCATTCAAATCCAGACGCATTTGATTGCGAACAATGTGGTAAAAGATTTTTAAACAAGCATAACTTAAAAAGTCATCAAATTGTACATTTGAATCCTGACGCATTTAAGTGCGAACAGTGTGACAAAAGGTTTTCATCGAAAAACAACTTAGATAAGCATAAAATCATACATACGAATCCTGGGGTGCTTACATGTGAAAAATGTGGAAAATTATTTCCAACTGAACGTTTCTTGAATGAACACCATCTATTACATTCGAATCCGGACGCATTTAAGTGCGAACAATGTAACAAAAGATTTTTAAACAAGCATACCTTAAAAAGTCATCAAACGTTACATTCAAACCCTGACGCATTCAAGTGCGAACAATGTGATAAAAGGTTTTCGTCGAAGAACAACTTAGGAAAACATAAAATCGTACATTCGATTCCTAGATTGCTTTCCTGTGACAAATGTGATAAAACATTTCCATCTGTATATATGCTGAGAGACCACCAGAAGTGGCACTTGAATCCTGACGCGTTCAAGTAATGTTGAGATGTTTCAATCTAATCTACCAAAAAAATACCGACCATTATTATATCGGCTAGATATCGACTAATATTCACATATTAAATTGCAAGAAATGATTTCATTATTTAGCGTATATTTGTACAAAAAAACTCTTCGGCATCCAAACTAAAACTTTGAAGTACAGAGAAACTTTTAAAAAAATTAAATAAACCCCAATATTTATGACTTGTCCGGCAGAAATGCAATACAATTTTTTTTTGAATTATTCCGCTGTAGTGACATATGTGCCGATAGCACCGAAGTGAAATTACGTCCATTGTTTGGGGGTTTAATATGATCCGCTTTCCTTGGAATGATAGTGTTACAATACGATTTATTCTGATAAGATTCTGTACCTGAAGCGAAGGAGATGTTGATGAAGCCAGGATGACGAAGAGATGAAGGGCTGATCATGTTAATAATAAGGATGAGATGTAAAACCAGCGGAAATAAGGGAAGAGACCAACTGCCTTCGCGAGATAGTTCTAAAGTGAAGTTGAATGACGCATGGACATTACTCTAGGATCTTTGATTGACTACCACAGAACCTTTCTTGACAATCGTATTGATTGTTCACTTTGTGGCGTCAATGAAAATCTATCCCAATTGATATTCATGCCAACGATGTGATGCTAACTTGTATGACAACAAATTCACTTGAAGAAAATCCACGAAGCGCAGGACACCAATCACTAGGACTTCAAAGGAAAGACTGACCAAAACGAACCGTAGACAAAAGATGCAACAGTGTATGTCGGTCGGTTAAAATATTCGAACCTCGACTTGTTTGACGCTAGATTGTTTTTAAATGATAGATGCCGATACAAATTGAGAGCAAATTTCTTTTATTCCACTATTTTTTGATATAATTTCGCGATGGCTGGGCTGTTCGGCATTTAGCAGCATTGCCAGCATTAACAATTGTGTGTTGTGCACATGTGGAGATTAAGGAAGAGTTGGAGATAGTAATGCCATTGAATTTTTGAAAGTACTTTTATGCATTTTTGTCAGTTTATTTAACAGAGAGGCTGGTCAAGATAATCGCTATAATTCACCAGCCATTTTGTCTTTTTCGAATTTAAAAATGTGATTGATATTTCAGCCACTCCCAAGATAATTGCTTTTCGTACCTGATCGAAAGCGATGTTGGAGTATCATTCCATTTGCGATTTTTAATAAGTATAATTCAAGAGAAAATTGTGTATGTATTCTGACCGAATTTTAGTCGACACCGCCGCTGTTGCACAAAAAAGTATCCATTCAAAATGACCATTCATAACAAACAGTAGCTTTTACGACGAATTGACTTCTAGATCACCAAGGACTCAACTCAGTGCCCTGTTCTGGTCAGTAATGCCTACATACTTCGTAAAATTATGTAAAAAGATGCAAAACACGTCACAATCAAATGTATGCTCTCTTGAAGAAATCACTTTTCGAAAAACATATCCTATACATAATTGGCATGACGAAATGAAAGAATCCTATGAATAAACGGTGCGGTGCATTTATTATTGTTAATGACAAGAGTAAAGTAGAATTAAACATAAGTTACAAAGTTACGCGCTGGAACTTGAGAAATTAAAATGATGCAGCAGCAATGAACATGTGTGGATTTATGAAAATGTGTTCACCTGAAAATTGATTAGGTTAGTTCGATATATACTCTTTTCGATTTCATTCGTCTACTCACAATATCGTCGATCTTCAGAATAGATCGCACTGTTTCGGATGCCAGCGTTATTGCCGAAATACTCACTAGTAGCGGCTGCACCACATTCTCAGCCAATATATCTGTGATTGCTCCTTTTCGCACATTAATGCCGGCATTCTTCTCGCCTTGTGCATGTCTGTTGCGCAGTTCCGTGACTGTAGCAATGGGATTCAGCCCGGCATTCTCGGCCAATGTTGAGGGAATGACTTCCATAGCCTCAGCAAAGGCACGGAAACAATAAGCATCGACGCCTTCGATCGTCTGAGAATGTGCAGCCAACTGAAGTGCCATTTCGATTTCAGGTGCTCCGCCGCCGGCGATCAGAGCACGCTTCTTCACAAGGCAACGTATCACACACAGCGCGTCATGCAAGGATCGAGCCGCTTCGTCCAACACCAATTTGTTCGATCCACGAACAACTATGGAAACCGTTCGCCCACGGTTCTGGATGCCAGTCACCTTTACGAACTTGTTGCTACCGCTCGCGACCTCAGCGACGAGATCGGCGCTTACAAGATTCTCAGCTACGAAATGATCCAGTGAGGCGATCGGGCGACAGTTCAGAGTCTTGCAAACAAATTCGATGTCTTCGCGGTCAATATCTTTGACAACCAATACTTTGATTTTGTCTAGGAAGTGTTGGGCCAGATCAGAAACAGCGTCGCTAAATTTATATCAACAATAAATTTGGCTTCCTCGCTAAGACAAATCATCAACTTACCGAAGAATGGACTTCTGTACTAGTAAAACGTTGCAGCCTGCCTTCTTGATTTGTTTTACTATATTTAGGATGTATGCGCGCTCCTCTTTGAGTACACGATCCATAGCTGCGTAGTCACTAACAACTACGTTATGATCCATCTAGAACGAGTAATCCTTAGTTGCGCACCACGTTTCAGCGATTCAACTTACATCGGTTTTCGGTGGTGAAATACAGAACTGTATCAACGCAATCTTGGCCTTCTCGACGCGTTTCGGCGCATTCGAACCGGACGATCGGTGCGTGAATACCAACCCTTCTACCAATTCGGTGTCCTCCACTGTTCCTCCTAAGCTCTTTATCACCTTGATGTTATTCAAGTCAACACTTGGATTCTCTGCCGACTCTGCTACTTTAAGCACGGCATTTACCGCAATAGGAGCAAGCAGACTGCTTTGCTGCGACACTACTTTTGAGTTCAAGGACGTGGACGCGCTCTTTATCAGCTCCTCTTCATCCTTCAGTTCAACTGGTCGCGACATTTTCGTCAGGATTTCCACAGCTTTGCGAGCACATCGTTGGAACGAGTCGGAGATCGCGGTTGGGTGAATCCCTTTCTGCAACAATCGTTCGGCCGCCTCTAGTAGTGCTCCAGCGAGAACCACGACGGACGTGGTTCCGTCGCCGGCTTCTACATCCTGTGCCCGGGAAAGTTCCACGAGCATTTTGGCTGCTGGGTGAATTACGTTCATCTGTTTCAAGATTGTTGCCCCATCGTTCGTGATCGTCACTTCCCCATTGCCCGACTGGATCATTTTGTCCATGCCTCGCGGGCCCAAGCTGGTGCGGATGGCGTCCGAGACAGCTGGAAGGTTAAATTGATTATTTCATAGAAGGGGAATATTCGATGAAATTAGGATTATGTGGAATCGAACAGGCACGACGAGAGAAGAACATTTCTAGCGCCGCAGTACTTATGAATTAGAAGAAATAACCAAGGTTTCATCTTTCAAAACAGCACTGAGGAAACATCTACTTGAAAAGCAAATTTCGGAATACTAAGATTTATTTAAGCTCAAGACATCCAAACCGAATGAATTTATTTGTAAAAACAGACCTATACATTAAAATTAATGATAGAAAAAAAGGGTGAGAATTCAGTACTATCCCTTATACCGATACCCATCGCCTGGGAAGTACTAAGCAAACATAAAATAGTTGAAAAAGTATACATATTGCACACGGAAGGTGTAAGCAAAAAGTGGGAGGCTAGGAGGAGGCGGAGGTGGTTTTAGTCGGTTCAAATCCGACATGCTGAAAATCAGGAGCGACTCAGAATCTTTTGAAATTTTTCTTCTCCCAACATTGAAAAAAAGACTTAGCAACATTTACTATTGCAGGCTCAGTCGCATGTACCCTTCTGTCATTAATATCCTGCGCTCATTTGGGATATTGGCTCACCCCGTGCTTCTTTCCATGACTCAAAAGAATATTCCAGACTGTCAATCAATGTTTACACCCATTTGGGGTTAGAGCAGCTGATTCTTTTTCGGTTGTTAATTCACATAAAATCATTTATTTCTTACTTCCCGATGAGCATATATTGTGCTACCGACTCGAATTTATGGATTCCTTAATGTATTTCTCTCAATTTCGAATTAATTACCTTTCGCAGCTTGAATATTACTTAGGCGAACATCAGCCGGCTTCGTCTTATCCTTGTACGCTGAGCTCTTCGGTTTAATGAGATTTACTTGCGCCTTCGGTGCCATAGTAAAGTTGTTTGCACAGTTATTTAAGGAAACAATACTTTATCTCAGATTTTCTGATAGATGTCTAGCGATTTTCCACCAAAGAACTAGCGCAACTTTCAGTCTTTCGATGCCGCTCGGAAAACTTGACAGTGACAATTAAACATCTGCATCCCCTGAACAGAAATTGCTTTATAACACCCGTGCGCGTTTGGCGGCCGACTCTCGAACTAAGTGCATTGCTTGCGGCGAATACAATAGCAACTACGCCGCTGCGAAGTACAGGTCGTGCAGGGTGGAAGTGTGCTATCAGCTTTACCGTAAAAGCGAGCAGCATTGCCGAAATTGTCAAAGTGACGTTGGGAACGAAGGCGCAAACAATATCATCAACAAGTCTGTGTTTTAATAGAAATTTCGAGTAAAAATGTTGCCCCGAGCTCTGTGTCGAACGTGTTTGACCACAAACGGAACGTTGTACGATTTGTTCGGCCCGGCCGAGGCGCAATTGGAGCAAGGCAAATACAGAGTGGCCGAATTCGTGGGATTGTTGACAAAATCGGAGGTAAATAATTTCAACTATTTCCGCATGTAGCAAATGTAGCGTTGACGCATCCTTTCCACATCGGCCAGTTTTCAAGTGCGAATGTTTCGCAACGTTTGCACTACGTCGGGCTGAGCTGCAACGCTGAAAAAAGGCACGCCCGGTGTCCGCCGCATTTCTCATGTCGACGGCTTCAAATGGAGCCCCCTCACTCTGCCCTTGGTGATGATTATCGCGCTTTGTTGGCCAGGCGATAATATTGTTGCGCCGCATGTAACGTTGCTGAGGCTGATGGTAGTGTTTGGGACGATGACGCATGCATGCATCGTAAATGATAGCAGCTCGTCCTCAGCCCCACACTTGGCCGGATGCATATGTTAACACTCAACGAATGTGAAAACAAATTTATTTTGGCTACAGCGGCTGCGGCTCAGACCGTAAAGTTGATAATGTTTCAGAACAGAAGACAATTGGAAATAATGCAATAAATGTTGCATATTGTCTTTGAGCAAAAATTGGAATCGAACTGACATTATTTTATGTTTCCCATTTCATTACCTATGCACATAATAACAATAGGCAAGTGGAACATGGTGTGAAACTATTAAAAAAGCTTGAGTACTTTTAGGCTCGAATAACTTGCAAACGATGTGGACAGTGAGCACGACCCAACAATTCATAAATGTTAATGTCGGAGTTTGTTTTATCCTTGAACCATTGAGCACAAAACGGCAGTTAAAATACGATAGTTCTGTTCAGAAGGTTTCTATTGACGTCGATGAGATTAGGTGTCAAGGAACTGAAAAAACTCGAATTTGAACAATAGATTTAATTCGCTAGTGCTATTTTCCACACTATGAAAAAGTTACCACCTATGTATAAGATTTCCTTGGCGTGAACTTTAGTTTTATAATAAATATAAAGAAAAGATCGACAAATGTTTTTAACATTTTCGCAGTTGCGTCAATAATGTTGTCAGCAGGCGCTGCGACTAGGTACCCAAGTTAAAAAAGGTTCTTTCTATGCCACTTGACGATAAATGTCGCCACTGGTACATTTTTCGGAGTATTGCGCGCGAAATCTACATTTTAAAATACAGTTTATTGACTCTTGAAGCAATGCTTCCATTTTGAGGAATAAAAGTCCCTCAAATTTTGACCCAAGATATAAGCTAGCACTAAGCCAAGTTTCATCGAAATCTATTCTGTAGTTCATTTTCTGTTCCCCAAAGATATTTTCTAATCTTATTTTCAAGATGTAAACTCTGATTCCTTTATAGTTTTATTATTATATACATATATATGTTATCATTTCATATACATCAGCCCAAATTAGATTGTTAAACAAACATACCAACAATACAAGACCTAATCTCTTTCCAGATCGAAGAAGATGACGGTTTGCCCGTTCAAATTTGCCAGTCCTGCTACTTTGAGGCTCAAAGAGCCTATGTATTCAAGACGAAATGCGATCGTTCGCAAGCAGTTTTGACTCAACTGAAAAATGTGAAGATTAAAATCAGAAAGCTTAAATCAGATAACAGTACAGATACGAGCAAAAAGAAATCAATGCTCCTTATAAATGGATTCAATCAGATACACAGCTTTCCGAATAACAATCTCGTGACATTGAATCCATCGTCCAATAAAATAGCGCTCTTGTTCAGCACCCCTGTAACGAATGCTTTGAAAAGCAATGAAGCTTGTTCCACCAAGTACGTTGAGTTTATCGATGATCCGTTGAATTTGATCGAGTTCGAAGATCTTGGCGGATCACAAATGAACCCGACCACTTTTATGGATGTGGACAATGTTGTGGTGAAGGAAGAAGAACTCTCGGAATTGTCCAACACCTTGGAAGAGAATATGATAAACGCCATCGCAAATAATGTGATGACTGACAATATTACAAGCTTTAAGGCGAAAACGTTGCTGGCTGCTAAAGATGGAATAGATAATCCAGCGGAAGAGCAAAATTTCGAATGTCCGGCGTGCCCCTACGTGCATGTTTCATCCGAAGGCTTGGAGAAGCATATGATGAAGGACCATATGGCCGAGAATATTTGTACGATTTGCAATAAAGGTGCGTATTGATAGTTGAGCGTTTTATCAACACTCTATATTTATTATTTTCCTATATTTTCATGAAGAGGATTTTAAATTTGCGTTTATATTTTAGGCGTCTGCATTTTAGAAAAGTGAAATACATTGCTTAAACTATATTCGAATCTTTCAGATATAGATGGTTACGAAAAAGAACATTTCGCTCATCATATTGCACCGCAAGTAGACTACGATGAAATCATCGAGGGAACGACTCTGATTGGGGGCGATTATCAGTGTTCGCTGTGTTCGCAGTACTTCAAACTGCGCGTTGATCTCGAAAACCATATTAATAATGTTCACAATAATTTTCACAACATGTTTGGTGGTACTGTAGAGAAAAATGAGCAGTTGATTGTTGATGATAGTGTGAACAAAGTAGAAAACTTCCTATTCAACGAAATAATTGAAGAGACAATGGAAGAAGATGCATTCCAGGCGACAGTTTCGTCGCATACATTTGAAACGAAAGATAGTACGTTAGAAGGCAATCCAATTCAAGTTCCAAACAATTTGTTGAGCTGCAAATTTTGTGTAAGCACATTTTCCACGCCGGATGCCTTAAATGATCACGTGAAAAGCGCACATTCAGTTCAAAATAACAATGGCCAAACAGTCTACAGTTGTGATTCTTGCAGCGAAACGTTTAATGACAAGGCCTTGTTGACTGAACACTACAAGATACACAGCAATGATAGGCCATACAAATGTGATTCTTGTGTCCAAACGTTCCGCTTTAAGCACAACTTGGAATGCCATATGCGCTTCAAGCACTGCCTAGCCTGCAAGGGAATGAAGAATAAGGACTGCAAAACATGCTTCGTGAAGCTAGGCGGCGACGATCAGCGATACAAATGCGACGTGTGCCACAAGCAATTGGCTAACAAGTCAAGCTTGTGTCGTCACCGAAGAGTGCATGTGCAAGATAAACCTTTCAAGTGTGAGTATTGCCCGCAGAGTTTTAATTACAAGCAGATTTTAAATTTGCATGTGAAAGAAAAGCACGAACAATCGGAATCTTCTGACGGAGACCTAAAGTGCCAGACCTGCTCGCATATATTTGTCAATAAAGAAGAATTATTGATTCATATGAAATCACACGAGAGCAAAGCTCGCAAGTGTCCGTATTGTCCGCAGAGCTTCGATCTTCAAAGTATGCTTATATATCACATGAGCGAGCACACAGATGGTGATGGCTTCAGATGTGTGGTATGCACGCAAAGTTTCAACTCGGAAGAGGAGTTTAAAACACATATTACAGAAAAACATATTGACTCTGCCGAGGATAAGACGGTTTTTAAGTGTAATCAATGCCACCAAGTATTTGACCGAAAAGAGAATCTTACAGAACACTCCTATACTCACCTGGTGAAAAAACCATTCGAATGTGAAATCTGCAATCAAACTTTCCGATACATCCAAAGTCTGACGCGTCATACAAAAACTTATCATTCAATAGGAACGTCGCAAAACTACCAATGCCAACTGTGTCCGAAAACCTTCACTGATCGAGGCGAGCTAGTGAGTCATTTTAGGACACACACAAATGAGAAGGCATCCACTTGTGAAATATGCTCGGAGCAATTCCCGGACAAATTAAGACTAGGAGCACACATGGTGTTGAAGCATGATGCCAAAGGCCTCCAAAAGCAACATTTCAAATGCGAGCAATGCTCCAAGGTGTTCTGGAACAAAGTGCTTTATGAGATTCACTTGAAAATGCATAATGCAGATGATTCGACCTCGTGTAAGCTGTGTGCGCAAGAGTTTCCTTCCAATCAACAGCTGAAGGAACATATTGACAAAGCCCATGTAGAAGGCGTATATCAACAGCTCACGCAAGTGGGCGAACAGTGTGAAGTCAGCAACAACACGACCGTGCTGACCAATAACACAAATGTAGTTTGCGAAAACAATGTTGGTGGAAATAATTTCGTTTTCGGGGACGCCTTCCTCAATAACGATCAGATGATGGACATTCAGGCGCCAGAGGCTATCATGAACGAAATCTTCGATGAGTCAAGTATAGAGGTTGCTTAACATAAGGCATGGTTGGACTGCGAGGAAGTGATTCCTTAACGTATCGAAATAGATTCCGGACTGCATCATCGAATTTAATCTCTTGGCATGTTAGATTTCAAAGAGCATTCGTCATCATAAATGTATTAGAGCGTGATGGATGGGCAATGTTTAATAAAATGTCTAGTCGTAACTTGCCCTGCTATATCACAATGGAACCTACTGATTTGAAATTGTCATTAGAAGATCGCGCACAGCGAACCCAGCTGTTAGATTCTAAAACGGACTATTTATAAGGATTATAATTATTTTAATTGTTTTTCTTGGTAATGCTGCAAGACCACGAATTGCAGACCTATAAAAGATGTTGCAATTAGGTGCCAATGAACTAATCAGTTTACTGAGAATATTTTGTATGAAAATGTTGACGAGTGGAGCCTTGTGTTTTCAAAACTGATTGGATATTATACATAATTATTGGAAAGAAGCGTACATTCGTTACACCATGATCTTGCGGATAGAATGACATCCATGCATAAAACAATTCTGATTTGAAAGTATTGTAACTTAGTTTAAATAATAGACAATTAATGGACATTACGCGGAATGCAAAAAAGATAATTTGCTTATTTTAAATATCGCGATATAAGTTTTTATTTAAGTTCTTTTTGGATTTAAGGACGTTTTTCTTAGATGCACTCATTCATGCAGTCTTGGTGGCAGCACGGTGTAGTCAACAGTATCGCAATAAGATGTATCAACTTAGGCGGAGTAGTCACGAAATATAAGTTATACAAGTTTTAATTAAGATGTATGCTATGTAACGCTTATTGATTTCATTTAAGTTATTTGCGCATATAACAAAAATGCGATCTACTATGATATGTAAAAGACATAGTATTGATCGATGTCGATTTTTGAAAGTTAATGATGAACAAGCATATTGAGAGCGCAATTGCTTAACTATTCGATCCGAATTGAATAGAAAGCAGAAAGTGATAGAATAATGGTAATTTCTTTTGATAATAATATCGTCATATGAACTGTAGGATAAAAATTTAAATAGTTCCATTGGCTACCATAAATAATATATTCACGTATTAAGCAGATCGTTGATTTTTATTTGAAGGGTTTTTTCAGTTTGGCGCTCTCCATTTCAATGACAACATACTTACTTCCAGACTTTCATATTCTTCGCCGCATAGTCGTGTACTTTGTTTACGGGCATATTTTAACACTTGATTTTTTTTGTTCTAGGTTGGAATGAATTAATTTTGTTATAAAGTAATTTGCAAATTGATTTTAACGATGAAAAAATGAATAAAACTCATGTATGTTTTTCCTTAGATGTAGTTTTTCAGGTCACTTGAATATACAATGCAACATTGATGGATAGTCGAGCATGAAACTTATCTACAGATATGTTTTAATAATAAGTTATGTGCTAATCTCAATAAAGATTTTTTTTAAATAATTTAGATGTTTTATTGGAAGTCTTACATAAATAACCGAAAATTTAACACTGTGTTTGGGTTCAACTTGAATGTCCGATTGTTACAGTCTATTTTCGTAATGCAATTTAAAAAATGTATTGACAAGTAGCAACTAGAAGCAACGCTACAGAAGCAGGACTTAGAATCGAAACAGCTGCAATGGAAAATAATAAATTTAAAAATCATACATTGTTTCGAACGCATTTCTAAATGCGTCTTTTTACTTACTTTGCTGTAGTTTATCGAGATCTTTAACGCCTTGAAAACTATCAAGGCTAAAGGTTGAGGGAAACTCCAGAAATTGATAAAGCTGCAAGAGAATGTAATACGTTTTGATTTCCAATCATTTGTTGAATATATCTAACAAGTTCATCTAATGCCCAGTGACAAGCGCTAGTCTTAATGGCATGCGAAATGCTGACATTTCTAAAGCGTATCAATGCTGGTACTGCTGAATATGGCAGGCGAGTAGTCTGGATTGAAACACTTGCCGAAAAAGGCAGTAAGACGTCAGATTTTACTCTAATTTTATTTCGTACTCTACAGTTCTTTTATCCTAAAATCTATGTACAAAAATCTTACTCTAAAATTCAAGGAAGGGATGTACCTCTATGTACAATATTTAAATCTATATACCCATGCATAGGAGTCACATCATGTATGACCAAAATTAATTAATCTCTTAAACAAATCGATGGTAGTCATTCCCATGGATAGTCGTGGTTTTTATGATTCAAGTTTATGGCTCATAAATGATCCTGTCACCCTTGTCCAGTCGTTGACATGTCATGAATTATCTAGAGCATTATGCTGAACAATGCAGCACGTGGAACGTGGGAATTGTACATGCTCGATCTAAATATATCCTTATGGCTGATCGTTATTTCAATTATGAATGATTTCGTATGTTTAGTGGATGTGTCTCAGATCGAAGTGTATCCTTAGTACATTACAATGTAAAGTACGCTTGTGCGATACCAATGAGAATTCACTTCGAATTATTACACGGTTTCCATCTGAGCAGTGATGAAACTAAAACATTTCATGATGAAGAGGCACACCAAATTTTTATGAGGCAGTGATTAGATGCGTATTTTTAAATGATTTGTAATTTATGACCTTGAAAAAACTATTTAAATATATTACAAGCAAAGACGTTGAGCCATAAAATATTCCAATCGCACAATAATTAATGTTTTTTTGTTTGCATTCTTGCCCCAAACGTAAATATTTTTAATGCGTTACTCTCAATTGCTCCAGTTTATGCCGTGGATTTCGACAGCATTCAAATAATTTCAGAAGTTATGTGGCTAATTCAAATTTCGATGCCATTCACGTCTATGGTAGAATTAAACATATAAATTAATAATACAATACATATTAGATGCCCCCTTTATGACATGAGTACTCTTAAGGCTAATGAATTTCAAACTTTCTTATGCAATTATAAAACTTTTTTATGGCGTGGAATTCTTAAGAAATATTTAGTCCACGCGCTCTGTATCTAAGTTTCAATATAATGAGCAAGAAGTGGCTTGTCTTCAAATATCTGGCTTGAATTATCGGATTCGGTTGGATTACTGATGCTGTCTTTACTACTTTGTTGTAGCTTGATGTAGATACAAATATAATCATATGGGAATTGAGAAAACTTACATACATTCTATATTTGTTTGTCTTATTTTTAATCTCCCAGTTCCCAATGGGAAGTTATTGTAATGGGGTCGATTTTGCGAATCCCAAATTTTGACATATCTTCACGTTATAAGGTCTCTAGCATCCAAATCCATCGTTTTTAGAGAGATGGCTGTGAGCGTATGTACGTTTGAAATTATTTTTCGTCTCGATTATCTCAAGAACCAAAAATCATATTGACGTGGGACCTCATTTGACGCATAATTACATAATTTAAAACTGAATGAGTTTTCGACAAAATCGGTTCAGCTGTTTTTTATTGAGAATGAAAAAACTGAAAAAAAGTCAAAAAATTGCTTAATTTTGAAACTTTTGAAACAGTAATATTATTATCATTTTGTGTATTTTAGCAAAATTTTGATCAATGTTGTAAAACATTTTATTTAAAAAAAACCTAAATTAATTTATAGAATTCCAAACTTATATTATCAGGTTTGGGAGACTGGGAGTAATAACGCTAATGCAGTTAATAATTGGATATTGTTGTAAATAATTTAATATTCTTAATAATAATCAAATATTATTAGTTGTAATTTAATATTGTGAATATAAAGTCAATTATAATTATTCAGTAACGATCGAACATTCTTATCACGAATGGTTTTAATTAATAATAATAAAATACCCTCGTCTTCCTATTTATATTATATTTATTAACAATAATAATAGTTAATAATAATAATCAGTATTAAAAACAAATTATAGCTTTTTACTCACCCCACTGGGAAGTTAGTCGCTTGGGCTTCAAGGGTCACACTTGGACCACATTTTTTTATTGGTTTTGGGAAATATAATCAGAAACCACTTTGCTGTGAAGCACAAAAAGTCATTCAACAATCCGGAGTAACTAATGACTTTAACGGACTTTGGGGAAATACCAAGTGGCTTCTACATCAGTAGAGAGTTCATAATATTGGTCATGTCATGAAGTCATTAAAAATATTGTCATTACTTTGTGGTTTTTTACCTTGTGTAAAATTCTTAATCTCGCAGTAACAGTGAGAAAAACAAATGCCTCCACCCTCATACCCTAAACTTGGCTACGAAGTACTTGAACTAATGCATAAATTGCCACATCATCATTGGGATTACATATTCCATTTTTTGTGATCCAACAATCAACACTACTTCAAGCTTTAAGTTTCCGTTCTTCCTCCGACTGATGATGTAAATATTTAGAAATGCAAATTCCATCTTTTAGACATCAGTTCATCATCAATACAATTAATGGTTGTTGACTAATAAAGAACGCTGCTGGAAGATGGAAATATAATCATAATAAAGTAAGAAATAATATTGATCGCGTATCTCTACATTTATTTATTATTGCTTACAAAATCCTAAACACTGTCAACTATACCTACAGGAAGATAAATATTTGTTTCAAATTTGCTTTTTAGTGCTTCAACGAATTATTTAATTAAAGTATTAAAATATTTTGAAAAATTTGAATTTAAAATGACGTCATTCTCGTAGGGCAGGCATTTTCGACGCGCAGCGCGCCCATCGCTAGATTGATGCGAAGATTATGCTAGAATGATTTTGTCAACAGGCGGGTAGGGTGTACTGAAATTAAAATACGATGCACAAGCACATGTGTGATAAACGCCAATGAGCAGGTGTTTCTCAAGATCAATACCGGCATTCCAAGGAAGGTTCCTTACAATTCAACCCTGCAGCTTAACAGCAGGACTGGCAAAACGACGGGTTTTGATTGGTTGGCTGCAACGTTCCGATCGTAGCCGGAAAACTTCATCGCGGCAGAGACGCTGCTGAAGTATGAAATCAGGTGGCAAGTTGAGGATAGCTTAGAATAATCAGGTAAATGGTGTTTACAGTGAAAACGTTCGGTTTCAACGATTGCGGAAGTGAACGTTCTGTTCAAAACGATTGATGAGGATCGTGAACATAACAAAATTCAACTTGTCATTTTTCAGGGGTGGTAAAATCTTAGCCCAAAGTAAATAGAGGATCCTTTGAATTAGATCACTGAAGTCTGCAGTATCGTAATTTTTCGCATTATTCTTACACATTCAATCAAAGATCTACGCTACGGGGAATGAAAGATATATTTCAACAAAGAATTAGGTGGAAAGTTAGTAGAAAGAATCCAACAAGACAGCATGCTTTTAAATAAGCAATAATTACCCGATCTTTCCGTTCTTATATTCATTTAAAAAAACAGTATAAAATCAACTCCCGTGATATATCGCTTCACTTTTTATTCTTCATGTATCTTCACAATTACCAATCAATTACGCAGCGTTTTAGGTGTCTATTCCCTTGCTTTAAAACCGACAATGACATGTGCTTCTACCTAGACAAGTTCTACAACTGTCCTTTTTCTATTGTCCTTAAAATTACCCTGTTGCCATTTTCAGACTCCAGGACTTGAAATTACGACGTTGCCGTCGTTTAACTCGTCACACGACTCCGTTGCTTAAAAGTTTAATCTTATATAAGTGATTGTTTTTAGTTTGTCATTACCAACATTTTCAACTGTCATTCTAAAACGCCATTTTTCATAAATTGCGCTACATGTATCGAAGATTTATATTCGTATAAGCACAAATAGATGTTTCCAGAACTTTTACCACCTTGAAAATAACAGTTTCAGTTATAAGTTTGCAAATTCCTCGCAATTATGAAAACCTAAATATATAAGATTTAGTAGCTCCTCACTTACATTTCAGTCGATATCATTTAGTAACAAATAACTATATTTACTATACATTTAGATACAACGGAGCAATTGCACAGGTCGTATGTGATTGATTGAAATAATGTTGAAAATGAAAGAATCAAGAAAGTGTATAAAACGAAGCGATGAATATATGAAGAGAAATGCAAGTGTACCAACGTCACCAATAGCCAAACGTACAAGACGTGCACTGAAACTCGTCCAAAAAACAAAAGAAACAGAAAGTACTGTCAATCGGATTGCCCTCAGTAATTTAAAAGAAATACCCATCGACAAAATCGAAGATGAAAAGGAAAAACGACAAACAGATCCATTTGATTCTCCGTTTTCTTCCCCAAAACCGTTAAATGGTAGTGCTGAGCAAAGCAAACAAATCGCACAAATTACACAAAACAATGATAATCCCTTAATGTATAAATTAAGAATGCCAATTTCGTGCAAAATTGTACCGTACAGTGAATTTCACGTTTCCTCTGAAATCTTCCGAATGATAATAGACAATCCAGCAACTATACTACAATGTAATTCAAATTCGGAAACAGTTCGCTCATTCCCAGCGGAAGGGGAAGTAAACTCGTACACTATATTACCGCGGATACCAAGCCTGAATTCATCTTCTTGTTCTGTGTATAACATAAATGACATAACACGCCAAGAAGTAAATGTTTCGCGAATAGCATCAAAAAACACTCCAAAATATTACGTGATTCAAGCTGAACTGGAGGAAACATTGACTTCCTGTAACAAAATGATGTCACTGGAAGCATCTTCCAGTTTTGAAAGTCTTAAACAATATGTTTCGAAGGATTCGAAAGTAGTGGATGCTAAACGGAATACATCGAATAGTATGATTTCTCACCACGTTGCCAGTGGGAAACAAATAGTAGTCACCGTTTGCTCTTCAATCAATGATGTGATTTCTACTTGCAAAAATATAAAAAGTATTAATCCGCCAAGAAATCCCTCTAGTTCAGTGAATATCTCTAGTGAGACCAAAACAATATCCACTACGACGGGATCATCAATAAATTCTACAGACTCGATCGTTAATTTTATTTGTGACGTTAAAGACTCAAATGATATTGAACTACCGTCACCGAAAATACCAGGATTTGAAAATGCAACTTTTGAGTCGTACGTACCAAATATGATTAGACCGAATTCCAGGTCACTGTCAGAAGAGTTGCGAATGTTTCTGAATTCATTGAAAGAACAGAGTACATCAGCTTCAGTTATCATTTCACCCCCGAAATTTGAGAATAAGAAAAAATGTATACACTTGAAGGCAAAATCATCTACACGTTGCACTCCGGTATTAAAGAATCGGAAAGCGAAATCAGTACGGAATATCAGTTTTAACATAGACAATGCAGGAAAAGTAGGAATAGCGAAGTCGTCAAACTCGTTGCTTAAATCATCCTTTTGTTCAGCTGTTTGTACAGAAGCACCTCAAACGACGTCATCGAGCTTGCTGGCGATGAACACTGCTAATGAAACGCTTCGCTACACTGGCTCCTGCGAATCTGTTCACACAGCAACTAACGTTTCTTGGGTCGACTATAGAAGCGTGTTGACCTTAAAGGAAGACATCGCCAGCACGTATAAATTGGACGATGAATTTATTCCAGTTGAAGAATTGTTGCTTCTGCCGAACGACGAGTTTCTCAACAGTAATGTGCAAATATCGGATATTTTTTAATGATTACGATTTTTATATGGTGAAATATCTTTATTTTGTTGTAAAGCATAATTCATATTTGTTGTTTCAAGTATGTTTGTTTATTACAGTTTTTGGCTGTATTCGGATATAAAGTGTTATGTTTCATTGAATTTTTATGTTTCTTTACTGTTCGTGCCAGTAGAGTTTTGAATGAATAATAATTTTAAGGAATAAAGTTTTCCCGTCGTTAATCGAATTTTTTATTGACATCCACTGAAAGAACTGTTAGGCCCAATTTCAAATTATTGTTATTGCACTTATAGTCAGTCTTGGTAAAACCACATATATATATAACAAGTACATGCCCAATGCCAAATGTTACAAAAATCTTCAAGTGCAACCAAAAAACCCACAGATTCGTAGAAAGTCTAGTAAGCGGACATGTACATGACAAAATGTCGGTTAAAAAAATATACAAAGACGAATGAACCTCAGTTATTTTACTTAATTTTTTTCATCTTGTAGGTATTTCCATGCACATATTTTCGACAAATTTTAATGTTTATTCATGTCATTGAAAGAGCCAACGATGAACTGGGAACATTGTATTAAAGGAGTTTCTATGGCAAACATAGTTGAAAATTAACATTCTTCGGTGCAACAGTTTATAAACAATTTCAAAACGACCGAAATATTTATCTCCAATCATCGTTGTAATCAAAGAAAGGTAGAATGTAACCTCGTTCGTTACATCAGGGAATGTTAGAATATAACATCACACGATCAACAATATTTAAATTAGAAATAGATATAAAGATTTGGAGAAAATGTTTATGCTGACAATGTAAGAATTTAAAAAAAACGTTTTAAGAGGCTTGGATTAACGGAACGATAGCTAGAAAGGAAACTTTCATTTCTAAACCCAACCAACAAAAGCTGTATAGCATTGGAGCAACATTTTATTTTGGATGATGATAGATTCTATGTTTGCCGCAAAGACGGTTGGAAAATAGTTTGGAGCAAGCGAGGAACTGAACTGAATGAGGACACGAACAACCTCCTGTTAAGCATGATAGCCGAAAGTTGCAGTTGGGTTAAAAATGAAAAGATTTGGCTATCTTCATATTTTCCGTAACGGTCTGAAACAAAGTGTTGGCGAACTTTCTTTGAATACTGAATTCTACTTCCAGCAAGAAAAAGACGTGAAGTGTTTGATGCGATGAGAAATTTGTTACATATAACCCCCCAAACAATCGCATACACCTCCACAGTCGCCAGATCTTTGAGATTAATTGAGCATTTGTAGAAATTGCTCGAAAAAGAATAAGGCTGCGTGTTGTATCAAGTGAAAGAACACTAGAACACACCCCATATAATATTTGAAAAAATGACTGAATCTGCGTGAGATTTTTGTCTTTTCCGGGGAAAGATTCTTTTTAAACTTTCTAGTATATGGGAATTCCACTTATTTTAATGAGTTTTTACCATTAATTTTATTTAGGGAATTATTATTTTTATGGATCATATTTTGAATATTTATTATAAAAGGGTTAGATGGATTTTTTTAAGATGTTAATTTTGATGTCATGAAATATTAGAGGCAAAGTGAAGGCAATCATTTTTTGGTATGTGTATGAATGTGAAAATCTTTTTGGTTAACCAAGTTGTGGCCGAAGAATTTGCGTACAGTCTACAAAAGACGAGGTAATTATGTACGCCATTTTTTTCAACATTGGAAAGTGGAAATTTTCAAAAGATACCAATCAGCCTCTCGGCATGCTGAATTTCTACCGACTTAAACCACCTCCGTCTCCTTGAATCATTCTCTCCATCAATTTTCAGTAATTCTCCGTATTTGAATTTCAGTTCATAGTACTTCCCAGACGATAAGAATATAGTATAGTATAGTATCAAATTTGTGAGTTTTAGTATCCTTTTAGTTAGATTAATATTTCAGATTATATATTTATAAATTATTTCATGTTGATTATAAGTTTGGCTTTGATTTAGTGGAGCTGATTGTACTTGTAACTTATTTCGAATGTTGGTCCTGAAGCAGGGTGCGCTATATTCTATTTTTTTTCAGGAAGTGCACTGAAAAAGTTAGCTGCTTTGTTGAAGGGGTCTACTTTTCAGTTCTGACAAATGAGAGAGCTATATTATTTATATTTCTCATTCTATGTTTTTTCCTCGATTCTATCTAATTTCGCAGTGGTGTATTCATTACGGTGTAAATTCTTCTGTATGAATTTAGCTCTTGCCATGGAAATCATGCCTTGCAAATTTAATTTTTGGGCTGTTTTGTAAACTGTGCTCGTTGGAGTTAGCGTAGGGAGATTGTAAATAGTTTTATACGCCTTAGTTAGTAGTCTGGAGATTATCATGAGGTACCTACAGAAGTTTGGCTCCAATTCAAGATGCCGTAGGAAATTTTGGAAAGGAGGTCCGCATACATCATTTGGTTTCTTTTCTTTGGAAAGAAGTAGAAGCGACGTAGAAGACCAATGAAGACAGGCAGTTCTTCCTTAGATCATTTATGTGTGGAAACCAATTGTTTCTCGTCTATCAGTAGTCCTTACTATTTTATTTGTTCTACTCTCTGGAGGGCTGTGTCGTTGATTTTTATGAGGGGTTGTATGTCAGTCTTGTTCTTTCGTTTGAAAATAATATATTTTGTATTCCCCGAGTTTATTGCCAATCAACTTTGGAGAAGCCAATATCAATATTTGTCGAGGTCAGTATTTACTTTTTGTTCAATTTCGCGAATAGTTTTGCCTGAGTACATGTCATCTGCGTACATAACCACTTTCGCAACAAGGTCTGCTACTTTGTTGTGTAGCCACCATTTCATAGTGGATATTTTAATGATCTGTGTGGTAAATCAAAGAGATAAATAATGTTAATGGCAGTTACGCAACAAAGCAAAAGGGGAATCACTGGATGATTTGTATTGCTGCGCATAGAATTCGAAGGGTCATTATCAGTCATAACATTTGAAGGCCTGCAACAGTGCCTTACTTCGTTGTTGTCTACTGTCACGTTGACGGAGAATTTTGCTAAAAAAAAAGTCAAGCCGACGAGATGTTTGCCATTCCTGCAGGCACATTTGCTGGCCAAACGTTTTTCAGAAGCCAGCTAGCAACTGTTGTTCCCAAAAGAACGCGACATTGGTACAGAGGAAAGAGGCCGGGAGTAGCGCGCTCCTTAGAAAAACGATTGCAAGGTAACCTCAAATTAGTGACTGGTGTTTGTATAATAAGCCCTGCTCTTTTTTCTAGACGACAATCCAGTCGATGCTGAACTAATAAGGCAAGTCAACATCGGGTTTCCGCAGATAAAACAGGCGCGGTCCACTCAACTGAAGGAACGGTTGATGCATGTAAAGGCGCAGAGATCGAGTAGCGAGCTGGAGAAGCAAGCTAGAAACATGACCTGTAAGAAGAAAAACTTCGTTGGCCGATAATTATAGTAAATTGTTATTCCTTGTTTTGTTAGTGCAAATCAACTTGGACGAAGAACGTGCAGAGAGCTTGAAATCAACAAGGCCGCTTCAACTAATCAAGCTTGCCAACCATTTCGCTATTTACAAGGACTTGTTCGGCGCAGCATTTTTCGTGCCAAGGGTTGCAATAGACATTCAGGTTTGTTTCTTAGCTTTCTCTACGTCATCTAATCTATGACTTCTGTTTTTGAACAGTATGAATATTCAGATACCAAAGCGTTGCCAGTTTACTACGGAAACATAATATCTCCAACCGACGCCTCCAAGGCTCCGACAGTCAAATTTGATGCATCTTCCGATATAGTAACGAGAGAAGTATATATACGTTAATAGTTCAGATGAACTTAATTTCTGAAGTTATCCATAGAAAACCAGAGAAGAATCTTATTGGACTTTAGTCTTAACAAATCCTGATGGGCATCTTTCCGGGAAAGAAAGTGAATATGTACACTGGCTTATGTAAACAGGGTTATTTGAATATATTTTGCGGCGAAATTAGAAAATTGTGAATATTTTCAGAACAAATATTCCTAATGGAAACGTTGAAAGGGGCGATTCCATTGTACCTTACATTCAGCCATTCCCCGCGAAAGGTCTTGGGTATCAACGCTTTATTTTCGTTCTTTACAAACAAAATGGAAAGCTGGATTTATCAGGCTACAAAGTTGAAAAAATGTAAATAATATTCGATGAAAATCTTGGATTCTCAAACACAATTGGAATTTCAGAAATGATTTAGAGCGACGAACTTTCAGCACATATGATTTTTATAAAAAATATCAGGAGAACATTACGCCAGCCGGTCTTGCATTTTTCCAATCAAGCTGGGATAAAAATTTGACCGAATTTTTTCAGAAAGTTTTGGGTGATTAAATAATATTTGATTTTAGAATTTCATTAAAACTTTCTCCCAACTTAGAAATCAAAGAACCGTTGTATGAATATGATTTCCCGAAACCGTTCTTGCGCGATCCTGAATGGTTTCCATTGCGGCAACCATTTAACGTCTACATGGATAAACACAGGGATTCGAAAGAGGTAAATTTGACTATGTGCGCTCAGTGATATTTTTATCTGACAAAAATGCTCTGTTGCAGGTCAACAAGGACTATCTGAAAAAAGTGTTGAGCAAAACACACCCTTTCAATGGACCTGAACCACCTCTCAAATATCCCAACGCACATCCGATTAAAGATGTCCCGTCCTGGCTGAAGACAGAAATAAGAAATAATCGGTTGAAAATTGGAAGGATCAATGATTATTGTTAGTTGTTTGAAAATCCTAAATTTTATATTAGTAAATGCATAAACAAACAAATGGTGTTATTTCTTCAGTTGTTACATAGGATGTCAATTACCTAAAATATTTAATCATATATTTAGTTAGTCAGCCATGCCATTGAGGGATATCTCGTCAAAAGGAAACAAAAATACCTGTATGTAGGGATCATCCTGAATAATATAGCTATAGCATTTGCCAGAAATGATCGGCTAAAAGAAGACTCCCTCCAACAAAGCAGCTAACTTTTACAATACACTACCGCACAAAATTAAAAACATAGCGAACCCAACTTCCTTTAAAACGACACTAAAAAAATATCTCCTTCAGGACCAACTTTCGAAGTAAGTTACAAGTACAATCAGCTCCACTAAATCAAAGCCAAACTTATAATCAACAGGAAATAATTCATAAACATATAGTCTGAACTATTAATCTAACTAAAAGGACACTAAAACTTACAGATTTGGTACTATCCCTTATACCGATTTTTATCGTCTGGGAAGTACTATGTCCTAAAACTTTAAATACGGAGAATCACTAAAATTTGATGGAGAGAGTGATTGAAGGAAACGGAGGTGGTTTTAGTCGGTAGAAATCCGGCATGCCGAGAGGCAGGAGCTGATCGGTATCTTTTGAAGATTTTCACCTCCCAACGATGAAAAAAAAATTATAAAAATTAGGCATCTACTGTTTAATTCGCGCAAATACAGGCATTATTGAAGCTGTAATAACGACTGATCACGGCTGACTACATTTAATCCGAAACTTGGCGAAAGCCCAGTTTCAATGCTAAGAACACAATTCCGTTTTCTTATGGTAATACAGGAAGCATTATATAAGACCGGCAATATAATAAACGCAAATTGTTTTACGGCTAATTGCTAATTGGTTTTGAGATCGATCATTAATCATCCAAGTTATTGAACTTTCTCGCATATGCTTGCGTTTTTAAACACAGTTTATTTAAATTTCAGTCAATTTAATGTAATGTAACGTAATTTTTACAAAAAAACCCAAAACACATAACAGCAATTAATTTCATTTTCAATTATTCTCAAATTTATACATTAGAAGCGCATTATGCCACTACGGATCGGTGTTGTCTTCAACCAAACGGCACAGTCTGCACGTTGCAGTGCATTTTACTTTATGATCGAGGGCCAAGTGTCTTTGATAGTGTTTTTCTATATTAAACCAGTGGAAGCATGCATGGCATTTGATGATTTTATCGTGCACGCCCATATGCACGATGAGTGCAGAAATATTTGCCAATTCTCTGAAACAAACTCTGCATCTGTATCGGCCCATCGTACCATTGATTTCATGCTGCAGACGGTGATTGTTGAATTCCTCTCTACTATTGAGTTCTTGCAGACAATACTGGCACACTTCGTATCCGTCGTGATGTATTGCGTTATGCACTTTAAATGACTCTTCAGAAATCATAAATTTCTTACAAATGTCGCACCGATATCGACGGTAACGAGTATGATCCCTAATATGCTTGAACAAAATTGATTTTGGTATTTCTAAAAGAGAAAGCAAATGAAGTGTGTTGATATACGACAACAAACGACAATTTATCACCTTCCTCGCAAACTTTACAATAATTTTCAGTTACGTGACACTCTTCGAAATGGGCCCTGAGCTTTATTGTACTATCGCACAATTCATTACATATGTCACAGAGCCTCTTTGAATAGAAGTCACTGGTCGTCGCTGCTGCTGACTGGGCAGGACGCTTTTCGTGCCCTATAAGGTGCTCTTTGAAATCGGCTGCGTTTTCCAAATCCAAATCACACACCTGGCACATCCATGACGGATGACTTTCGGTGTAATGTTTGGCTAAAACGAATTCGCTGTTGAATGCTTCTGGACATTTTTTACACTTAAATATGTTGCCAGGTTTGAAGTGTACTTTGGTATGAAATCTCATTCTGGCGAAACCTGGAATTAGACAATTTTCAAAATCAATTTAAAAACCTTTTCAAACGATCAGTTCTTAGTTTTGGAGGCACGTTTTATGCTTTTTTTATTTACATAACGCCTTGCATGCGTTTATTTACTTTTATAACAAGTAGTTTTTTGGAAGTGCCCAATATGCAATGTTTCCAAAAATCAACCGTGTTAATTCGAAAGATTCATTACGATCCCTCAATTAAGAAATTTGAAAAATACAAACTTTTACGGCAAACCAAGCAAATTTGTCCACGAGTATGCTTGGCAACAAAATGCTTTTTTAAATCCAGCAGTCGCTCATAGCTTTCGGGGCAGGAACAGCAGGTCAATGTCGTTGATACCACTTTAGGAGAACATTTTCTGGGTTTCCTTTTTTTAATTGTGTCATGTGTTCGGGTAATTTGTCTTCTACGTGATGGTCTAGCATTTTGTTTTGGTTGGTCAACGTTTTCGATCTTCAAATCATTGGATGTAATTAGATCGTTGTCATCTTCAGCAACATGACATAAGGAAGTTTCTTCCTTTACGACTTCAAATTCCGAAGCAATAACTTCATAACTCGTTAAATCGTAGTCCAGTTTGCTTATACTGCTGATTTCAACATCCTCGATTTTTAAATTTGAATATGGTATTCCTTGCGCATTCGTATAGAGATAATTTTGGGAGAAAGAAGCTCCTTCCGAAACAGTAGATTTAATATCGGTTGATTTTGTGAACGAACCCACCTCTATATTAAATAGAGTCTCTCCGGTGATCGGATCGCTGATTACTTGATATTGTAGATCATTTGGAATGATGGCATTTACACCATTTTGACTACAAGAAGCAATTGCCATATTTTCCGGCGTGTCTGTCGCTTCCGAATTCTGATTGTTATTGATTCTTTTAGTTTGACCACTTCTAGTTGCTCGTTTACGCCCGTTCGTATTTTCTTGAACATTCATAATGGACATTATCGCTGCAGAATTTTCCTCGTCGAGCAAATCCTCTTCGGTAGATGTGGCAACATTCTTTCTTTTTAATCCGATTGGATTATCTATTTTTAATATTTCTTTTCTCAAAAAAATATCCGATTGTTCGCATTTTAATTTAAAAACATAACCGTTTGTTAGATCCTGTGTGCAAGTAGAACATATTATTTGCGGAAACCTTTCGTCTGTAATCATCTGTAAAAGAATTATTTGAAATTACCCAGCGGTACCAGAAAGATTGGGTTAAAAATCAAAGCTTCTCCAAATTGGATAAATTGTAAAGGGATACTATCGAGAATGCTGAAATTATTATGCATCCTGCTTTTTAAATGGAGGCGAATATGATTTTAGATAACCAAATGACCATAAGAAAGCAATAATATACCTAGCTGTGAGAGTGTACTTGGTTGGTTGGTTGGTTGTAGTGGCAGCCTCTTTTATCCAAAAATGGCTCACTTAGGCCACGATAGACCCATCGTGATACCACAAAAAGATAAGGGCGGCCCTAGAACCTACAGGATGACGAGAGCCATTTAAATTCTCGTATGAAGCCGACTATGCAGCTAATATTTAAATCAGCTACTTTCATTAGGCTGTCCAGGAAAGGTGAGCCTAAGGTTTGCATGTGTTTCCTGGATAGTGCCGGGCATTCACACAGAAAGTGTTGGATTGTTTCTTTTACATCTTCCGATCTGCAATTTCGGCAGAAATCGTTCAAAGGAACACCTAATCTTTCTGCGTGTCTGCCAATCATTCAGTGCCCCGTCAGTATGGACACCACGATAGAACTCAAGGTTTCACGACTCGTGTTTAGAAGCCGCTTGGTGCGTTTGGAGCGCAGTGCGTGCCAAGTTTGCCTGGTTGTCCTACAAATTTATTCAAGTAGCCAGGCCCTATTTGCAGCCTCCATGTAATATTGCTTGAATCCCAGCTTTATGGAAGACCCAAATACTTTACTTGATGAGACGGTATGAGGCTTATTTGGAGTTTGGGTGGGAGAGAATTTTGTATCTTCTCGTGAAAAGCACAAGTTTCGTTTTATGCGGATTAATCCTTAGACCGCACTTTGCCCCACTGGATAAGAAGAATACCCAGGGCAAACAACGTTTAGTCTTTCAGATAGGGTGTTAACGAATTTGCCCGATATTGCTATTGCAACATGCTACGACTTTGCAGCCAGTCGCTTCTATTTTTGACAGGAGCTTAGTGTTTGCGGTTCACCGGAAATAACTACAAGTTCTTACCTCCGTGTCCGTGAAAAGAGCCATCGCTTGGAGCAGCCCGATTGTGTCCAAGTGGATGCGAGTTTGCGAAATAGGCAACATCGTGCCGGTTTTCTCGGACTCTGGACGAAGGCATATTCTGCACAATTTTGTGTAATCAGGCATTTCTCGAACAAGGCGAGTTTAATTATACAATAATAGTTGTGATCCTGGACTTGCCGCTTATCGCACAAATTTTTTTTTTGACATATAATACTAGGAACGAAATGGAAATGGAGCAAACGACTACGTCCAAACGGATCTAACTGACTACGACTGCTTCCTAGCAATTCATTCTCCATGTTTTGGGCCGTAATAGACAATAGTTTTCCAAATCCATCATTGCATTGACAATTTCGCGTCTATTTTTTCATGCTATGCACTGGAACGCGGGAAACTTCGACGGACTTCGAAAACGATTGCAAGAAATCTAATGTTTACAAACAATGACGATCTGACAGTTGTTTGGCTAGAACAATTGGGACAGGAACGGAATGACTGGAACACGGAATGGTCTACAACGAAACGACAATCGAAACCAATACGTTCCCGTTGAAACCCAATTGAACGCCCCAATTCAATTTCAATTTTATTTTATGTGAAGCTTTGGAAAAATGAAAAGTTAAACTTTGTCGAATTATCATTTTATTAAATTATATTTTAACATGCAATTATATCATTTCTTCCCATTTATTCATGCGGTTCAAAGTTGAATGAGTCCCTTTAATGTAGGCGAGTCTAAAAGGATTGCTAAGAGAAGCGTCATAGCTTTTTGAAATTAAATATAAATTGATATATTATATAATATATAAGCGCATCTTTTTTAATGTCTTGACAATGTTATGTATTCCCTATTATGTCTTGTAATTGGATTATATTAGACCGTAATATGTATGAGGAAAACAGTGACATCGAAACGAAAAATCGCATTAACTTTTTAAAGATATGCCATAAACCTCAAAATTCTCTGAAATCAAAGCTGGAAATTTCAAATTTGCGGCTTAGTTCAACCATGAAGACCTTTTTTGATTTTCTAGCGTTGACGGACTACGGAATAATATAAAAACAGAAACTAAAATATTTTCGAATATTTGCGCCATATTGAATTTGTTTCGTTTTTAATATAAATGTAATTTTTTATTTTGAAATTGAACCCTCTTCATACTTTTAACATCAGTAATAATACGGATAATCCAGTAAAATTGAAATAAGTTTTGCCAAATAGAACATATTAGCGAAAATGAGCATTTCGTGAATCAAAATTCTGGTAGCTTGAAATAAAACCATAAATGAATTAATACGATCGATATGTAACTGTTCTTCTTTTTGGGCAACACTTAGCCGTCGCAGTATTTTTAACAATTTTACGCTGGGAAAATCAGCATTTTTCAGTGACCACAGTGACCGATAATATCGCGTATTGTGTCACTTCCTTGAATTATATTTAAGGAATGTTTGTTTCATAGGGCGTCCAAAAAATACTAACACTCGCAGTCTAAACTCGTAAATACAGCCAGCGTTGGTTGTATCAATATTTATGCAACTTAATGGTTAGTTTGTACTGTTTAAATACTTATTTAATTTTCTAATGGAAGGCTTTAATTGTATTAAATACTCTCGACACATGAATCAGACATTTTACGGATTTAAATCATGTAAAATCAATGATCAACAACAAGTAATTTTATAATTAGGGGCCATTCTTAAAGCATTGATATAAATTATAGAAAAGAAGCTTGTCGATTTCTCAGCTCATTTCCGTTTTATTCGTTAATTCCGTTCAACTCATCTTAAAAGTGCATCGAGCGATTATTCTTGCTATTTCAGACATACCAAAAGTTATAACCACATGAAGTGCAAATAATTTGACTGTCTTTAAACAAGAAGACGGGTAATTTTTGATGCATTCGAATCTAGATAATTTGTTAATAATAATGTCTATTGCCGTGTGCTCGCAAATCCTGTATTATTGGTAAAAATACTAACATGGTATACATGGCAAATACCGGTTGCGGGGAGATTTGGCTTCCGAAATTAAGTTAAGCTGGTTCCGCACAAAGCGCGTCGGCGAACCCCGCACAAACCCTTTTTCTATGGACAGTTCGCGTATAGCCGAACCAAAGATTTATGATGTGAAAATGGGTATTTGATTGACAACAAAGTGACCGATCACTTCACCTGTTCAAGGTATAGTAATCTTTGCTCTTGTGAAGATTTTCACTTTCTGAATTTGAAAAAATAAAAAAATATTATAGTTTCTTTGATTTCTACCGCCTATGACTCGTTCCAAAAACGACAAAAACTGTCAAAGCTACGGATGACAATTTAGGGGTGCGCTCTGATAATGCAATTCTGTTTGGGCAACTCCGAAATATTCATACTGCTTTTCAAATTTATTGAGCACTTGATAGATTTGGTGCATCGCTGGAAAATAGTTGAATTATTTAATAGAAGTGTGAGCATAATGAATCTTGACTAATTAATGATCGCAGGTTTGAATACAAACAAATATTCCTAGGCCACTTTCAGTTTCGGCAAAATTGTAAATTTTTTAAATTTTTCTGTTTTTTTTAATTGGCTACCAAAAACGGAAGAACAAACGACGACGAGATGTAAAAAGAGTGGAGCATCCTAGGCTGTTGTCAAATATAAAAACAAAACATTTATCTTAAAGATTATTATTTTTCCAGCTAAAACTTCTTACACTTTACATTTTAGTTCCATACGCTTCCGGCATCCTTTCTATTGCGTATTTATGCTGTGCAACGTACATAATGGGAACACCGGGTATTTTCCTTATCCTATTTTTCAAGTCCTTGTCGTTGGTTGCCACAATATAGCATTTGTGCTGCGTCACCCTGTTCACAATGCACTCGTCCGCATAAGTTCCCTTGTGGAGGCACGGCAGTCGCTCGAAGCGCGGATCGGTTATTATCCTGATGGCCAACTTGTATTTCGCCCCCAGTTTCTCCAATTCGGCCCGGACACAGTCCGTAATATAGGGGATGCATTTCGCGTACAAGCAGTCCATCATGTTTTGGATGATGTCCAGCTTGCTTTTGATGCTGAAATTCACGAAATTCGTGTCGACTATCACATGGTACGGTGGGCCCAGCTGCGTGTTGTACTGGAAGAACAGAGCCGAGCTGGTTTGCGGCGCATCGTGAATTTTGATGATGTTCAAATCCGGCTTTTTCTTCTTGGCCACTCGAAATTGCGCCTTGATACGGCTGTCTGTCGGCTTGATCAGTCGCTTCAGCTGGGCCACTCGTTGCTTCTGCACTGCCCGAGTTTTCTTTTGCTTTCCCTACGGGGATTATAAATATTAGATTATTATTACAGAAGGTACCAGTCATGGGAAAACCAATTACCATTATTTATGTTTTGATGAGCACGTTATGATTGTAAACGTCAACGTAAACTGTCAAAGCTGCGGATGACAATTTAGGGGTGCGCTCTGACAATGTATTTCTATTTGGGTAACTCCGAAATGTCAATACTGCTTTCCAAACTTATTGAGCACTTGATCGTTTTTGTGCATTTGCTGGAAATTGGTGGAACTATTTAATAAAGGTGTGAGCATAAACTTCAAAGCCAAGTGCATGTTGGCAAATTAACAATTGCAGACTTTTAGTGTTTTAATCGAAGAAATGCATGATGGTATTTTAATACCTTATCATTTATTTTTTCGTCGTTCTAAACTAAAAGATAAAATAAATAACTTTTATTTCTGTTTTTCACAAAGTGTTAATTTTTGGGATGGAATAGGCCAGTACTGCATTGCAGCATATTAGGCGCACTAACAGAACTGCACTCGCCCATAAACACAACAATTTGTTTCTCATTGGAAATTCCAGAATTATAAAATTGCCTTTGTTTAATGCGGAGGCGATGAATTCAAACAAAAACCGAAGAAGATTGCTGGGAGTGATGATGATTTCCTAAAATAATTTATCTAAATTTAAGTATTTTTTTTCTATTTTGAGATAAAAATATTTACTAAGGGAATAAACATGTTGCGACTAAAACAATAAAAAAAATCGACTTTATTGACAAAAATATCAGAACAACTGTTTGGAGTACAAAGTTAACGTTGAATTTTTTCTCGAAAAAAACCTTTTTTGTGTGGAATATCGTAATTCTCGTTTAACAATGCGATAAGTATAATTTGGTCTTAAAAAGTGTCTCCGTAAAGTTGGTTGCAATAAAAAACTTGAAAAATTGTTGATTGCAAAAAAATGGTTGCAATATTTTACAAACAAGATTCATTTCACTTTCAGTGCCTGTGATAGATGCAATAGAAAGATATCAATATAGCAGTGAGGGTGTGGCTGACAAAGCGGATCCACACACGCTCCCGGATTGTATGCCAACCACTGTGCCTGCCTGTGAATGATAGGCTCCAACCCTTTAAATCCCCTGGCATGGACAACATCTCACCTGTTGAGATCCTGCAGGGTATCAATATAGCACAGGATAATAGATTCAAATTAGATGTTTTTCCCACAAATTGATTCGACACAAAATTTGAAAGCAAATCAATGCACAATGTCTTTGTTGATTCAACGCTGCTTAAAATGATAATTTTTCACTGTTAGTGGTCTCACAAGTTGTTGTTTTTTGAGAAGAAGTCATATGCTACCGTAAATAATTTTGTTGGCAACTTCACCCTTATTTTTCAATCATCGTTTTTACTTAGTTTGATCAATATTCACATATTAAACTTATTCCCTTTATTGCCGCCAACGTACGAACGTCATTAACCGAATTAAATAATTGCAATATATCTAAAATTATCAGACGGCTGTTTCCGTTGGTGTATGCCAGGTCGAAAGTAAGTACTGAAATAAATGACCCTACTTTCACTATGGTTACCCTTGGCACTCCGTTACACCTATTTATATCCACGTCTTGAGATTTTTTTATCCGAAACACATTTCTAGGTAAACGAACAATATTAAGAACCTACAGACGATACTAATAAATAACTTCTTGGAATCTTTAAAAGCGATAAAGTGCCGTATCACACCCTGGCTAGGATACGGGGGCCACTCCACATTGAAGCTTTTAATGTGCCATTTACATTGAAGTATTGGAATAATATCAAAGGACGAGGCACTGCGTTCAGGGAACAGGACGAGAGACAATCTTCCATCTATTGAAATTCCAACTGCCCCGTTGCGCTGTGGCGTTTTCATCTGCGCTAAGGATTGCGTGCGATGCTGGGATGGTGTAGGCTTATCAAATTCACCTTACATGTTGTTGACTCTTTTGTTGTTTAAATCCCGTACATAAAACCATTCCGCCAGGACATTTGAGCTGTACTTTATCAGGGCTGCCTCGTCCCACTGCCGGTGTGTTCGCCTTCAAATGGCACTCCTTCGCATGTATATCACCTTTTGACTCCGAATTAAATAGTGGTCGTTGAACATCTATCGTAGTAGCCTTGCTTGCGTAGGATGTAGGTGAATAGAGTCCTGCCATTAGGAGTTCAGATGTGTTCCAATCGGAATTTGACTCCAGGCCTCGCACTACATACACGTGCCCTCCTCAGGGCCAAAGGGTGGCAATGTCTGAAATGAGACTCCGAGGATTCTTATTCGCAAAGTGGATTCTTGAAAAAAGTAAAATGGAAATTGACTTTGGATCATGGTGACCGTTTCGATAAACCACTTTACAGTAAGCACTTTACACATACACACACACGAGTACTACGCAACCGAACAGTGCAAAATCGATGAATGTGGTGGACCTAGAGGACGAAGTTGTTTATCTGCTTTTGGCAGAGGTCCTACTTAAATAGTGAATTCAATTTTCTAGAAATTAATCTAAGTAAAACTGATTTCGCTTTGAACGTTTATTTGCACTTCTATATAAGTGGTGTGGTCGCAAAGCGCGAGGAATGGTGAGGGATGGGATTAATGGGTTTTCAATTTGAATGGAATTGAAAGTTTAGTGAATAGATATAAAGAATGAGTTCGCTTCCACGAAAGATGTTTAAGGAAATTTATTTACGGAATGGAATTATGTTTCGTTTGGAGGTTTGCGAAATGAATGGAAAGCTAACGGATAGGGGCAGTCGCAGTCACAAGAAAGCTAATACTTAACAATAAAAAGATTGCTACCCGTTTGTATGAAATTTTTCAATATGACACTCAAGTAGTCTTGCTAACGTTGTAACCAGAATATATTTCATATCATAAAATACTTTAGTTTGCGAATATTTTATTGAAAGTGTTTTTAATTATTTGATAATATTGAGAAAAACATTGCTTCAAATTAGTAGTAGTACTTGTGAGAGTAGTAGCTTGGGTGGCTTTAACATTGAATCGCTTGCTTCCAATGCATCGTGTACCAGGTTTGCAGCTGCTTGGCGACAAATCGTTTTTAGAAATGAGATTTGATGCCTGCCTGACTATCAGTCCACTCAGCTGTTAATAAGAATCTGAATCAACTCGGGGTAATAATTACGAATGAGTGTGCTGCTAACCACTTCATCCTCCAGTGTTCCGTTGGTCAAGTAACGTGGTAATCCTAACATTACCTGAAGGATCTGGCTCAGTTTGAACTGTTCTACCATCGATTATTATTTATGCTGTAATTTATTATATACTTATTTTAAAGAGGATGCTCAAAACAAAAACCCTATCATTAAAACAATATCAAATCATCAGTTTAAATGAAACGCAAATTAATTAACCAAACAAAACGCTTGCTAAATTACGTTTACACAAATGCAAAGAAAATCGAAAAGTTGGAGTCTGTCGTGAGTTCTGGGTATATGGCGTGAAACACACATCGGTTCTAGCAAAAGAAAAGATAAAAATATCTGTTCAGCGAGAGTATTTAGAGCATTGACATAACGATACAAGGTTACTAATATTCATGTGATTTTAAGTATGGCACATCTTGAAAAGTTAGGGAGACCGTGAAAAAGGAACATCTAATGAAAGTAATTAGCCTCCGATGAAGGACAGAAATTACTTGAAGCATTGATAAATGCATAGAATACGAAGGTAAGTTTCTACCCGTTTCAACTAGTCACAATAAATACTCGACGTCGATAACAAACTTAGCAGGACAATTAGTAAATTTCCTCCAACACAAAAAGTATTCCTAGTCTTCATTTTTTATGTTTAATACTAGTAAATTTCTTGGAATCAATGTACTGAAACGTTTGTGAATCCCTTAAAAATGCAAAAATATTTTTTTTTCTTTAAGAAGGCTACTAGCATATTAGATATAGAAGAACAATACAGGTTCAATAGAAACACAAGGCCCATTTGTTAAAAGCAGCTCAGTATGATATCTCCAGTTAAACTAGAACTTAAAAGGAACGAGCTTCTTGTCTTTCCCACCCTTTATACATTATTCTGAAATTAAATAATCAAAATATATAGTTTAAAACCTTGACATATTTTCAACCTGAAAAACTTGTGGTAATGAATGAACAGTGTAAATTAATCGAAATAAAATTATGCGATAAAATTAAGGACGTTATATTTCGCAAATTCAATTGTATGCATTTATTAAAAACAATCTCCCAGAATACATTCCGCGGAATAGTTTCCACGGAGCAATATAAAATAAAAACTTAAGTGTAAAGTCTTGTGCAAATATCAATTTGAATAAGGATTTTTTGGAAAATGATAGACTGATGATAAAATTTTATACACTTTATCAAAATTGTGGAAATTTATCGTGAAAAATATTTAGAATTGGGGTTTTATGATGAACTTTTGTATTAAGTTCTTAGATTCAAAATAAAAAACCACGTTCAAAATAGTTTAATCCAAAAATCAAACTTGAAAAGACACAAAATATGAGTCAAATATAAAATATCAAAATTAAATTACATTTTTTTCCGCAAATTAGCTGAAACCCTTCTCGGAAGGCAGGTTCCGAAAGCGTTCTTTGAAAAAATTTCCACGGAGAAACTACTAAAATAAACTAAGATCAAGACACAATTTTTGAAATTTTATTCGAAAATTTTTAAAGTGCTTTAAAAAAAATATCGGTGAGTCCCATCAATTTATTGCGTAAAATAATTATTTCAAAATTAGAAATCTATTATTTGTTCAAATATTTAAATATTAACAGCACTTTAAAAAAATTTTGAACAAAATTTCAAAAATTGTGTCTTGACCTTAGTTTATTTTAGTAGTTTCTCCGTGGAATTTGTTTCAAAGAACATTTTCGGAACATTCCTCCCGAGAAGGGTTTCAGCTAAATTACAGGAAAAAAATGTAATTTAATTTTGATATTTTATATTTGACTCATATTTTGTTTTTGATTTCTTATTATGAAATAAATATTTTACCCAATAAATTAAAGGGACTCACTGATATTTTTTAAAAGCTTTGTAATGGTTGAAAATAAAGCAAAGTATATTCCGTTAAAATAAACAAATTATGAGTGTGACAAACTTGCAAAATTGATTGTTTATGAAGGTTTTTTGGATGATATAAATAATTACGCAAAATTGTTTTAAATTAAATTGAAGCAATGGAATTTCGGTCCCAACGATTCAATACTAAAATCATTAAAAGAAATAGAAAAAACCTGTGCAAAGTTACTTTGAATTATTTCTTTATAAACCAACTTTACTAACTGTTTAAAGAAATTGTTAATTTTTGTTTTATTCAAAAAATATACATTCGTGAAAACAATTTCTACTGATAAATATCAAAATGAATATTGTCAAATTTTCTAATAAAAAAGATAAAAAACTATGTGAAATAAAATTCGAAATAAATTGAAAAAATATTTAATTAAAATTATTGTAAAATAATTTCTCTTAAAAATTCGTAAATTTTTTTTTGTGTGGAAATTTTTAAAGAAAGAGGAAATTTCGAAAAACTTCTAAATAATTATTTTTCCGTTGATTTTTTCCTTAGAAAACTTAATACGCGTTACGAATGATTTGCAGGTTTCTTCGGTATTTCAGTTCCAAGATTTATTATTTATCTTCAAATTATTACCCTTTCCTTTCTTTCAATTGGTTAATTACCAGTGGCGGCTCTACCTTTGGGGCTAGTGGGGCTCAGCCCCACCATTTATTGATGAGCCTATTTCAGTGCAAATGTAATAAAATATCATTAAAGATTTCAATATAGTTTTCATAATTTCATTTCATTTCAAAATATAATGTAGCATTTTTTTCGGCCATGCTGTAGTTTACTTTCACATAATCTTCTTGTCACGCACTGTAGAACAATTTAATTTTCTCTTCGACTCGCTTCGTTGTGCCTGCACCGAGTGAAAGCTAAGAGTAAAATTCAAACTTATTTTCTCTTTCACAATTTTCCACCTTTACTATGAGGAAGGGCTACATGAAATAAGCCCCGATTAAGAGAATTTCGATTTGAATGTGTGCGTGAATTCTGTGCTGAAGCGGCGGAAGTGTGCGTATTTGAAATAACATGTTTATAGATAGCGGACGGGCTGATCATATGGAGCCCGTTCAGTGCTTCGACAACGTTTAGTCTTGGCATGGTCTGGATAATATTTTTGAGCAGGCATGAGCAACATTTTTTACGACGGGCCGTTGAATTTATTTATTACTAGTTTTTTCGATTGTTATTGTTGTTTTTGTTGCATTTATTTTAGTAGAGAAATTATTTATTTTGAAAAGGGCGACAGGCCTAAAAGTTGTTTCGTTGCAAGAATTCAAATGTTTTTAAACAATTTTTTACATTCAGAGTGCACTGAACTTTTAATAAAGCTTTAAATGTTATTCAAAACACGATAATAGGAATATATCTTTGATAGTCAGCGAATCTACTTTTGGGGAAACTGATCACTTAAAATCGCTTAACGCTCCACATGTGGTACCTCTTGGGTGGAGTGGAAACTCACATAAGAACTTATATTGGTGATAGAAAAATTCGTACCAGTAGCCCCACCATACTTAACTCCCACGAGCCGCCACTGTTAATTACATCCCCACCTTGCTTGGTTACAATTAAATGCTTTATTGAAGCGATTCGAACACCTACGGATAGCTATTTGCCATGTCCCTATTAATTATTAAAGTCAAGTGAATGGAACTACTCATCAAATCTTCTAAACGTTCCAAAAACTTCCTTTTCCTTTCCTTTTTTGATCGTTTTTTTACATATTTGTTGTATGCAATTATTCAAAATCAAAAACTTTAGGGTTAGGGCGCATATTCGTTGTAGCCTGACTTTGAAATTTTTCGAACAAAATTTCAAAAATTGAAAAGCTTGGTAAACTTAAAGTTTTTAGAATTAATTAATTGAATCGTTTTCAATCATTTTAAAAATATTTTCCAATATTTGAACAAATAAACGATTTCTTATTATGAAATAAATATTTTACGCAACAAATTGAAGGAACTCACTGCTATTTTGAATTGGGAAATAGGCAAAATGAATCAAGAAATAAGAAAAATGAATAGGGAGTTGTGGGTACAAAAAATTTAGACATGATTTTTACAGCTCGCTAAAGAGACTGTAGCTGATGGTGTTACTGAGATTTTCATTTAATTTGGAAGAATAAAACAGGATAAATCTAAAGTACGTCGAACGATTATTTGAGAATCAAAGTTATTTACATAGCTTTTATGTTTTATATGGGACAGATTGGGCTGAAAATGTTCATCGGTTTCACTTGCAGATATTTAATGCTTCGTTTAAATATAGAAAAATTTACTGCAAGCGATTTGTGCCTCACTAAATCGTTGTTTTTTTAAAACCATTTGCAAAAATTTTGAGTAGCTCAAATTATTAATATTTGAGACCAATTATTGTTTAGTTGGTTTTAATATAAAGACCACAACAATTTTTCGAATGGATTTAGAACTACTTTTTATCCACAGAAACTCACTATTTTCGGCGTGTCAACTTTTCAGTAAAAATCATTCAATTTATGCAAATGCTGCACAAGCTTTCAAAAAACTCTATAAATCCTATTTGTGAATTTACTTTGCCATCAAAAAGAATCATCATTTAATCGCAATACCATCCACTCAAATCGTATCCTTTAACTTAAAACACAACATACATATCAATACGTTGCCAACAAATTTTCCTTTAAATACACCCAGTCACCATTCATTTTTCATCCTTAACAATTGAGGAAATCCCTTTAAGTATATAAACGTCACAAATTTCATTTAAAACACGATGTAAACATAAAAAAAGAGGGAAAGTGACTGCCGTGTGATCTAAACAACCCTTCACTAGGAAACTTTGTGAAGAAAAGCACACACTTCACTCCACTGCTACTACACTCAATCCTTTTTTTGCCAATGCTGGCAAGATGGACTTCAAGGACTAAGAAAGGAGGCAGGGTGAAATGCCACTACATCGGATTTGATGGAGGTTATTATTGCTGGAGGCGCGTGCCTTCAAAGCAATGTACACAATGTCCCTGCTTTTTGTATATATTTAAAGAAACGCAATCTGAAATTTCGATTTAAGCAAACAGGATCCAAAAACGGATGCATTCAATATTCACGAATCAAATCGAGTCGTCGGAATGTACCTTTGTAATGTAGGCTTGGTTTGAAATTGTTCTTGGCATTCACGATTGTCGGAAGTTTGAAAAAAATTGGAAAGAGGATATGGGAGATTTTTTGCACATTGTCCAGCGAGCTGAAGGAGCCTTTTTTATCAGGTTTTTTTCTAGGATCAAGGGTCGTCAACACCATAAATATATGTCATTGCAATGTGACGACATCCAAAGTATGTTATAATAATATTTTCTTGTTTTGAAGGACTACAAACCATCGGAACTACAGCCTATACTAGAAATTTTAATTTCTGAAAATGATGGAGACATTTAAGGACATTCGTGTTATTGGCATGATTTTTGGGGCAAACTTACATAGAGTTCGTGGCTTTGGATAGTGTTGGAGTTAAATTTTCATGTATCGGATAAGATTTATGATATTAAGATGTTGAGCAGGATTATAAAATCTATTTGAAATCTAAACTGTAATAAAAATTGGAAGTAAGTAATCTGTGTGTGATTTGGTTTATATTAATGGCATTTGAATTTATTATTTCGAGGCTGGCAATATGTAATACTTAATATGAGCTTTCGGCGGAGCACTGTATCAGCAACAGAGTTAAAGTTGATTTTTCCAAAAACTAGAATTTCAAGGTTTTTTATAAAGGTATATTCCTTGATCTGAAATAGATATTTTTTTTTTAAATTGTTGTAACATGTAACTTTCGATGAAATTAAAATACATGACTGATTAACTTTCAATGCATTTGCAAAAGAAATCAAATGGATTTGAATACATCAAGTAAATACAAAATAACTCTGGAAAACCACTGAATTAACAAATGCGCACTCTTTGAATCAATAGTTCCGTGATTCCACGAGAGGTTCTAGAAAGCGTTATTGGTGGAAAGCACTCTAAGAAAAAGCGATTGAATTTAAATAAGATTTAACGGAAAAGGAGCTTCAGGAAATATTTGGCACCAAAATATATTAATTTGCTTCGTACAAAAAAATGTAAAACAAAATAATTGTGCTTTCGAAGTACATTAGGGAGTCACAACACTTTTCCCGAAATCAAAAATCGACTATATAAGAGTCAAAACCAAACATGAAAATGAATGTGAAGTAAGTTCTGCATCGTCTTGAACAAACTTGAGAATAAGATATCAAATTAACATTATTTTGGGATGCAAAACAGGTAATATGACGATTAGCTTCAAACGAAAACATATTTACTTTAAAATTGACCCTGTACAAATGTTGCACCCTCGATCAGAATTGTAAAAAATTTCACAAATTCTAGTTTACCGCCTTAAGTTCTGGCCTTCATTTCTGCTTCAAATATGATAGTTTCTAAAATTATTTGAAAGCCAGGTTTTTATTAACAAACTTCTCAAAGTGAAGGCTATTATTTAGCTTTGCTTGGCTGTTTCATAAAAACAAACATTCCTCCATGCTGTTAAAATTAAAAACGTTATATTCGACCTAAGTGAAAATGTGATCCCTTACAAACAAACTTTCTTCAGCACCATTTTAATCCTGTTGTTATCATGCGACAGCATCTGGGTCCCAAAATAACATTCGTTCATGACTGCATTCTCCAATAATTGAAGAAAGCATAATAAATTCAGCCTTCATTCAAAACGAATTCAACAATTCTTTATCAGACGAACCAGTCGCATTTACAAAGTTTTATCAATCTTAACATGTCGCCAGGACTTTTCAATTTTCCTCTCCATTTTTCAATTTATCAGGGTGGTTTGGTTGATGATGATGACGACGGGTACGGTTACTGGTCGTCGTTTCCATCTCTCTCACATTCAAAATCCGAAATCCAGAATCCTTTCATCAAACCGACCTTTTACACTGCCATTCAAATTCAATTGAAATCAAAGGAGTCGCCGATGGGAAATGATGATTGTGCGGCCATCATGATAATGGCGCTGCCTTGAAGCGGGAATGGCGCAAGTCCTTCCTTCGCTTCTTGCAAATAAATTTGGTGGTTCGTGGGTGGGTGTGTAGATTGCGTGCATTCGTTTTTTAAGGTCCAAAGTATTTCATGAGTGGCCTAGAAAGAATGAGCATTTTCAAGAACTAACGGATCAAAACTGAACTTCCCTACGTTCGTTCGTACGTCGACTTTTTTGAATTTCCAACTTGGTTCGTTATCCAAAGCCACCTCGGTTGAATGTACTCGCAGTTGAGTGCGGGCTCCAAACGAATGTTAAATTTCTTTTGAAATTTCATTTTTTTGTGTGTCGGGGACGTTTTCACCATTGGAAAGTCATTGAAGGGGATAAAAGACAGCTTTGTTCAGGTCTATGATTACAATCAAACTAGTTAGCTTAATGCGATTCGGTAATAATAAGAAGAGTCAACATCGACATCGTTTCGTCCTTTTGTTGTGTTTATCTTTGTCTTGTGTTTTTGCTGGCATCTAAAATTACAGAAGAGTTTGAATCCCTCTTGACATCATAGCAAGCAAAGAGTGTGGTGTGTGTACAGACATTGCTTTGGAAAATGTTTGAACTGATCGGGATATTTTATAAATGGAGGCAGTTGATTTACTCAGTGGGGCATATGAGGATATTTTATATGGGAACATATCATTCTAGAAGAAATATTGTACGGAGCGGCAAGAAAGACATACAGTTTATCATCAAATTGATGAAATTTAGTTGAATTATATACTGAAAGCTTCTTCTGTAGCCATTAACACAAATTTCTTCCAATTCATGCTTCTCATTCTTTGAATAATTAAACTTCTGCACGTTATGGAACATCCTTTCAACATTTTGAAGCGAACAACTCATTCTGTTTCGGATAATATTCTTATTGGTCTTCTTCTTAATCTTCTTGACCCATATATAGGTTTACAAAGTGGATACTGACAACAATCAAGACGACCATGTTCAACTCTTCCTGGGCGCTCTGATTCACTCTAAGCAAAGTATTTTGTGCAAGTGAGTGAATGATAGCTAAATTTGACCCCGGCTCATAGCTTTTAGGCCCACTCTCCAAGTCTGAACGCAGCCCGGCAGGACACTGTTCCAAAGTAGCATTGATGATGGAAATACAGTAATGATGCTGATGATCAGCCAACTCTTGCCCCCTGACCCAATCTATTATGCTGGTCGGCAAACATACCCTCTTTTCCGTATTGTTAACTAAATAAATCGATGGACACGTTGAGTGGTGGCAAACATTCTTATGTTCACGTCGCGTCGAATTGGAAGGAGGGGCAAGGATTGGTTGGTTCATTTCCTTTTTGGGACACTTGGCTTCGATGAAGGGTTAAAGCATTCCTTCACTGTTGTCCTTTTTCTTTTGGACTTTCAGTCCCCAAGAGGGTTTTTGAGTAAAATATGTTCCAAATCGAATGAAATGTGTTCGAGCGAGTGTAAATTAATATTAGGTATATGAGAAAGGGTGACTTCAGCTGGCTTCAAGATTCCGAGTGAAGTGGGGTTGTAATCTGAAGAATGTGTTCTGAAAGCGTGTTTATAGTGTTGATGGTATTCGGGGGGCTTGGATTAAATTCAACATTATTTTGTTATTAACTCTAATTGAGGTTGCATGATTTGCCATGGAGTGATATGAGTTTTAAAATCTAGCAAATTAAAATATATCGTCGATATAATTTATTAGAATAAATTTTTTTTAAGAAAATAAACGCGAACCATGCAATTAAATCAATAAAAAAAAGCAGACGTACTATCATTTATTGATAATAATTGGTATGGTATGGCAAATACGTTTGTGCGATGTTTCTCTCCTAAAAATAAAGTTTTACTCAGAGAAAATGCTTGATATCGTTTTCATTTTTGAATTGAAAGCACATATTATAAAAGCAAAAAGCAGCCACTATAAATCCTGAATAAACTCCATATAATATCATTTGTTATTTGTTGTTTCGCTTTCTATTGATGCGGCCCACTTTCTAAGCTGTTGTTACCTTGGAATAAGGCATAGAGCAGCAGCTTTTAATTTTTCATCGGGGGTTCCTAACGCCATGACGAAAACAAAAGTAACATCCGAGATAGAAACCCTTAGAATAAAGCAATCGGGTGTAGGTCACCATATGAAATCTTTTATTAAAAATGATAATAATTGCTACATTGTTAAAGAGAAGCACTTTTTTGCTGGTATGAAACATCAATGATTTTTAAAAAATTTGTAAAGAAGAAAAAGTCGATAAAGTTTGAAAAATATAATCTAAATAGGTAAAGTTTTACTGAAATGAAAAATGAAAATATCTTATTATAGAAAAATGCCGGGAGTATCGTTTTATTGAATCCAGTTGTTTCTCTGTGGAAGCTCCTAAATATTGTTAAAAAGTGGGAAATGCCGTTTGGAATCTTGAATGTTCTACAACTTCGTCCTTGAAAAGTAAACCATAGGAACAAAATCATTATCAACTTTTTCGATTGATCCGAATTTACGTAAAAAAATCTATCTTTTATTGAAGTCTACTTCTCGTACATGTATCATCATATTTTTGAAATTTTGTCTAACTTTAATTTAGAAAAAGTTTCTGATTCTAAAAAAATCCATTTCAAAGTTATTCGTTTCTCAAAACCATGGTGTATCTTTTTTGCTAGAACACGTACAACACAAGAAATTCAAGGAACATTATTTTAAACTTTCCATTCTTTCGATTTATAAGTTTTAAGTAGTGGTAGTTATTTTTGAAGTAAGGGCACTAGTTTGTAAGTGTGACAGCAAAAAAATGTAATTAAAGCAGCTGCAGTTGATAAAAGAAGCTATGCTGGTTGTATTTATCTTATTTTGATAGAAATAATCTTTTTGAGTTTCAAAATCATGTGTGAGTATGATTTATTTTACTTAAAGGATTTAGGTACCAAAAAATGATTACTTAAACCATTTTTTTTGGCTTAAACAATTCTTTAGACTCTCCTGCATCTAAGGTGATGTTCAAAATTATTTTTTGACCACTGAAGGTACCAGACAAATATTGAAGTAAGGTTTCCATGCGTCAGTAAGCGAATGATGAAATTGATGAAAACTATTAGGTACATGTTTTGTATTTTTTATGATTATTCCTATGTTTCGAACAATCAATCGTCTTAAGTTTTAACTTCACAAAGAACAGAGAGAAAAACTAAAATTATTAAAAAAAATTCTTCATGTTTTAAGCTACTGCCATCTGAAAATTACTAACGCTAGTTGAATATCTTCAGCTTCAAACGTTTAAACTATATTGTCCAAGACACTGCCTTAAACTTCAATAAATTTTAATAAACAATTTCAGAGAAAAGCGCACAAAAACAGGGAAAACAGAGAGGTTTTCCCTGTAGATCTGTTCGGTTCCTAATTCCCTTAAAAGGTAGCATCCATTAAATATGTAACAGTTATTTTCGAAATTTTCGGTTGTCTCTTTTCCTTTGTAAGGTTTCGAAAGATTTTGGCGAAAGCCTCCCGCTTTCTTGTGTAAAATTGTACGCATTTAATTAATAATAATACATCAAAAATTTATTATGTATTGGATGCTGCAAGTGAAAATGAGGAATTAGTTAAAGTATTTTGAATTTTCCACCAAAATTTTGAACCAATCATATATCAAGTGCCAAAATTGTTTTTTATATAAAACAATTAATATAACAAAAAGGAATCTTGCATAAGGAAATCGTTGGGTCTCATCTATCTCTCATTTGCTCAAAGTCACTAAGAAAACCTTATGTAATTAACGTGCGCTCCCAACTGAGAGAATGTGAATAGATTTTCATCGACTATAATAAATTGAATTTTGATGAATTGATTTTGACAGCATTGCACGCGAATAAAAATTTAAAATCATAAACAGTACTAGACTTAACAAAACTGACAGAATCAGACAGAAACTTATTACTTTCAATAACATGAAAAAATTGTTTGCATGGCCTAAACCTTTTATTTAAGAGAATTCAATTTGGTTCAATCAATGATCAAAAGAAAGACACCTAATATGGATCATCCGTATATCAAAGTGACCTGGATTTCGTATAAAGATTGCCTCCGGAAGTCCGAAAGATTAAATATTCTATACTCCAAATGTAAAGATGTTCCAGGATCTAAAATTTTACTCACTTAATGTTGAGATAATATTCAAAGAATCCTGACTGTAGTTTTAATCTGAGATAACCTAATCAAATACTCAAGTAATAAAAATCAGTACAACTTTTCATTGAAGATCATCATTTTATATTTTCTTTTTAAATCGCATTATTTATGTACACATAAATAAAATGAATTTACTCTTATCTATAACTGACTTAAAACATATGGAAATACATATGCATATGTTTTGCATAAATGCGTTTCTCTTTAACGTACAGAAAACGCCAAAAAAATATACACGCAAACAAAAAGCTTAAAACATTGAAAAATTCACATAAATAAATTCTATCTTTCATCGTTGCATCATTGCCTGATATGAAGTCATTCAATTCTTAAATCAGAAAATGGTTTTGTATATGTGTGTACTTACATGTTAAACATTAGCCTATGGACGAATACTGCACAACAACTCACACTTAATTTTTATTTTCGATTAATTTACTTCACATTCAATATTCATCGTTTTTTACAGTATATACTTTTTGAATACACTTTAACACCATTATTTTTAAAATATTTTAATTCAGTATTTGGGCAGAAAAGAAATAATTCTTTTCGGAAAATTTGAATGAAAATATATAATGGCGGCAAATTCGATCTAAAATATAAATCAATCAAAAATTCAATGAAACGAAACTGGAAACTAAATTTTATAACAAATTGTTTCAAATTATGTTGGTGAGTTAACAAAAAAATTTCTAGTTGATATGCTGAATTATTTGTTGATCATCAGAACAAAAAGACCGACAAATTCAAATTCGTTTTCCAACATTCTGATGAGCAATTCATTCCATTCAATAGTTTTATAACCAAGAACTTTGTAAACGTATTTCGAGCTGCTTTAGTTTATATAGATATTTATAAATACACTAAACATATGATAATTCGGCATATGTTTGAAGATTCGGGATAATTTATTGAATTGATAAATTCGTTTTTAGTGTTGTTTCTTTGCTTAAATTAATCTGTTTGTGTTTTCTTAAAATTAATTTGATATTTTTTTTTAATATAGTACGGTACAATTTTATCTTTTGGTTTTATTGGATATTGTTTATTCCGAAAGTGTATTTTGCAAGGCTGCTTCTGAAAAAAAATTCTGTAATTTTATTTACCGCATTGATCAGAAATTTCACTGCATTTCAGCGTTAAGTGGAAATTCTAATTGGCCTTAATTTGGGGATTCTGATTATTCCAGCTAAATACCACTTTCACTTTCTCAATTCACATATTTCAAATTCATATTACTATCGTTACTATTTTTAGTATTTGGCTTATACTCCATCGACGGCATTGAAAGAATACTTCGGGCGTAATCATTGAGACACCAAGAAGCTGATGGTCATTCGGGCTTCATCAACATCGACTGGTGGTAATGCGGATGGTAAAGTGGCGACATTGGACTAACATTGTTGGGGGTTGTGCTGCCACCATCTGAACTATCGCCGGTGTTTCTGCTCATATCGTTGTTGAAGGATGTATTCAGTGTGGTAAGATTTGTCGGCGTCAAGTTTGGTAGACAGAACATACTGTTCGTACTGTTGGGTGTACTTGTTGGACTCTCCAGCGAGCTAGGTGGATTGATTCGCTTCTCCTTCTGACGACGATTGCAGAACCACACGCGAATCACTTCCTTGTCCATGTGCAGTTGTTCGGCTAGCAATGAGATTTCTTCACTAGTGGGTTTTGGATTAATCATAAAAGCTTTTTCAAGAGCACCTCGGATGGTTGTTTCGATTGAGGTGCGTTTTTTCCTTCGGCGGACTATTGCTTCGGCAGCGGATAAAGTGTTGGAGAGAGTAGTGATGCCAAATATGCTGGAAGAAATGAGAAGAGAGTTTATATAGAGATTCTTTCGAAATGAATTCAGGTGTTGAAGCCAAATTTTACTAGCTAGTAAAAAAGATCGTCTGTAAGATTCTGTTCTGCTTTCATTTGAATGATGGATGGTTCATCTAAGGAATTTTCTTGAGAAACGTTTTCGAAAAATGTAGGAAAATTAATCCGAAATTTCGATATATAACTTCGGTAAAAATATAATTAAATATTTTAAGGAAAAAAATTGACTTCCTAGCATCTAAAAAAGTTGTCTCCAAAAATTTCATTTAAAAGTGTTCAAATGTAAAAACTTTTTCTTCGAAGTTCATTTAAAAGATAAAATATAGATGCAATTTGTTTTGTTCAAATTTCTGCTCAACTTCAAAAAGGAACATTTTTCATAAAGTAAAAATTTCGGTGAAATAATGCGCGTATTTAGAAAATGTTAAAACAATATCACGAATAAAACTATGAAAAGTGTTTTTCTAAGCCATTTCAGCTAAAATATGTAAAGTGTTAATTAAAATAAATTACCCTCCAGGTTTTGTGGCACTTGTGTCGGCATCCTCCAACCATTTTTGCAGCAACGGCTTCAGCTTGCACATGTTTTTGAAACTAAGATTCAACGCCTCGAAACGCGATATGGTGGTTTGGGAAAAATCATTTCCATACAATTTTCCCATTGCCAGCCCAACATCTCCTTGCGTGAAGCCCAATTTAATCCTGCGCTGCTTGAAAGTTTTTGCGAACTGTTCCAGCTCCTCTAAGTGTGGCGTTTGTTCAGGTGACGCGTCCAAGGATCGGCCATCGGCTAAATGTTTATTAGGATGTGGTGATCGCAAATCTGATCCTGGCGTTGATGGTGTTAAAAGGCCAGTCGTATTAAAATTCGGAGGGTTTGGAGGAGTAGTTTGAGTGTGCGCTAGCATTGAAACAGGGGTGGTGGTGTGACTGGCCGAACTGGGCGACGGACTGTGCATTGGGGAACTTCGTACTGGGGTTGATGAGTTCTGCATTTTGAGCTGGTGCTGTTTTTGCAGTGCATGAAATTGTTGAGTAGCCTGCGCAAGTGCTTGAAAAGGATTTTGTAGCATTGAAAATTGTGGCGAGGCAACGTTGATTGGATCGATACTGCTATTTACATGAGCGTTGCTGGTGTCACGCACAATTTTCAAAAATGCCTGTTGCAGCTCATGTGGACTCATTCCGTTCAGTTGTCCTTGAAGAATCAGCGATGCGAATGGATTCTGGAAGGCTGCTAAAGCGGCCATTGGACTGGTAGCCGGTGAGTTTGGTAGCTTGCTTTCATTTTGAAATAAATTTTGTCGTTTCCCATGCTTGGGTGATTTGTTGGCGGGAGGTGTTGACGATCTTTTGGATACACTATTTGCGAGGTTGAGGACATTTTCTGTTGTTGTGGTTTTGATATCGTTTTTGTGCTCAAACGGTGGAGTGATAGGCCGTTCTCTATCACTAAACTCATCGCAACTATCTATTGCAGCTGTAACGAAAAAGAAAGTCGATTTAATTGTATGCGGAATATATGAAGGTTGATTATTGCAATATGGCTTCAAAGACCATCAAATTTACAGTGATTGGGTTTGCACTTTTGCAAAACTAAACTAAACATTGAAACATCAAAGACCAGAAAAATAAGAAATGCATCCACCGGTGCATATTCTACCAAAAGCAAATAAATTCTGCATGTCTCAGCTCTTGCCCACAAGAAAAATCTCTTCAAAATTTGATTGTAAAATGATTTTCCATCAAATTTTCTCTACTGTGAAAATTGCAAGAACAACTCTTCGGTCACAAGTTATCGTTATCCTACCGGTTTACAGTCAGCTTGTCCCAATAATAGAATAAAAGTCCATGCCAGTGAGAGGAGAGGAGGGTGGCTACTTTGTGAATGGCATAAACGAGAATTTTCATTCAACCCCGATAATTTGATTTTGGTCAGAAGTGAAATTCAATGCAGACATCGAGTATAAAAGCGAGGCTCTCTTCTTGAGCCTGTGATGTCTTCCATATTACTCATACAAATATCCGAAGGGTTATATGTACTGTTGCAAAATCCAGACGACAAGGCGAGCAAAGAAAGCAGAATGGGTACAGTGGAGAGACAGGAACATTTTTCTTGTAAAAGGAAAGGCAAATTTTATTCAATCTTCCAGCTGACTGGACATTCTGGGCTTATCAACATGTCCGCAACATTGGCCAAGTCAAGTCAAGGATAATGCCAAAGTGGATTCATCCGTGCACAATAAGAAAATAAATAAAATTGGATAAAATAGCATGGAAAACGGAGACATACACACACAGGCAAACATAATGGAAAATGGACATGAAACATTTAGTGGTTAGTTCATGGGTTTAAATTTAAATGAAATAGGGAAGTAGAAGGACTTGTTCATGAATGTGTGGGAATATGGAAGCCAATTTCAGAGGCTAGATCTCAACAACATACTAAGAAACAAGGACAAAAATTGACCTTCCTACAAGTCGTTGAAAAGCTGTTGATATGCCTCATCATAAAAGTCAACATTTTGGAAAGCCATTTCAATATTACGAAAGCCAGATGCACTTCCATGTAAAGATTTTATGATAGAAATTTCTTTGAGAATATCGGCTATATTGTGAAGAAGAGTGCTGAATGTTTCATAAACAGGACAAATATGAATTTCTCAGCATTTTAAATTCAATTACCAAATTAGTGGAGATTTTCTTCGCGATGGTGTTAACCTGGAAGGATTGGTTAGTAATAAGCAACTTTTCTGTTCGGATCACTTGTGGTCAATCGTGTGAAACAGAGAATGTTTTAAGCGATTCTCAGAGTGTTATATAAATGAAAATAATATTTGTTTCTTGACCTCTAACAATTTTGTTTTTTATTAAGGAGGACATTTATCAACACAATAACAACTCTATCCCTTGATTTCAAAGAATCATCTTCGAATATGTTCAGTTATTTTATTCCTTATTGTATAGGCAAGTGAGCTGATGGTTATTTATATTTTAAAAATGATGAGACACAATAATGACTGCAAGCATAAAAAATCGCATATTCTAATAAATCACAGTAGAAACAGACTAGCTGTTCATTCTGTGTAGGTTTGACATAATTGATGGTTATCAAAACACGATAATTAACCAGCTAATAAATATTCACTTATAAAATCACCCCAAATACAACCCTTCAAAACATCCACCTATCATTAGAAAATCACCCTCTTAATATGTAAAAATTCTATAATACTTCTACGCGTAACCATAAAGACAGCACCCCTATTCCCTATCCATATTCAAATAGCGACACCCTTTCCTTCGTTCCAATAACAAAAAAATTGTAGGCAAAGCATTAAACAAGATGACATCAAACGTGTGCGATTACACGGCAATTGGCTACCTTTCAATTCAGGTGTAAAACCACTTGAAGTGTATTTGAAAACCGCTTAAAAAATTTATTTAAATTTCATGCTATTATGCAACACTTCTCAACACTCTATTGTGACAAGTGCCGTTGAGGGATTTAAATAAACTCAAAGAAAGGGAGCTACGCTGTGTTTTTTTTGATGACGGGAAAGGGTTGTGTGATATTGATGGTAAATTGAAGTGTGCATTTTGATGTTCAAAAAAATTCCTTTATGGCATTGTGTACGCAAGCATATGTGTATGTAAGTACCTGAAGAATTAGGAGTTGTGTTGAAGTGCGACATGGTAAACTGCGTATTTTATTTAAATTATTGGTTAAGCCTTTTCGTATTCAAAAGTGATTTAGTACAGATTAAAGGGTTAGGGTTAATTGAATTTGAAATATGAGACTTTAATCTTTTGAGGAAGAGGCCAGAATTGGTTGATTTTCAGATTATTGATGAAAAGGAGTACAGAATCAAATTTGTTTTCAACTGATGAAATCGAAGTCAAATTGGATTTTGTTTCGCGAAGACGAGTAATTATTATTACTGAATTCTTATAGTAAAAGTAGAGATGCTGCATTATATTGAAATTTGTTTTAGTTTCAAAATTAATAAACAATTTTTAAATATTAATTTCTTGGATTGCTTGGAAAAAAGTCATGGTAGCATGTTGGTATAACAAATCATAAAAAAAACAAGCCGCGAGGTGCGACCCTTGAGGTGCACACGTTCAACTTTCCAGTAATATCTACATAAATATTAAAAATATTAAACACAAAAGTATTTATGAAAATAAAGCTACTTTTAATAATAACAACGAGAGGTACTCATTATAGAAATTGGAATGAGTTAATATTAAACGTATAATCTACGGGAGCGTCCATTGATTATGTAAGGATTTTGGTGTGTGTGTGTCGGGGGAGGGTGATTGAATATTCACGTGAATCCATCGAGGAGGGCAGTTTTGAAAGCCTTTTCTACGTTATTTTTTATTTTCATATCGATGCTTGAATGATTGCAGTTTTTGTTATTACGCCCACTGAAGAAATTTTCTCGCGAGAGAATTTGTATTTTTTTACGATTTTACATCAATGAGACTAATAATTATTTCTTATTTTCAGTTGATCTTGAAAAACATTGAAAATGCAGTCAATAATCAGTTTAATTGCATGTTAAAAGTAAAATGTTTTACACATAATGATGGAGGAAATAATTGAAATCTTACGAACATTAAAAAATAAATCGACTAAAAACTACTATTTTTTATTTGATGTAAGCTTTTTAAACCATATGATCTTGCAAAGTATTGACTATAAAACATTTTACCATTCAAAGCGTTTTACACATAATGATGGAGGAAGTAAAAGTAGAAATGCAAATTTGATTGAAATTTTGCTGGTTTCCAAAATTTAAACAGTTTTTTTTGTTGATGAATGATTTTTTATTTTTTATTTAGTTTTTTTCCTTTAGAATCATGAAAAAAGTTTTTTGCTGGTTCCTCTTCAAAAACTGATAAACATTATAAACTTTATAAAAATTCATTACTGAGTTGTGCAAATCAGGTTAAAAATTTATTTTTTATGAAAAAATTCGAATTTTTTGCAAGTTTTTTCATTAAATTAAAACACGGCTCCAACGACTTTTTAATGGGCTTGAAAACATCACAAAAATGTTAACACACGTTGATTGACACCTCAATGATGCAAATATTATATTTGGTTCGTGAGATATAGTGAATGATAGAATTGACCTTGAAAATCATGATGACTTTTAATGATTTTTTATTTTTAATTTAATTTTCTACGTAATAATGGCAAAAAGTTTTGCTGTTTTTTTACAAAAACTATTTGGAGTAGATTTTTTTTATAAACATTGATTATTGTGTTTTGCAAATTAGGTTAAAATTTTATTGTTTAAGGAAAGAAACCTAATTTTTGCACTTTTTTTAATAAATTAAAAAAAACGGCTCCAATGATTTTTTTAAAAATTTGATAGAATCATACAAATGTCAATACGCGTCGATTGAAACCTTAAACATGTTAATTATATCTTTGATTCGCGAGATATAGCGCATGACAGAAATGACCTTCAAAAGGTCAAAACAATAAACCCCCCGACCGAAGTGTCCCAAAAACTAATCAGCTCTTAAGATTGCAAAGACGCTTCGATTGTCGATACGACTTTGTTTACGTGAGTTATGCTCGTAGAAAACTGTCCACGAACGCACGTACGTACACACACATACATCTCCCTTTCTAAAAACACTCTATATATACTCTATAGACCTTAAAAGTGAATAAATGTTGAAAATTTCAATTTCGATTTTCGAGGCGATTACATATACTGGAAAGTTAATTAATAAAGACGAAAAACTAATTTTTCTGAATTTTCTTCAATTAAAATTTTTTTTTGAATAAGATCTTGCTCAACAAACAGATCAATTATGTGTAAGTTCCACACTTATTTTGTTGATCTTTAATGATTTTTTTGTTATTAAATATTTGAACTTTATTGATAAATTTGCTCCCAAATAAAACTGTTTGGATATATTTTATGAATTAATTTTAATCCGAAAGTTTTTCTATAAATTTTTCTACAACCCTTAATAATCCGAAAGTTTTGATGATGCTTTGAGTGTTGAAAATATTTTAATGATTTATTTCGAAGCTATGCTATGCTTTTTGCAGAAATTAAGACAATATTTTTCCAGTTATATTTGAAAATTTTTTCATATTTTCTCGTTTATTCTTTTAAGCATAATCATGCATTTTTCAGTAATGCGTTTTCGAGACATATTTTTCAGTTTATATCTACAATATATTGCATTTTAGAAATAATTTTCATGATGAAAATACTCGTGATCGCATTGCTGTCATATTGATGACAATGAGTTTGATGACAGATTAAAGTTTTTAAAAGCATTAAGGATAACGAATATGTTTTTCAATGCCCCAATGTAGATATAAATATAGCAAATTTCATCAGATTCCTCGTACAATACAGCGAATCATTACAAGATTGATCAATTCATAACTAAAATATGTTTTCAATTATTGTTTTGCTAGAAGAATTGCGATCTGTCGAAGTTCAAGCCAACCAACTACTTTAACTATTTCCTGCTGGGTAACGAAGCCCTTTACCATGTAATTATCACCTTAAGTAAACTAAATATGAAGTAGCATTTCTCACCATTAACATTTAATTTCTTAGAAAAAATCATCTTAAGACGAATGTTCGTTCAAAAGGCATAAGTCAAATATCATATGGTGAGCTGTACAACCCCCTGTTGTTTACTGGAAACCTAACCAGTCGCCAATCAGCCCTTCAGCTTCATCATACAAAAGCAATTCTGTCTCCATCCCAAACTGAAGCCAATCAAAACTCAACCCTAATACACCATAAAAACATCAAAATCATAAAAAACAACTTTAAAAATCAGTGTAAGGGTTATTATACCAACATGCTACCCTTGTATTTTGGAACTATTCTCTTTCTCGCGTCGATTTTCCATACTAGTCACCCCGTTATAGCGTCACCGATGCATAACCCTTGCAAATCATCGCTACAAAAATTCATTCCGACTGCATGCATGCACACACACACACACATTCGTTCAAAACAAAAAGGATAATATTAGAATAGAAAATCTGTGATGTCATCTTGTTACTCTTTTTTAAGCAACAGCAGCGATTATCAAGGGTGAAGTGTATAGAATGGAAATTGCAATGAAAATAATAATCACCGGGCCGAATTGATAAATTATGGATATATATGCGATAAAATTATGTATTGTAATCGGTATCAGTGTACGTTACTCTACTACATATATCAGGATCCATGACAGAATGGAAATTTCCCGATATTATCCTTGAGAGCTGGCATGATGATATCGGCCACCCCATACATATTGGATAACGCGATACGGGGTTGAAAATGAAAATGCAAAGGGTTCAAAACTACTATGTATATTCACGATTGCCGGTTGCATCGCTGTCCAATGGTGTAGCAGATGTCCTAAATTTGTTCGATGCTAAATAAGATACGTATTACGAATCGAATCCGTTGAAAGTTTCCTTGCATACTTTACAATGAGTTCAGTAACAAACGCCATTTTATTTTCTTTAAAAAAACTCAACCAACAACGGCCCACTGAAATTTTTGAGGATGTTTTAACGAAAATCAAGGTTGAAGGGGTGTAATAAAGTAGTCGCCTGTTTGTGGTACGATTGCGTATCAATCAATTTTTGACACAGGATCATGGTCAGCCTAATAAACGGAAAGTTAGATTTATGGGAATAAGTTTGATTCTAATATATGAGTGATTAACAATAGGGCTAGGTGCATTGTTTATATGACCCGTATCTAGTCACTGGAAAAGGCTAAGGGTTAGTTTTGGTGAAACACAGCATCTGTGTAGAAAATTTGTTTGAAATTTCGTCAGTTATTTATGTGATGATGATATGATCAATCAAATTATTGGCACAATGAACGAAAGGGTTAACTGATTAAACATGATTACACCATAATTTATTTCAGTGAACAGTTCTAGGTTTATCTGTGAAAGTATCAGCTGTTCTGAAGGCAGGTGTTGAAGGATTCTTCTAATCGTCTAGTCCTCAAATTTAGTAATTATATATGTTAATATTATCAAAAATATTTGAATTTGGTTTCAGTAAAACACTGACATTCATTCAATCAAAAAGCTGATGAGCAGTTCGATCAACATTTCTAGTGCAATCATGATGCAAAATATTTTATTCTGCATAATTATTCATAAGATAATTTTTTAGAGATCAGGCATTAAAAATTAGATTCACTCCAGTTAAATGTGTTTGGCAAATGATTCTTTAGAACAATTAAATCTTTCTTCCGTGAAAAATGTAAACATATCCTACTGGATATGGACCCATAGTTACTCTACCTTAAATAATTCCAGATGCATATTTTCGTGAGACATCGAAAAGGTTTTCTATTCAAATTCAATGACAATTTTTTCTGAATTAATAAATTTTTCCTGGAGTTTTTAGGCTTTACTTTCGTGTTAGTTAGCGTGCTTTTGAATTTTTTGTTTTTATTGTCTTTATTCGGTTCCCAAGAATCTTTCTTTAACTGTTCGTACAATTTCTTTTCATTTATACTTTCAATTCATCATTTCGAACTATGCAATAGCTAAATCAACATTTTTGGGATAAATTTTTCATCGTAAACGCATCACAGATTAATGTTGATTAATCTTTATTTTTTTCGAGTAAATGTTCACCTGTCCCCCCTCTCATTTGATTGCCTTTACATTTTCTAAACATGCCAGCCCCAAAAATCGTTTCTATGCAATAATAAGCATGAAGACAAATATGTTTTTGCCAATTGAGCTAGTTTCATCATCCGTAAGGTATTATGAAACATATGATATTGTGAGTCGTGGAAATTCATCATGATACATTTTTTATTTTTGAACAAGTCATCGTTTCATTTAGCACATCATGATGGATAAACTTAACAACTAACCACAGAAAAATGTTCACTACTTTTGAGACATGTTTTTTGCTTCACCTTTTAGTCCTTGTTAAAAAGTTTCAGTCAAAATTGCAGTCTTTCTAAATACTTGCAAAATTATGCCAATCCTTATTAAGTATAATTAGCTTCGCTCGCATTTTCTGCTAAATTTATTCCAAATAACCAATTGCAATTGAATAGATTTCAGGACAGTTCACCGATCGCTTCAAGTTCATTCAACAGGAAAACGTACGCTTGTCTCGTGTCTGACGCAAGAATCTCGTCCTCATCTTGCGTTGTCTTCGCATTATCTACCAAATCCTTTTCTCGAGTCCAACCACAATAAATTTTAGAATTATCGTTGCACAACCCTTTCGCTTGTAACCCTTTCACCATGAAAGGATGTCTCACTATTCGAAGAGTATTATCTCTAAAGGATGGGGTTTGACTGTCATATTAGCAGCAGATTCGTTGACGCTTGCCATGAGTATGTATTCCTGCAGCCAAGTATCTACATATCTGTATATGAGTATACATATATCTAACAGATTTTTCCAACTGCCGTTCCTCTTATAATGCTCTTGGCTTCTAAACTCTTAAATGGTTTAATCGTTGACGTGTGTTATGACAAAAGAACTAAAGCAGATTAAGGACATTTTTTCGGAACAATCCTGTAGTTGGGCTCGAGTTCTATGTCGTTTTTTAAGTAAATTTTCCCTGGCAATACGTTCAGCATACGATAGTTATAGTCTTTGTTATGGTAAAGATGCAGATAGTGAAACAAGGATGATAGACTAAAAGACCGCTTAGGGAACTCAAAACTTACCTGGTGAGCGAAGAGGAGGCGATGATGGTGGTGATTTTGATAGTCGACCGATGTCTGGAAAAGGCAAAGAAACGACACAAAAGGTGAAAAAAAGAAAAAATTCGGAATTAGAATAAATGAATGCATTTTGTCTAGTCATGATTATTTAGATTTGTATTATGGTGGAATTTAGTGGTGCATTAAGATAAAATATAACAAAATCAATCAGGATGACGCTGTGATTCTATTTGAGTTGCTTTGTGAAAATGGATGCTTCAAGTTTTTTTGCTAGAAAGGGGATTAAAATCATCTCAACTGATATTATGTTATTGGCTACAATGTTTTGTTCCACTTTGTAATAAGTGTGATTCTTTTCATTTGTTACATCAAGTTTTGAGGAATTGTTCGAACATCAACTCATCTCTCATCAACTTATTTTTTTTTGTAACAGATATGAAATGTATAGATGGGCTTAGCATTGTTATGAATTTTAAGCTTTTTATAGTGATTGGCTGATAAATTAAGTATGATGAATCAATATCAAAATGATCTACTAAATTTTCCAAGTTGATGACCATTGAACAGCAGAAAACAGACGATGCAATAAATTTGCTAAACATTCCAATAAATTTCTGCACCTTTTCCATTGTTCGTCTTCTACTATGACTGCTCCTATTTTATTGTTTGTTTTAACCACCACCTGCCGGGCGTTCAATCATTTATCAAATCCAAACACTAAGCCATAATCTCTAAAATACCGTATCGTGTTACAATTTTCCTTAACTACACACTAAACAGATATTCAAATTTCCTGCTGTGGAATGCATGGTTTCCTATTCTCAAGCATGTACAAGTTTTACCTGAATTCTATACGATCTCACCTCAATCTTAGATCAAGTGTCCCTTTTTGCATTTTCACATATTTTTCTTCCAATTTTTTTTTATCAAAAGATACGACAAGGACTGGTGTTTTTTGTTCGTCTATCCTTAAAGGAGGAAAAGATGATCAGCATAATAACGTTTCAAAGGGAGCAATGAATATTCAAAAGATAAAACTTGTCATTAGTACGTATTTATTTTTGTTCGGTGATTTGTAAATTTTGTGTCATTTTTTGGGTCGTTTCTTTAGGAAACTATTTTTATTGAGTATTTCTTTTAAATTGTTTTTGCCTTGTGTCTTGTATTTTATTTCTAGAAACTGAATGGAACGCCCGATAAAAAATATCAACAACAAAATATCATAATATCCGACATTTTAAAGATTAGAAGAAATTAGAATGAGAAAATCGCAAAATTTATTTTTAGAGAAAAATATGATAAGACTTATTATTTGGGAACAATTGCTTGGTTAGGAAAAAATTTATTGTTTGGAATCGATGAAATTAGTAGACTTTAAATACTTATTGTGGAAAATATAACTCATAAAATGATGCTTCTCTACTCGTTTGTGGAAACATACGATACGAATGGATTTTTTTTTGTTTCATTCATTTGTAATGATGGATGTAATTATTTCAAAAGAATCCAATTTGCTCGCAAAAGCTCTTCGAAATATTAATGTTGAAGAATTTAAAATATTCTACTGAAAAGTTCTAAAGATTATATTTTATTCCGCAAATCCCATTCGAATTGATAAATTACACAGGCTTCACAGTTTATACTGTTCTGCATCACATGATAATCTTCACATTATCAGCTCATGAAAATAAATCTCATCCATTTTCTAACCCTACCCGCTATCCAGCAAATACACAACATGTAGGAGTGGAAAACAATTTCGTTGTCCCCAAAAACTCACAAAATAATAGAATTCAACTTGACCATCCCTTGTGTCCTATAAATTTCACTCATTCCTGTAGCTGAAATGAAAACAACTCTGAAAAAATGTATCTACATAAAACTTCATTGAATAGTAAAATAAGGACGAGGCTACAAGGGAACGCGACATGTACAAAGCTACTAAGTACAAATATAAAAAAGACATGCATCAAAGGTCTAGACGTTTGGCATAGCCTTAATATGGTGGACGGACGGACGGTATTGAACTGGAACCGGGGGTATTAAGTCCGATAAGGAAGCAAGTAAGACATTCAGCATTAGCATCAAGTGCATAAAAGCATTCCGAATGATATTTATGGATACTATGGTCGCATCACATTTCCCTAGAGATTAGAAAGTGTTCGAATCGAGGAATGGTATCGGATATTTTGCATGTCCTGCGAGTGTCTATCGTGTTGCTGTAGTTTTATCGGCTTTGTACAAGAAATGAAGGGCACGAGTGTTGCATGCACTTAACATTGAATTGAGAGGATATTTGTTGAATAAGAGAGGATCTACTTAGGGTATGCTAAAATATTTGTTTTGAGGAGAACTAAAAAGATTAGGAAGTTTCAATAAGTGAGTAAATGTGTAAAATCAAACTCAGCCTCTTACGGCAAAAAATGATCATGGATGAGTCTTGATTTGATCATTCTTGAAAATATAACGGCAAACGAGGGCACATTAATTTTTAGAAGGTTTATAAAACGTTTCAGATTTCATAAATATTTTAGATGAACCCTGCAAACATTCATTCTCAAAACGAGTAAGTAAAATGTCCGAGGATATTAAGTAACTAAGATCCCGAGATGAAGTCTCTGAGAACAAGTTTCTAATAAAAATTAACAAGCTTAAAACTTGATCCTAGTCTGTAAGAACTGCTTGGGCGGTTCTAAATTACGAATAATTTGTATTCAAAAACAAAGGTATTGCCTAACAACTACTGTGACACAAAAATTCAATCTTCCGAAATATCAACTGGGCAGCCGTAAAACTGACAAGCTTTTGAATCAAAAAATAGAATGAAAGACTAGAATTTGTATCCATTACTTTAAAAGGTTTTCGGCTAACATTTTTTAGATGCCCCTAAATTAAAAAGTTAACAATCTCTATGATGAATTAATAAGGTTTGTTTTCAATTCAATTCGACGGTTTTTATGCTGTGAATGCTTATTTGACATGAAATTATCCTAAAAAATAGAGTAGCATAATTTATGTTAGTGTATCTAATGTTTATTTATTTGAAAAAACCAGCTTTTCATATACGGAATAAAGCTTTTCTTCTTATTCACATCAGAAGTTAATTATTGGATACGCTTAAAAAACAACGATAATATTTCTAATAATTTTTGGGAAAGTATATTTTTATTTAAAAGTCACCCGCAGTACATTGGAAATCTTTCGCTTTTGTACAAACATAAAAAAAAATTATACGCAATATTTTATAAACTTATGGAATAGAGCCGCAATTCAAAGATTATATTTTTAATGAAATAGAGCTTAAGAAAACTTATTAATGCTGTAAGAACTAAGAGCTTTAAATTAAAAAGCGTAGCCTGTACACAATGAGAACATTTCAAACTATTGAAAAATTTATGAAATCTGAATTTTTTGATTCGTTTTAATCGTTTTATGAGCCTACCTAATGCACGACTGTCAACCAATCCCGGCTTCGGGTTGATCGTTGAAGGAGCTGCAATCGATCCCCACCATTGTTGCGGAAGGATCATCATATTGTTTTCACTATTGGTTCAGCGAATACTATCTGCACGAAAATTTTTCACCCGAACGAACCAAACATTACACATTTCTTTATTGCAGTATTCAAGATTTATACGCGCACCTAATTAAAACACTATCGGAAATTTAAACGAAAAAAATCCTCCTTCCTTCACATAAAATACAGAACTGAAGTGGATTTTCATACTTCTTGCGGCAACTTGTGAGAATTCCTATATATATGGCACATACATACATCCTTTCACATATCGAACACGACAATAGTAGCAGATGAAAAAAGTTCTATGTATCATAATTTTTCGTTAAAACGATATGATTGCTTGCTTGCTTGCCTGCTGCCAGGATGGCTCTTGCTCCTTGACTTCCGTGGCTTCCGCCACTCTCCTGAGATAGAGAGTTCCTTTTGCATCCTTGGAGACATTTTTCAATATTTTTCATTTTACATTGGAGCCCACGACACGACCGACATCACCTCCAACAATGTCCCATTGCTTTGGTTTGTAAATGTGTGCTTGCCTCTATTATATGCCAAAAGGAGCAAAAGGGAAAATTCAAAATGCAATCATACCAGGATAAACGGTGACCGAGAATGGGTTAGGGGTTAGAATCTGACGGAGTAGTTGTTGTTTTGCGTTTTTAAATTCACCGAATACAGGAGTAGGGATGAAATTTAAAAGAAATTTTTTACATGGCTTATATTTCAGGGTGTGGCTTGAATATTGTATAATCTGCTATTTCATGGGGTACTAGTAGCGATTGTGTGGAATGTTTGAGTGCAGGGAAAATATTGTGGAACGTAAATGTTTTGTTTAGGGGTGTTTTGAAGTTTCATAGAGAATTTCGATTATTGGAGGTGATGATATATTTTCGAGGGTCAGATGACCAGGGGTCAGTCACTTTATTAGATATGACACCGGTGTTTTTCTGTTATTGTCCTTTTTTTGTGATGATAATTGAATTATGTGTGATGTAATTCACTTGCAAGCATGGGAAAATGAAGGCCTTTTTTGTAGTAAGGATCAAGTATATTTCTAATAGACGATTATTTTTCGGAAACAAATATATTCAAAGTGATGAATAAGTGCCCAAAAAGTTGGAAATTTTCATTCTGTGTGGAATAATGGGCCAAATTGGTCTAATACTACTGACACACTAGAGCTAATAATGAGCTTGCAGCTTTCAACAATAAACTTTTTACCTCACTATACTTTTAATGAGATAGCTTACTTAATTACCGCCAGCTCATTATGAACCAGATTTAGTTAATAAAGAACTATGAGCCCATAATTAGCTTTAATTATGTCAGTAGTATGAGTGAAGGGGAAGCCTTCCGGCTCAGCATTCTTGCAAATAACTCGACTTCTCTGTGGAACAACAGATTTTTTTTTAGCTTAAGGTGGTAAAAATCAGTTTATTTTCATGTTCAATGAGTAGAATTCAATGTTTTATTTTAAATATATGTAGCTTTAAGTTACTGTTTTTCAGCAACGCTTCTATTAAATTTTATGTTATTCTTTGAATCCATTCATTGAAATACACAGCGATAAAGATATATTTTGAATTAGCTTTCCATATCCCTTCTTTTCTGACCCTGTAAATTCGGTTCATTTTTTTGCCTACACTTTGAAGGGCTCCACTACAACATATTCTTTTACTTCGTTTTTTCGTTTTCGCGGTAGATGTTGACTTTTTTAAGCCGCAAATTTTTAATCGAATAAATTAATTGATAATATTTTCTAAATAGATTTAGGGGCAAAAACATAAATAGAAATGTTGACCCAGAATCAACGCAAATAATACGTACTTTGAGCACATC